>CM077660.1:13094939-13192439 GCA_039707465.1 Rhabdophis nuchalis | reverse complement strand
TTTAGCCCTCTGGAGCGTTCAGGAGCCCTCGGGAGGCTTCCTTAAAGGCTCCAGAGGGCAAAAAATGACCCTATGAGCAAACCGGAAGTGACTTCCAGTTTGCTCGTGGGACTGGTTTTAGTCCTCCGGAGCCTTCAGGGAAGCCTCCTGGAGGCCCCTGAAGGCTCCAGAGGGCAAAAACAACAGTACAAGCAACGGTTTGCTCGTAGTGTCGCTTTTTGCCCTCCGGATCTTTCAGGGAAGCCTCCTGAGGGCTCCTGAACACTCCAGAGGGATAAAACCAGCCTTATGAGCTATCTGCGGGATCGCATCCTGCCCCATACATCCCTGCGGCCGATCCGCTCCCACAGAGAGGGACTTCTCCGGGTGCCATCCACTTGGCTATGCCAGCGGACGACACCCAGGGGAAGGGCCTTCTCTGTGGCGGGCCCGACCCTCTGGAACGACCTACCCCCCAATATTACAACAACTACGGACCTCCGCTCCTTCCGTCAAAAATTAAAAACGCACTTTTTCTGCTTGGCTGGCCTAGGATAGTCAACTGTTTAGGGTTTTTATGATTAATTTTTAGTTTTAAATAATGGGTTTTTAGCGCAGGGTTACTTTAATCTTATTTTATATTGTATTATGCTGTGATTTTATATGTATTTTAAATTCCCTGTGCCCCGCCTCGAGTCCCTTCGGGGAGGAGAGAGCGGGTTATAAATTAAAATTAAAATTTATTATTATTATTATTATTATTATTATTATTATTATTATTAAACCAGAAGTCTGTTCCTGAACTTCCGGTTTTCCTGTAGGGCCCGTTTTTCACGCTCTGGGGCCTTCAGGGAAGCTCCTGAAGCCTCCGGAGAGCCTCCAGGGAGGGCGGGGGGGCTGTTTTTACCCTCCCCAGGTTCCTTAATAGCCTTTGGAGCCTGGGGAGGGCGAAAAACAGCACCAAAAGCAGGGAGTGCTGGTCGTGCATGCGAATGCATGCAGGGGAATGCACATAGCATTATGCATGTGGCATGCCCGCATACACACACACACCCCATGTCCACTTTTGGCACATGAGCTGCAAAAGGTTCGCCATCCCTGCTCTAAAGCATTGACCGGGACTTCTATGCTTTATTTTCTGGCTCTGAATGGGCCGTGCTGCTTCCTTCCCCCACGGCAGCTTTCCTGTCCTGTCAAGGCGAAATGGCCTGATGAACTGCAACACAAGATGGACCGCATCACCTCTAGATCTTTACTTCAAACATTGACAGTGAATTATGTTATCGCCAGTGCTCACAGCCGCAGAGCCAAGGCTGGTCGCGCCTCCTTTACTCAGGGCTAGTTGTAACAGCGTTAAAAATACCCGCGGCTCTTTCGACGATAGCAGTCTGAGATGAAATTAACACAAATATGGCAGATACGGCGAGATTTATTTCGGGAGCAAGTTGAGGAGAGAGGAAAAGAGCAAGGGAATTGTAAAAGCCACATTCTCTCTTCCGTTGATACCCTGCGCTTTCCAATACTTTGAACATGAACACATATAGAGATCAACCAAGTTGATCTATCTATCTATCTATCTATCTATCTATCTATCTATCTATCTATCTATCTATCTATCTATCTTTTTATTTATTTATTTATTTATCGTATGGCATATCGTGCATGAACTAGCAATCTATATTAACGCTAGCCGTTCCCGCACACGCGTTGCCGTGGCCCAGTCTGGTTAAATGGCCAACCAATCTGTGTGTAGATCTACACCTGCACACACAAACACGTACACACAATCACCATATAGCCCCCAACCTACCTACCTACTGTATTTCTCCCTCTCTCTCTCTATCCCTCTACCTACCTACCTACTTACCTACTATATTTTCCCTCTCTCTCTATCCCTCTACCTACCTACCTACTGTATTTCTCTCTCTCTCTCTATCCCTCTACCTACCTACCCACCTACTGTATTTCTCCCTCTCTCTCTCTATCCCTCTACCTACCTACCTACCTACCTACCTACCTACCTACCTACTATATTTTCCCTCTCTCTCTATCCCTCTACCTACCTACCTACTGTATTTCTCTCTCTCTCTCTATCCCTCTACCTACCTACCTACCTACCTACTGTATTTCTCCCTCTCTCTTTATCCCTCTACCTACCTAACTACTGTATTTCTCCCTCTCTCTCTATCCCTCTACCTACCTACCTACCTACCTACCTACCTACCTACCTACTATATTTCTACCTCTCTCTATCCCTCTACTTACCTATCTACCTGCTGTATTTCTTCCTCTCTCTCTCCCTCTACCTAGTGGGGTGTGGCCAACTGATGAGAGCTAATAAGCTCGAAATAGATCTATCTTGGTTTCTCAAATTTAAATTTATTGATCAGCTCATAAAAACTAACACATATATCTAAAAATATTACACAACGTAACTAAAAAATGGTTCTCTGTCTAGATGGTCTCTGGTGATGAGCCGACAGGCAGAGAGGGAAACAGCATGTCTCCTCCCTTAATGGGGCCCTTACAGGAAGTTGTGGAAACAATTATATATATATATATATATATATATGTTTTCTGAGGTTTTCGCGGGTGTTTGTATGTAGGTCTTTGGTTGTTCGGGTTTTCTCCCGCGTAGAATTGGAAGTATCTTCACGACGTTTCGATGAAATCTCATTCATCATCTTCAGGCTGGTGCTTCCGGCTTGGTGCTTCCAGGAGCTCCAGGAGAATTGGAAGTATCGTGAAGATACGCGGGAGAAAACCCGAACAACCAAAGACCTACATATATATATATATGAAGACTAATTATCACAGCTCCTGTGAAGAGGTCCCTTTAAGGGGAGGAGACTCAACGTCATCCCTCTCTGCCCTTTGACTCAACCCAGAGTCATCCAGACAGAGAACCAAATTAGATTACTGCTGTGTGACATTTTTTAGATGTGTGTTAGATGTATATATATATATATTTGTTTTCGTAGGTTTTCACGGGTATAGGTATGTAGATTTTGGTTTATTCGGGTCTTTTCCCGTGTAAAATTAAAGGTGTTTTTGCAACGTTTCGATGGGATCACCCCCATCATCATCAGGCTTTGGCTTCTGCCTTTTGCAAATGAACTGCATTTGAAATGGCAGTTTTTCTGTAAGTGGAGGTGGGAGGGGTTGGCATGTTGGCTCTGCTACTTTTAAACCGATTGGTTGGCTGATTTGCCACATCCTGATTGGTAGCTGGAGTTTGTTGAGAGTGATTGATGATGGTGTCAGTGTTTGTGGCCGGGACTTGTTTAGTGGCTGGGACTCGTTTAGTGGCCAGGGTTTGTTTAGTGGCCGGGACTCGTTTAGTGGCCATGCAAAGTCTGCTCGTCCACATACATTGGACAAACTAATAGGAGAATTAGTGCACGTATCTCAGAGCATAAGAATTCTGTTAAAAGACAAGTAAATACTTCCTCCCTCTTCCAGCACTTCCAAGCAACAGGTCATCAAATTGACTTTGAAAAAACCAAATTGCTCTCCAGGACTGAACACTCCAACAGGAGAATGATTATGGAAGCTATTGAAATAGAAAAACATCCCCAAAATATGAACAGACGCGATGATGCCTCCCGCCTGCCAGACATCTGGAAACCAGCTCTGGCCACTAAACGAGTCCCGGCCACTAAACAAACCCTGGCCACTAAACGAGTCCCAGCCACTAAACAAGTCCCGGCCACAAACACTGACACCATTATCAATCACTCTCAACAAACTCCAGCTACCAATCAGGATGTGGCAAATCAGCCAACCAATCGGTTTAAAAGTAGCAGAGCCAACATTCCAACCCCTCCCACCTCCACTTACAGAAAAACTGCCATTTCAAATGCAGTTCATTTGCAAAAGGCAGAAGCCAAAGCCTGATGATGATGGGGGTGATCCCATCGAAACGTTGCAAAAACACCTTTAATTTTACACGGGAAAAGACCCGAATAAACCAAAATCTACATATATATATATATATATATATTGCAAAAGGCAGAAGCCAAAGCCTGATGATGATGGGGGTGATCCCATTGAAACGTTGCAAAAACACCTTTAATTTTACACGGGAAAAGACCCGAATAAACCAAAATCTACATACCTATACCCGTGAAAACCTACGAAAACATACATATATATATATATATATATATATATATATATATATATATATATATATATATATATATATATATATATATATATATATATATATATATATATATATATATAATTGGTGCTGTATTTCAAAGGAATGTTGTGTGAAAATTTGGAAGCGATCGGTGCAGGACTTTTGGAGATTAGCGGTTTTGAACAAACTCTTGTTACATTTTTATTTATATTGATTGGGCGGCCGGGCAGGCAGACATAGGGATGAGCAATAACAATAGGATTTATATACTGCTTCACAGTGCTTTACAGCGCTCTCTAAGCCCTCTCTTGTTCTAATAAATTACATAAAACATAGAATCCTGTTGTGGCCCAGTTGGCTCCGGAGGAGCTGCTGATGGTCTCCTCTAGTGAGGAGTCCTATGAGTCTGCTCTGGAGGAGGAGGGTGACCTTGAGAGAGCAGAGAGCCTGGCTGGTCATCAGGAGGCACCTGGGTCTTGGAGTAGTGGGGAGGATCAAGGCCAGTTTGTCAGTTTGCCAATCAGGCGCGTCTGTCAGTTGGCTGCCTTGCTACAGCCTGTTACCAAGGCTCCGAGAGGCAGCCTGGAAGACCTGCGGCCGGTCGTAAGTCGAGACCGGTCGCAGGTCGAGGATATAACACCCCATGCTAGATTGAGAAGGGCTGAAAAAAGGAGGCTTCAATTGCATCAGAAGCGAACTCGAAGGATTTGAATTAGTCCCAGCTGCCTAATGACTGGGCCCTCCCAAGAGGGTTTAAAAGGAAGTCTTGGCTAAGAAAGCCCTGGCAGAGAACAATGTTGGATTTCTAGGTTCGTGTTTATTCGTGTTGATTTTCAGGTTCGTGTTTAGTCGAGTTAGGAAGCTTCGTATCTGTTCAAAATCCTTCAGACAAGCAGCCAAGAGAGTCAGTGGCAGGCAGGCAGTCTTGTGTTAGTTGGAGAAAGAGGGGGTCAGAACAGAATCCTATGATTGGTAGAGGCCTCAAAGGTCTTCTGGTCCAACTCTGCTCAAGGCAGAAGACTTTGAGGACCTCTCAGATACAGGGCTTTCCAATCTTTTCTTCAAAGCCTCCAGTGATGGAGGCACCCACAAGGTCAATCCCTCTCAGGAAAATTCTCCTTAGTGCCAGGTTGCATCTCTCCTTAACAAAACAGCCTCCCTTCCAAAGGAGCCCTTTGGTGCAATGGGACTTGTGCGGTTGCATTTCTCTGACACTGATACAAGTTTGTCTTCCCTTCCACTGCCTCCCCTTACCCAAAGTTTGCTTTCCAACGCCCTTGCCAAGACAGGAGGGCTGCTTCAGGAACACATCTGCCAATCGTTCAGCGCCTCCAGGGCTGGATTCTGACACTTGCTTGCTTTGCTGATGTTAAAAAGTTACTTGGGAAAACACAGCTATCTCTTAAGTAATTAGAGTAATTAGAGTGATTATTTGCCAGCACTTAGCTGGGGCTGCGCACTGTGCAATGTGTCTACATCTTCATTACAGGACAGGTTCATTCCTGAGCAGGAAACCAACGTCAGTTCCTAAGTTGTCAGCAGGAGTTTAGAGCCATCTGGTGAGATTCCAGAAAATAGCAAGCAAGAAATAGCAATTTCTTCGATATTGGTGTCACTCTCGTCCCGTGGCAAGTTGGCCGTGGCAAATTATCGCACGGTGAGTTGGCTACGGTGAGTTTTCTGTGACTGATGGCTGGTTGCAGGAACTGGGCACGGCTAGTCTAGGGAAGAGAAGGACCAGGGGAGACAGGATAGCAGCCTTCCAATATTGGAGGGGCTGCCACAGAGAGGAGGGGGGTGGTCAAGCTATTTTCCAAAGCTCCCAATGACCAGAAAAGTCATAATGGATGGAAACTGACCAAGGAAAGATTCTGGAAATAAGGAGGAATATAGTGACCATGAGAACAATCAACCGATGAAACAGAAGTTGCCTTCAGAATTTGTGAGAGCTTCATCACTGGAAGATTTCAAGAAGAAACTGGACTGCCATTTGTCAGAAATAGGGTAAGGCCTGCTTGGGTGGGGGTTGGACTAGATAACCTACAAGGTCCCTTCCAACTCTGTTAATCTGAATCTATCTCAGACGATCAAAGGCCTGGAAGCTAAAACATACGATGAACGGTTGCAGGAACTGTGCATGGCTATTCTAGTGAAGAGAAGGACCAGGGGAGCAGTCTTCCAAAATTTGAGGGGCTGCCACAGAGAGGGGGGGGGGTCAAGCTATTTTGCAAAGCACACAAAGGCCAGACAAGGAATCATGGATGGAAGTTGATCAACCTGGAAATAAGGAGGAATCTTCTGACAGTGAGAACAATCAACCGATGGAACAGAAGTTGCCTTCGGAAGTTGTGAGAGCTCCATCACTGGAGGCTTCCAAGAAGAGACTGGACTGTCATCGGTCAGAAATGGTCTGGGGCCTTCTGGTTTTGCGCAGAATCAAAAAAACAAGATGGCGCCACCGTAGGCACCACCAAGAGAATCGCTTCGGAGGCGTGGCAGGCTAAATTACTTACTCGGCCGAACCAATCCAAACCAGTAGCAACCCACCTCTGACCTGCATATTTTTGCTATTTGTAACAGGGGTCTCCAAACTTTGCAACTTTAAATCTGAAGGACTTCAGCTCCCAGACTTTTCCAGCCAGCAAAGCTGGCTGGAGAAGTCTGGGAGCTGAAGTCCTTCAGACTTAAAGTTGCAAAGTTGGAGACCCCTGCTCTAGCCCATCCAATCCACTCATCATCCAATCCACTCACTTTCCAGGGAGTTTGAGCAGGGCCTCCTAACCTTGTGGTCCAGACTCACCAAGGATGCTGGACGTTGCCATGTCCAGCATCCTTGGTGCAAAGCTGGCTGCAAAGTTGCAAAGGTTGGAGACCCCTGATTTGTAAGATAGGCTGGTTTAATATGACAGGGTCATTCCTGACTGTGTAAACTATGGTTTCTAAAATTAACCCAATTTCAAGGGTTTACACAATGCACAGAAATGCAAACTAACACCAAAGGTTCTTTTGTGCTTGGCTAGCTTCTCTCCCCATATACGATGCAAATTTAATTATGGCATGATTTTCTAGATTTCTCCATTGTTGAAGTTCAGCTTCTTTCCAGGAAGACTCCTAACATTTGAGTCACTAGCAGCCAATCCCATTTCTCTCAGCCAACCTGCTTCTGACAGCTGCACTGTCACTTTATGGATAAGCCAAAAAATGACTCTCCAGAGAGAAGGCTGCACGTTTAGATAATGCCTTAATAATGGGAAGATAGATTTTATGCTGCAAGGATGTCAGAAGTTGTTCTTCAGACTTTAAAGGAGGAGGAGGAGGAGGAGGAGGTCACCTTTACTCTTGTGCTAGAATTATTTAAATTATTTATCTTTAGCAGCAAATATATATATATATAAGCAAAACAGGCTTGACCGAACACTGGAGGAGGAGTTGATGCTAGAGGTTCAGAAATTGTTGGGTACAAATGAATTCTAACAGTTTTCTTTTAAAAAAATATTTTATTAAACAGGTTTTTTTTTAAAAAAAAAAGACAAAAAGTAAAAATATTTTTTGCAATTTCCTTCTGTACATTTCGGTATAACATGCATTGCAAATCTACTTCTCCTCCCTTATTTCTATTTCTTTTTGTCTGTACATATGATACTATATTATATAGTCTTTAATTTACAATCCTTTCCATTTATACCTGTTCGTTCATCTTTGCCTATACATTGCGAATTTCTAACTCCTGTGTGTTAGGATATTCAGCCTTATATTGGGTTGACAATATATATGAGCCTATGTTCTTAAGGAGTTATGTAGCTTTAAGAACTAAGTATAATCTGATTGGCTGTAATTATCAGCTCTACCATAAAGGAAGCTCAGAATCAGAGCCCATTCCCTTTTCTGATCCCTGTTTAATTCCTTGTGATCCTGGTTTTCCTGATTGCTGCTGAAGAAGAAGAAGGAGTATTGTTTTGCGTTATTGTGAGATAACTCTGTGTTTGGTGTTAGACTGTTATTTGTTTGAGAAGTTAGTCGGAAGAGGCATTTTAGTTGCTACAAAGTAAAGACTATTTATTTTCGAGTTTGTTTGTGGTTTACAGCCACGTATCTCTTTACTGTCCGGTGAATTACACTATTCGGTATTTATTTGCTAACACTGGTTAAGGGACCAGAGTTGTGACACTGGTTCTGAACCCAGAGTTGCTAACATTGGTTGTGGACCCAGTGTTCTGCTAACACTGGGTCTTCTTCATATAGTCTTTCCTTAAGCTTTACACCTGCCCTCTAGCCATTCCATGCCATATAATATTGTCAGGCTTGTTCCTTTTGGATCTTTGGCCTGTTACACTTCTATTCTACTATGCTGTTTCTATAGTGGGGAAATGGGAGAGGGCAGAGTAGAATGTTATGTAGCCAAAATAAAATTTCTTGGTCATCCTTTGTCTTGGCACCTCTGCACCTGACCGGAACTGGATGGGTGGAAGCTGCCAGCATGGTAGTGGGAGATTGGACCATGCAATTGACTTGTGGGGGTGGGGGGCAAGATCTTTAACTTTAACTTGGGGGGGGGTGTAAATGGAAGAAGCTTCAGATTCAGTTTTTCCCCCCGGATCTCCAGGCCTTTGATCGTCTGAGATAGATTCAGATTAACAGAGTTGGAAAGGAGCATGGCTCTTAATAAATTGGAACTTTGAGCAGTACTTTGCTTTGGACTCTAATTTAATTTTGGATGCTATCTGGAACGCTGACATAATATTCTGTTTCTTCCTTTCTTTTATTTCTTTTGTAAATTTGTCCATCTCTGGAACTCCAACTAATTTATTTATTTATTTTATTTATTTATTTGGATTTATTGACCGCCCCCTCTCTCCGAAGAGACTTGGGGCGGTGTACAAGAAGTTAAGAGCATATACATATATAACAATTATAAATAATAAAACTAAATTAAATGTTTTACCCTGTGTTAAAATATCTCGTTTAAATTTATAACGTAAAAACCCGATTAGGTAATATTTACTACAACTAGGCTGGTACGGTAGATTAGATTAGGTTAGGCCAGGCCGGCCTGCTGGAAAAGATGGGTCTTTAATTGTTGACGGAAGGAGCGGAGGTCCGTAGTAGATCTAAGCTCGGGGGGTAGGTCATTCCAGAGGGTTGGGCCCGCCACAGAGAAGGACCTTCCCCTGGGAGCCGCCTGTTGGCATTGCCAGGAGGATGGCACCTGGAGAAGTCCCTCTCTGTGTGAGCGAATCGGCCGAAGGGATGTGTGGGGTAGGACACGATCACGCAGATAGCTAGGACCCGTGCCATGGAGCGCTTTAAAGATGGTAATCAACACCTTGAAGCGCACCTAAAGGCCACAGGTAGCCAGTGCAGCTCGCGCAGGAGCGGTGTTACGTGGGAGTACCAGGAGGTACCCATAATTACCCGCGCGGCCGCATTCTGGACTAGCTGTAGTCGTCGGGTGCACCTCAAGCGGAGCCCCATGTAGAGAGCGTTACAGTAGTCTAGTCGGGAAGTCACGAGCGCATGAGTGACTGTGCGAAGGGCGTCCCGGTCCAATAGGGGCCGCAACTGGCGTAATTGCATGAGGTAGGGGAAAAGATGCCTAGTCAATAAACAACCAAGCCCATTGGTTAGTGCAAACTGCTTTTATGGCCTCCTAATCCATAATTTAAACTTGCCAAGTTGAAATCCATTTCTGCATAGATGCTTTTGGCAATATGATGCCCTATAGTCGTGATGGCGAACCTATGGCACGCAGAACCATTTCTGAGGGCACGTGGAGAGTTGCCCTGTCAGCTCCAGAGCACATGTGTGCGCTGTCCAGCTGATTTAGGCCTTCTTTGATGCCGTTTTTTCGCCCTCTGGAGGCTTCAGGAGAGCTCCTGAAGCCTCTGGAGGTGGGGAGGGGAGGCTGTTTGCACCCACCCCAGGCTCCTAGAAAGCCTCTGCAGCCTGGGGAGGGCGAAAATAGAGCATCAAAAGCAGGGGGTCACGCACATAGCATTATGGGTGTGGCACACCCACACACGACCCCCCTGTACTCCCCTCGCTTTTGGCACGCAAGCCAAAAAAGGTTAGCCATCACTGCCATGATCACACCCAAGCAGGATTCAGATTCAGATTAACAGAGTTGAAGGGACCTTGTAGGTCATTTAGTCCAACCCCCTGCTCAAGCAGGAGACCCTACACCATTTCTGACAGATGGCAGCCCAGTCTCTTCTTGAAAGCCTCCAGTGATGAAGCTCCCACAACTTCTGAAGGCAACTTTCTTTCTGTTGGTTGATTGATTCTACATTGTCATTTCCTTGTGATTCTCACCTTACAGAGCCCTGAGTTTAAATTAATCATGAATAAACACACACATTAACAGAGTTGGAAGGGACCTTGTAGGCCATCTGGTCCAACCCCCTGCCCAGGCAGGAGACCCTACACCATTTCTGACAGATGGTAGTCCAGTCTCTTCTTGAAAGTTTCAAGTGATGAAGCATCCACAGCTTCTGAAGGCAACTTCTGTTCCATGGCTTGATTGTTCTCCCTGTCAGGAAATGTCTCCTTTTTTCTAGGATGAATCTCTCCTTGTTCAGTTTCCATCCATTATTCCTTGTCTGGCTTTTAGCTGCTTTGGAGAGTAGCTTGACCCCCTCCTCTCTCTGTGGTAGCCTCTCAACTATTGGAAGGCTGCTCTCCTGCCTCCCCTGGTCCTTCTCTTCACTAGATTAGCCATGCCCAGTTTCTGCAACAGGTCTTCATATGTTTTAATCTCCAGGCCTTTGATCGTCTGAGAATCTTTAACAGATAGATTAAGAGAGTTGGAAGGGACCTTGGAGGTCATCTAGTCCAACCCCTCACCCAAGCAGGAAACCCTACACCATTTCTGACAGATAGGAATCTAGTCTCTTCTTGAAAGCCTCCAATGATGAAGCTCCCACAACTTCTGAAAGCAAGTTGTTCCTTTGAATATAGAATAACAGAGTTGGAAGGGACCTTGGAGGTCACCTAGTCCAACCCCTCCACCCAAGCAGGAAACCCTACACCACTTCTGACAGATGGCAGCCCAGTCTCTTCTTGAAAGCCTCCAGTGATGAAGCTCCCACAACTTCTGAAGGCAACTTCCGTTCTGTTGGTTGATTGCTCTCCCTGTCAGAAAATTTCTCATTATACAATTAATGATGATAGAAAAAAAAAGTGGACTGGAAATAGATTCCTTTAATGAATTCCTTTGAATTTTTCTTTTCCAGGGAACTGAGTCACTGACCGTATCTATGCATCCCCTCCTCCCAATTCCATTACTTGCAACAATAGTTACTTATTCTGTATTTATTGATGTATTGGAAAGCAGGCAGGTCAGAGCCTCCGAACGACTCCTCCATTTGTCAGAGGAATTGATCCTGCTTCTCCCTTTGATTTACGTCTTTAATCAAGTCCACTGAGCTGAAGACACAGTCGGCAAAACTGAGATCACCTCAGCCTGCCTTGCACAGCAATAGTTTTGCTAGCACCTGCCAGTCACCAGATGATTAAGGCTGCAGGAGCACTACTGTGAAAAGTTCACGAGAAGCCCCATTAAGCAAAACCGGTGAAGTGGTCGATGACACATCCTTCAAACTGGGGAATGGGTGACACCGTTTCGAACAAAAATCATAATAATAGTCAGTGGAGGCTGCTGTGTGGAGGAAGTGACTTAGCTTGACATCAGGCATAACTTCCAACTTCCATATGAAGCGTTGGATTCTCTTTTGCAGAACATTGTTAAGACCTTAAGACCTTCCCACCCACCCACCCCCCTATCAAAAGCACCCGAAGGCCAGACAAGGAATCAGGGATGGAAACTGATCAAGGAGAGATTCAACCTGAAATAAGGCGGAATATTCTGAAAGTGAGAAAAATTAACCGACGGAACAGACGTTGCCTTCAGAAGTTGTGGGAGCTTCATCACTGGAGGCTTTCAAGAAGAGACTGGACTCCCATTGATCAAAAATGGTTGAAGGTCCTCCTGCTTGGGGGGGGAGGGGGTTGGACTAGATAACCTACAAGGTCCCTTACAACTCTGTAAATCTGAATCTATCTAAAATGATCAAAGGCCTGGAGGTTAAAACATACAATGAACGGTTGCAGGAACTGGGCCTGGCTAGTCTAGTGAAGAGAAGAACCAGGGGAGACAGGATAGCAGTCTTACAATATTTGAGGGGCTGCCACAGAGAGGAGGGAGGTCAAGCTATTTTCCAAAGCACCAGAAGGCCAGACAAGGAAGAATGGATGGAAACTGACCAAGGAGAGATTCAACCTGGAAATAGGGAGGAACTTTTCGACCATGAGAACAATCAACCCATGGAACAGAAATTGCGGGAGCTTCATCCCTGGAAGCTTTCAAGAAGAGACTGGACTGTCATCTCTCAGAAATGGTGTAGGGTCTCCTGCTTGGGTGGGGGTTGGACTAGATGACCTACAAGGTCCCTTCCAATTCTTGTTAATCTGTTAAAAAAAACCTGCAATCTGTTTGAGATGCTCTCGTTCTACAGTCTCTCGCAAGCCTTATGGTTCTATGATTCTCAATACTTTTTTATGATTTTATTAAATGTTATAGTTGAATATATAAACATGAATACACACTGTAAAAAAGCAAAGAGTAAAATGAAACTTGAACGTGGGGTGGGGAGAAAAATATAGAAAGAAAAATAGAAAATAAATAAGAATATAGCAAAGAAATTATATAATCTGGGGAAGAACCAGACGTAGTAGACTTTGGCCAATGGATCTCCATGGAAGGTGGATCTCAATGGTTCTGACTTAGGCTTCCAGAGAAAGCATAAATCACAATCTTAGTTGCCAAAACCCTTTTTTATTTATACGGCTGTAAATTCTGGTCATTCACAGCCCGCAAGGCTTCACCAACAGCCTGTGAAGATTCGGACAGATGTCTGCTCGAGTTGCCACAGTCTTTATGGGGAATGTTGATAAACACCCACCTTAACTCCCTGGAAATGCTGCCAGAGACCTAATTGCCAAATGCAGAGCAAGAACAAACTTAGCACAGAGTCAAACAGAACTTCTCAAAGCTTGAACCGACCAGATGAACCAATTGCTTCCTGCAAAAGCTCACCTGTCAAGCTCCGAATGAGAAACTTCAAATGATACATGGCCTCACGTAAAAGTTCAAAGCAATGTCCGTTTATTGAATATAACATCATGGCGAGCCTCGGTTGCAGCCAGGTCTGGCAATAATTGGATGGCTTCTGCACTTTACCCCCTTATGCCCCCCCCTCTGCTTGTCATAAATTACGTTCTCCAATTAGAATTGAAAATAATTGCATGCATGCGCAGTCACAGGCTGTCCTGAGATTCCTTTTCTGCCACAGGAATGTCAAGAATTTTCAGTTCGTTAAGGCAAACAGATAAGATCCATGGCAACATCGGGATGTTGATATCCACCTCCCATTCGCACCTCTTTTACGTCTTATGGGAGAGCCCAATCATCTCCAAGCCTCACTCCCAAGTCAACCCTGTTTTCTTAATTGGTCTTGCCTTCTGGCACCTCTGTGTATGTGAACACTGGGAGCAGGCTCCTGCTGTTCTTCTGCCTCGCTGGTGTCAGACTCCAGAGGCAGCAAATAACTATCAAATGGCCTTGATCCCCTCTCTGCCTCTGACGCAGAGCCCTGGTCCAAGCCTTCCCCAGACTCCATGACTGGCCCATGTTCCTTCCCAACCTCCTCACTGTCCGAATCAGTTTCCAGTGTCTTTCTCCCCGCTTGGAAATGAACTAGATGGATATTTCTCCCAACAACATTTAGTTGTCTCTATTTGCATGGAAATTTTAGTTTGTTGAGCTAAGCATTCTGCCCTAAAGGGAACTACGGTGGGATGTAACTTTAATTCAACTTTATTACAGAAGAGGTTTGGGTTGAAATAAATCAAACAGTCTCCCAAAGCTTCTGATCTGCTTACTGGACATTTGCTTCTAGTGTCATATTTCAATCCTGTGGCCATCACTTTACATACACGAGATCTTCCCAAGTCTGATAGAGACTCAGGCTGGGTCAACATGCACAGCATGAAGGTCAGGTTAATTTTAAAACGAATACAAAGGCCAGTTAGAACCTGCCACTGCTTCTGTCCCTGGGCTTTCAAAATAGCCCAATGCAAACTTTTAACATTTGTTTTAGATCTGTCCCAGATTTTCTTTAGCCAGACCATTAATTCCTTTCAGTGAGATGTTTAATTTTCCTCCTTATCAAGCACAGCCAGTTTACTCCACCACAGCAATCATCTTTTGATCTAGAAATGAGGAGGTGATAAGCCACCTGGGAAATGATCAAAACCATTAAAAAGTGAAATTTGGAACATTTTGGACCTGGGAATGCGACACCCGGAAAAATACGGCCTCCTTCACTTCATCCTCCAGGGGAAGATTGAAGGCAAAGGAGGTCCAGGCAGAAGAAGAGCATCATGGCTTCAAAATCTAAGGGACCAGTTTGGACAAAACTCAGCAGCTGTTTTCCTTCGGCTGTTTGTTAGGAGATATCTCCTAAGTTGTGCAGGGGAGTATGCAGCTAGAGAAACGTTGCTAGTGTACACACAATTAGTAGACCAGACAAGTCAGCAAAGCACAATCTTCCTTCTTCCTTCTTCAGTAATCCACAGCACACGAACAGTCAGTTATCAAACAGTAAAACAGCAAAACCCGGCAGAGAGAGAGAGATGCGCTCTCTATACCTCCTTTTATAGTGGAGATAATTACAGTCTCTAACCTTCCTACATCCTTAAAGCCACAATGACCATTTGTCATCATGGGATTATATATTGCCTACCCAACTCTAGGAGTCTACTCCTAACACTGTTGATCAAAATAGGCTCACCAACAAGATTGCCAATGTCGGATATGGTGAAAGGAGGAGGAGGAGGAGGAGGAGGAGGAGGAGGAGGAGGAGGAGGAGGAGGAGGAGGAGGAGGAGGAGGAGGAGGAGGAGGAGGAGAAGAAGAAGAAGAAGAAGAAGAAGAAGAAGAAGAAGGATAGATAGATAGATAGATAGATAGATAGATAGATAGATAGATAGATAGATAGATAGATAGATAGATAGATAGATAGATAGATAGATGAGAGAGAGAGCACATTTGAAATGTGGATTGACAGGTGGCTGTTACGTATAAGCTGGGTTGACAAAATCAGAAATGAGGAGGTGGTAAGCCACCTAGGAAAGCGAAGGGAAATCATCAAAAGCATAAAAAAACCCGAAAGTTAGAAGATTTCGGACATGGGATACAACACCTGGAAAAATACAGCACCCTTCACTTAATCCTCTCCAAGGAAAGATGGAAGGCAAAGGAGGTCCAGGCAGAAGAAGAACATCGTGGCTTCAAAATCTAAGGGATCAGTTCGGACAAAACTCAGCAACCCTTTTTCATTGCGGCTGTAGATAAAAATAGGATCGCCAACACAATCCCCAACATCCGATGACAGATATGGCACAAGAAGAAGAAGGTATACCAACTGTGGCAGCCTCGATCTAATAGAGCATGTGAGACATCTTCAGTGGGCAATGCTTAATTTAGAATCACCATCATGCTACTGAAAGTCTACTGTATTTTTCAGAATATAAGACGCACCGGAGTATAAGATGCACCCAGGTTTTGAAGAGGCAATTTTTTTAAAAAAGTAGGTAGGTAGGTAGAGGGATAGAGAGGGAGAGAAAGAGAGAGAGTAATACAGTAGGTAGGTAGGGAGAGGGAGAGAGTAGGTAGGTAGGTAGGTGGGGGGGGAGAGAAAGAGAGAGAAATACAGTAGGTAGGTAGGTAGGGAGACAGAGTATGTAGTTAGGTAGGTAGGTAGATAAAGGGATAGGGAGAGAGAGAGAGAGAAATACAGTAGGTAGGTAAGTAGGGAGAGAGAGTGTGTGCAGATAGATAAGTAGGTAGAGGGATAGAGAAAGAAATATATATATATAGAGAGAGAAATACAGTAGATAGGTAGGGGGAGAGAGAGAATAGGTAGATGAGAGTAGGTGCTGCTGGGGGCTGGGGGGGGCTAAAACGCCCTGTTTTTTGCTCATTTCTGCCCTCCCCAGCCCCCAGGAGCTCTCTGGAAGCCTCCATAAGGGTATGTGCACAGCCATTTTGGTGAAGGGGCGGGTTTCAGGAGGCAAAAAATGCTGTATTCAATATATAAGATGCACCCAGATTTTCAGCCTCTTTTTAGAGGAAAAAAACGTGTGTCTTATACTCTGAAAAATACGGTAGGCTTCCGGTTCCGGCTCCTGCGGCGACGGGCGAGCCTAGCGCTCGCTCGCCGCTTTGTTTCTCTTTCTGCCCCCCCACGGGGGCGAGACTCCTCTTGTTTGAGGGTCTCCCGTAAAGCCGGCTCGTCGGGGGGCGCCCCCCCCCACGGCGGTGGAGGAAGTGGCCTCCGGCGCGGCTTAGGTGAGGGAGAACATGCTGCGGGGGGTTCTCCCTTCGCCTAAGGAAGACGGCGCCATTTACAACAATGAAGAGGGTTGATCGGCTCAGTCGGAAGGTCTCCCGAGGCTTCAGCTGCGAGGGGAGAGTGAGTTTTTAAAAAAAAACTTTTTTTCTGCTGTCAGCCAGGCTGAAAGGACTGGGAGGGGGGAGTTTGTTTTCAAAAAAAACCCCTCGGACTTAAGCGGCACTTGGAAATGGCTTCTCTGGAAGAGAAAGCGGAAATCTTAAATCCGGACTGTCTCTAACAAGGGAAAGTGGTATGCGGCTACTTGCAACATTGTGTCTAGGTCTGGCTGGTTAAAAATTTTTTTTTATTTTACTACTCTCTCCTCTGGGCTCTGAGATGGGCAGTGGAAAGTGGCTTTTCTTTGCCCCTGCCTGACTATTTTAACTATGGGAAATTCCCAGCGTCTCTTTACAATTGGGACTCTCTCTGGATATTAATGAAGAATTTTTTTCTTGTTGGATTTGTGGTTCCTTTCTGGATTACCTTCGTTATTATAACTATTGAGTTGGAAAATTGTCTCTCTCTTGGTTCCTGAATTTTACAACGTTTCAACCTTGATCTGAACTTTTGGCTCCCGGTTAGTCTCACCAGCCCCACCCTGAAAACGCCATTTTGGTGGCACTGACTCTAACAGTTAAGATGGCTCAAGAAACAGCACTGACAAGTTTAGAACAACGGATGGCTTCTCTTGAAACTGTTATACAAACTTTGGTTCAAGAAATTCAGGCCCAGAGGGCAGAAAACATCATTTTCAAGAAGGAGCTATTGGACATACGGAACCAAACGCTGGAAATCACACAGAAGACTGAAGAATTGGAAGGGGGGCTGGTGGGGGTTAAGGGAGAGATTAAAAATGTTACTAAAGAGGTTGAGGAAACAAGTGGGCATGTGTCTAGGATTGATATGGAAAGAATGACATATTTTTTGAGATTTCAGAATGTTTTTGAGCAACCTGGTGAATGCCTCCCTGATCTTATGAGCACAATTTTAGCAGACTATTTACAAAAACCTAAAAATGACATCAGGGGGGACATTGACCTAGCCTATAGAATTAACTCAGCATATGCCAGGATAAATGAAGTGCCTAGAGAGATACATGTGAAATTTGTTAGAAGGTCAACCAGAGAGGAAATCTTGAAGGCGCAGAGAGGGAACCCTTTAATTTACCAACAAAAAACGGTCACTATCTTGAAGCAGATTCCTAGAAAGATTCGAGAAGCAAGGAGGAAATTTTCCTTCTTGTCTAAAATTTTATTTGATCATGGGATTTGGTTCAAGTGGGTGACACCCGAAGGGATGCTGGTGTTCTGGGAAGGAGGAAGAGTGAGGATTAAAACAGTTGTTGAGGCGGAAGCCTTTCTTAAAAAACATTCCTCTGCCCTGGGGGAAGATCCAGGGGGGACGGAGGGAGCTACGGCCCCGCCCGCTGGGGGCCAGGGAGGAGAAAAAGAAGATACAATAGCCAAGAGACTTAGATCAAAAAAATAACTTTGCCTTGATTTTACTGAACAATTTTGCATAATATTTTCTGGATTTTTTGTAAATGTCTGACAGCAAGGAATTGAGAATTTAGGTATATGTACTTGCTTTTACCTTGTAGTGTTATGAAAAATGCTTTTTTTTTTGTTATTTTTTTATTGTGTATTTTGAGGTCTCGGAAGGGCCGACGACTTTGACGTGAATGCTCTCAAAATTTCTTTGTATCCCTTACCCTATCCTATAGAAAAAATGTAAAACCAAGAAAACTTTTTCAATATAAAAATACGGTAATTCTTTCTTTCAGAAATGAAGGGTAAGAGTTCAAATCTCATTTCCTGGGGGAGGGAGAAGATAAAAACTGAGAGAGGGAGAGGTGTGTTTGTTAAAAACAAGCCACAGTAGGAGTAGGGTTAAAAAGGCAAAGGTTCCCCTCGCACATATGTGCTAGTCGTTCCCGACTCTAGGGGGCGATGCTCATCTCCGTTTCGAAGCTGAAGAGCCAGCGCTGTCAGAAGACGTCTCCATGGTCATGTGGCCAGCAGGACTAAATGGCAAAAGTGCACAGAGGGGTGGTCCCTATTTGTCTACTTGCATTTTTTACGTGCTTTCGAACTGCTAGGTTGGCAGAAGCTGGGACAAGTCACGGGAGCTCACTCCGTTATGCGGCGCTAGGGATTTGAACCGCCAAACTGCCGACCTTTCTGATCAACAATCTTAGCCACTGAGCCACCACATCCCTTATAGAGTAAGGGTTAGGAATTGATTTTACTCAACATTCCGGTCACAAAAGGAGAGATGGTCAGAATGCCAGGAAAACAAGGAGTCTCATATTTTGCCCAATGAGGACATCATATTTAACAGATTTAACAGAGAGTTGGAAGGGACCTTGTAGTTGATCTAGTCCAACCCCCTGCCCAAGCAGAAGACCCTACACCATTTCTGACAGATGGCAGCCCAGTCTCTTCTTGAAAGCTTCCAGGGATGAGGCTCCCACAACTTCCAAAGGCAACTTCCGTTCCATGGGTTGATTGTTCTCACTGTCAGAAAATGCCTCCTTATTTCCAGGTTGAATCTCTCCTTGGTCAGTTTCCATCCATTATTCCTTGTCTGGCCTTCGGGGGGCTTTGGAGAATAGGTTGACCCCCTCCTCTCTGTGGCAGCCCCTCAAATATTGAAAGACTGCTTCACTTATTCTGTCCTTAACAGAATAACTGAAGAACAGAGTTGAAAGGGACCTTGTAGGTCATCTAGTCCAACCCCCCCCCGCCCAAGCAGGAGACCCTACACCATTTCTGACAGATGGCAGTCCAGTCTCTTCTTGAAGGCTTCCAGGGATGAAGCTCCCACAACTTCTGAAGGCAACTTCTGTTCCATCGGTTGATTGTTCTCACTGTCAGGAAATTCCTCCTTATTTCCAGGTTGAATCTCTCCCTGTTCAGTTTCTATCCATTGTTCCTTATCTGGCCTTCAGGTGCTTTGGGAAATAGCTGGACCCCCCTCCTCTCTGTGGCAGCCCCTCAAATATTGGAAGATGCTCTCCTGTCTCCCCTGGTCCTTCTCTTCACTAGACTAGCCATGCCCAGTTCCTGCAACCGTTCATCATATGTTTGAGCCTCCAGCCCCCTCATCATATTGATATTAGATTTTTTAGGGGGAATTTTTAGCACAGGCTGTGATTTAATTCTTTTTATCTATTTATTGTATTTATTGTATTTTATTATTGTTGTTTTAAATTCCTGTGCACCGCCCTGGGTCCACTTCGGTGGAGAAGGCACGGTATATAAATTGAAATAAATTAAATTAAATTAAATCAATCTCATTGCTCTTCTCTGCACTTTTTCTAGAATCTCCACATCTTTTTGATAGTCTGGTGACCAAAACTGGATGCAGGACTTTAGGTGTGCTCTTACTAGGGCTTTATAGAGTGGTATTAGGACCTCACCTGACCTTGATTTGTTCCCAAACTTTTAGTCCAAAAGACAAAAAGAGCCCCATTGTGGAGAAAACTATTGCAAGCTCCAATTTCATAAGGATCCAAATAGAATTAGCTGAGAAACCCAAGAAAAAATAGAGAATAAAAGGAATGGGCCATCATTTGCACACCACAGCCACCTTACACAAGTACACACTACAGGTAGTTCTCAACTTACAGCAGTTCGTTTAGTAACCATTCAAAGTTACAACAGCACTGAAAAATGTGACTTAGGACTGTTTTTCACCCTTACAACCACTGTAGCATTCCTATGGTCACATGATGGGAATTCAGAGGCTTGGCCACTGGCATGTACTTATGACAGTTGCAGTGTTCCAGGGTCACATGATTCCCCTTCTAACAAGCAAAAATCAGTGGAGGAGCCAGATTCACTTCACCACCAAGTTACTAATGTAGCAACTGCAAGGATTCACTTAGCAACGGTGGCAAGAAAGTCGTAAAATGGGGCAAAATTCAGTAGACCAATGTCTCACTTAACAACATAAATGTTGGGCTCAATTGTGGTCATAACTCAAGGACTACCTGTATTTCTAAACATGACTTCATTTTATTTCTTATGGCTAGCAAAAGCTGTAGATTTGCTTTCATCACTAGAATCGTCTTGATTTTTGCAAGATTTTCATTTTTGGCTAAAGGTGTAATTTCAGAGAGGAAAATAGGCAATAAAATATAAGCTCCGGAAACTTGTCAGTGACGGTGGAAATTTAAACAAACATGTTTTTATGTAAATTAAAAATGCCGTCTCAGCTGTTTAGTACTTCAGCATGATATATAATTATAAAAGAGTTACCATCTGTGAAATAGTACCCAACACATAATAATAACATTTTATTTTCATCTGTCTGAATTGCATTTTTGCCTGCTCAGCAAGTTCATCAATTATCTGGACCTAGTTATCTCCTTTTCTTTCGCTTTCGATCTATAACTTTCCCGTTTGAAAAAAACTGGCTGCTCCTTTGAGCTCTTTCTGCACGAAGGGTTTTTTTCTGTAACATTCAATTGAAGTTTCCAAATTGGGATTCGCTGTTGCATAATTGAACTGAAGGTGTTTGGGGTTATTATTATTTTTGCAGAAATTTGAAAGCAGGATATATTATAATTAGGGCTTCTGGTTGTGGTTACATTTATGAAATTCCTTGTTTTTTCTTTGAAGGCGTTTCGCCTCTCAGGTGACCCTGAGGACTCAGATAAACTTCCAAGTGGCCTCAATGACCCTCTCAAAGGATGCAAAGGACCAGCTGTCTGCAACGACTATAAATCCTTCCATTCCCCATTGTCAGAGCGGAAGAAGCTTCTTGGGTGAGAAGTGAAATGCCTTTAAAGAAAAAACAAGAAAGCCCAGTTGCCTCCTGAAAAAGCATCTTCGGGACAAACGTGACCTGGAGGACTGAGAATCTCTACAGACTTTTAGCCATACAATTTGGGATGAAGACCCTTGGAATGGCGTGGGAGTAGGAAAGGATTTCCAGAGGAAAAATTGCACACTACAAGAACCATTTGCCTTACTGAGATGACCCTGAGGACAGAGACAAACCGCCAAGTGGCCTCAATGAACTCAAGAAAGCGCATGACCAGCTGTCTGCAAGGAGAATAAATCCTTCCAATGAGACACATCAAGACGGCGATCGGCAGCAATGTGCTGTGGCAATCCCAGCAGCCTGGAATGGGTCAAAAACGGAACATTTGGAGCCAAAAACGCAAGGCACAAAGGCCAAAAACGCAGCGATGGTCTGTGGCAATCTCTGCAGCCTGGAAAAGCTCATTGCGGGTATTCCAGTAGGCCAATAAGCTGCTTGTGCTGAATCAGGCTGCAATAATGGGCTGAAGCTGACCAGGCTGTTTGCTATTTGCTGCAAGGACACCAGCCAGATGAATACCAAAAAAAAAAAAACATTCTTGTTTTACTCCCCAAAAACTAAGGTGCATCTTATACTCCGGAGCATCTTATACTCTGAAAAATGCAATGTTTTCCAAAGCACCAGAAGGCAAGACAAGAAGCAACAGATGAAATCTAACCAAGGAGTGAAGAAGGCAGTACTGCAAGCTACATCTGCTGACTGCCGGCTACCGGCAGTTTGGCAGTTCGAATCTCGCCAGGCTCAAGGTTGACTCAGCCTTCTGTCCTTCCAAGGTGGGTCAAATGAGGACCCAGATTGTTGGGGGCAAACGGCTGACTCTGTAAACCGCTTAGAGTGGGCTGTATAAGCACTATGAAGCAGTATATAAGTCTAAATACTATTGCTTTTCCTTTGTGTGTCTCTCTCTCCTTCCTTCCTTCTTTCCTTCCTTCCCTCCTTCTTGTTTCCTTTCTCATTCTCCTTCCTGGTGGCACAGTGGTTAGAATGCCATTTTGCAGGCTGACTCTGCCAACTGTCAGCAGTTCGATCCTGATGGAGCTCAAGGTTGACTCAGCCTTCCCTCCTTCCGAGGTGGGTAAAATGAGGACCCAGATTGTTGGGGGTCAAGAGGCTGACTCTGTAAACCACTTAGAGAGGGCCGTATAAGCACCGTGAAGCAGTATATAAGTCTAAGTGTTACTGCTACTACCATCCAAAACCATGTGCTGTGTTTCCTTTACGGAAAAACAGAAGTTAACAAGAACAGCCAAATAGATCAAAAAAAAGAAAGAAAAATGAAGAAGAAAGATAAAATCCAGCAGGGGGTTGAAATAAATCAGCAATCAGCCAAACGATTAGCATTTAAAGATAAAGAACAAAGCAAAACTTCAAAAAATGGAGTTATAACCCTCACAAGAACATGCTGATAGGAAGAGGTGGATTTTTTTTTTTTTTTAATGTGCATTTTTGGCTGCCCCCACAGGAAACTGCAATCTTCAAGATTCCACCACCTGGGTGGACCCACAGCAGGTATGAAATGCTACCGATTCAGGTTGGTTCACCCGAACCAGTAGTCAGCTGTGCGACAATCAGCTGTGCGATCATTGGAGCTTCTTTTAAACTTTTTTTTAGCATTTTCTAACTACCTAACCGGTAGTAAAAAAAAAATGCTAAAAAAAGTTCCGGCAATCAGCTGTGCAACCATCAGCTGTGCCTGATTGTCTGTGAGGTTCCTGCATCTCGCAGGGGCCATTTGGTGTGAAGTCCAGCTGCGTTTACAGAACCGCTAGGGATTTTTTTTTCAATTTCACCACTGACCCACATAAGAACCTAAGAACAGCCTTGCTGGAAGAGGCCACAGCCCACCCAGTCCAGCCTTCTGTCTCCCACAGTGGCTCCCAATTTGCTTAAGGGTCTTCCCAAGCAGATGTCTTCACCTGCTTATGATTCCCTGCAAATGGCATTGAGAGACATCCTGCCTATCTCTCCAACCCAGAGGGTGTCCTTAGGCATCCATCATGATAGCCATTGATACCCTTGTTCTCCATGAACTCCTCTAATCCTTCCTTCCTTCCTTCCTTCCTTCCTTTCTTAACATAAGAACATAAGAACAGCCTTGCTGGAAGAGGCCACAGCCCATCCAGTCCAGCATTCTGTCTCCCACAGTGGCTCCCCATTTGCTTCAGAGTCTTCCCAAGCAGATGTCTTCACCTGCTTGTGATTCCCTGCAAATGGCATTGAGAGATATCCTGCCTATCTCTCCAACCCAGAGGGTGTCCTTAGGCATCCCTCATGATAGCCATTGATACCCTTGTTCTCCATGAACTCCTCTAATCCTTCCTTCCTTCCTTCCTTCCTTCCTTCCTTCCTTCCTTTCTTTCTTAACATAAGAACATAAGAACAGCCTTGCTGGAAGAGGCCACAGCCCATCCAGTCCAGCCTTCTGTCTCACACAGTGGCTCCCCATTTGCTTCAGGGTCTTCCCAAGCAGATGTCTTCACCTGCTTATGATTCCCTGCAAATGGCATTGAGAGACATCCTGCCTCTCTCTCCACAGCTATCCAAAAGTCATATTGGGTCATTCCTAAGTGCCCACATTCAAATCCAGGGAGCAATGCCTTGGTAGCAAAAACAGCAGGTCATTGGCAGGAGAGTAAAATCCCCCTACCAAGAAGCAGCCATCTTGGGGAGAAGAGACTTGCCCAACTGACAAGTTGAGTGCCTTTAACCACTGAACCATCGTGCCCCTGTTCTTTGCATGCCTTCAGCTTTTCAAGCTCAGGAGAGACACAGAGAAATGATCCATTTCATTCAACGCCCCAGGGATCACAAAGGCTCTTTCCTTCCAGCCTGTCAACACACACTGGTTTAAAGAAAATACATTTTTCAGCTTAACCTAGTTCCCAAACATCTCCATCTGCAAACAAACAAACAAAAAGAGTAATTGCCATTTTGCAAACAGCTTTGTAAAATTTTAGAATAGAGGGAAGAAATCCCCTTTTAGCTATTATTTCCTGTCTGGGATAGTAAGTGGAAGACACTGCTCTGAACCAGCTGAGCTTATCTCAGGCAGATTTCTTTGCTCAAATTAAATCCATAAGCACATGTATCCAGAGGTGGGATTCAGCCCATTTGGACTGGTTCAGGTGAAGCGGTTGTTAAAAGTCTGCCCAGTTCGGCAAACCAGCTAATCACACTATTGACTGGCCCCACCCCAACCCATTTTTCAGGTCATTTTTCACTGAAAAATGGGTGAAAATGAGGGAGGGGCAAGGCCAGCCAGTGATGGAATTAGTCCAAACCGGTCAGAATTGCCAAATCCCAACTTTGCCTTTGAGGCGAGTAGCCAGGAGGCGGGGCGGGGTATGATGAGTGATGTTGAGTTGGCCACACCCACCCAGTCACATGACCACCCAGCCATGCCTACCCATCCAGCTAGTTGCTAAGAAACAGAAAGAAACAGAAATATTTCCCCTGCATTTCCCCCAGACTAAAACTGACAGCCATTTAAATGGAGGCATAGAGGTAATAGCACTTTCAGTTACACGTTAGGTAGAGGCACTGCCATCCTATTTTGCTTTAGTTTAGTTTAGGGGCACTGTGATGAAATACACACATTTCCTCATGGGGAGCACCCTATTTCAAATCAGATTCAGGTTGGAGATTTCAAATCAAATCAGATTCTTTTCTTTTTAGCAGAAAGTTAGCTGCATGTTTCCTTCCAAAGCAACTGATTTCAAGCACAAAAAGATTATCCTGCATTTTTTCTACCAATTATTTGATTTGATGAAATAGAAATTGGAGAAAAGGTTTCAGACAAAGTTCCATGAGGAGAGTTATTTAGTGGAGATATTTTTATTTTTAAATCTATCATCTGTCTGTCTTTCATCTATCTATCATCTACCTATCTATTCGTCTGTCTGTTATCTATCTATCTATTTATCATCTATCTATCTTCTATCTGTGTCTATCTATCTCTATCTATCTATCATCTATCTATCTATCTATCTATCTATCTATCTATATCATTTATCTGTCTGTCTGTCATCTATCTATCTATCTATCTCATTTATCTGTCTATCTGTCTGTCTGTCATCTATCTATCTATCTGTCTGTCTGTCTGTCTGTCATCTATCTATCTATCTATCTATCTATATCTATCTATCTATCTGTCTGTCTGTCATCTATCTATCTATTTATCTATCTATCATCTGTAACATATAATCTATCTATCTATCTATCTATCTATCTATCTATCTTCTATCTAGCACTTATCTGTCTGTCTATCATCTATTTATCATCTATCTAGCTATCATCTGTCTGTGTCTGAGTCTGTGTCTGTCTGTCTGTCTCTATTGTCTGTCTGTCTGTCTGTCTGTCTGTCTGTCTGTCTGTCTGTCTATCATCTATTTATCATCTAGCTAGCTAGCTATCATCTGTCTGTGGCTATCATCTATCCATCTAGCTATCTAATCTATCTAGAGTCAAGATTTTTGATTTTATTTCAACACTAGCCACAAGAGGGAGCGTAAGACTAGCATTTAAGTACTACCGTATTTCAACATTAACTACAAGAAGTAGCGAAAAAATCATTTTTTAAAAGAAGAAACCCCAAAGCGATAGCATTGGAAAGAATGTTTTAAAAATTAAAAACTCACATAAACCAATTTTAAAATATTTTTATATATAAACATTTTTTTAAAAATTGTGAACTTTTTAACATTTTTAAAAGGCTACAAAACAGTAAAAGGAAAGAAGGCATCTCTTCAGTATTACTACAACTATTTTTCTATAATATTTTACGTTAACTGAAAACTTTTCTTTTCAGCTGAGATTTTTTTTTCTTTCGTTCTTTTATTTATCTATGGATTACAAACTGTATGTTGATGACCCTGTTTGCATTTAAATTTTTCTTCAACACTAGTCACAAGAGGGAGCAAAAGACCAACTTTTAAGAATTGAAATACCATATATATTATATATGTTAAATATATTTTAAAAATTCAAAAAAAAGATTCAAATCTTAGGTGGTTTATTTTTTGGAAAAGAATAAGTTTTAAATCTTAAATCTCGAAACCCCTTTTGCAAACTTCTGACAAGCAAAGGCAACGGGGAAACAATTCACTTCACAATTGTGTTGTTAATTTAAGAACTTAACAAACGTTAAGAAAAGCATTCTGTCTCCCACAGTGGCTCCCCATTTGCTTCAGGGTCTTCCCAAGCAGATGTCTTCACCTGCTTAGGATTCCCTGCAAATGGCATTGAGAGATATCCTGCCTATCTCTCCAACCCGGAGGGTGTCATTAGGCATCCATCATGATAGCCATGGATATCCTTGTTCTCCAGGAACTCCTCTCATCCTTTCTTAAAGGTGTCGAGGCTGACAGCTGTCACCACTTCTTCTGGCAGAGAGTTCCATAGACCAGTGACCCTCTGGGTGAAAAAGTACTTCCTCTTATTTGTTTGAGGTCTAGCTTCCAAAAGTTGCATGGAGTGCCCCCTAGTTCTAGTGTTGTGCGATAGGGAAAACAGTTTTCCCTTTTCTACTTTGTCCACACCGTGCATGATTTGATAGACTTCAATCAGGTCACCTCTCAGGCGCCGTCGTTCTAGAGTGAAGAGGCCCAGCCATTGCAGCCTCAGATGGTAAGGAAGGTGTTCCAGCCCCCTAATCCTTCTGGTTGCCCTCCTCTGCACCTTTTCCATTTCCATAATATCCTTCTGAAGGTATGGTGACCAGAACTGTACACAATACTCCAGATGGTGCCTCACCATAGATTTATAAAGAGGCAAAATGTTCACAGTCAAACAGCAAAGTCTCAACAGTATCAAATATCTTATACAATCTTCAGTCGTCTTCTTCAGTAATCGCAGTTCACGCAAACAGTTATCAAACACAACAAGTCCAGCAGAGAGAGAGAGATGCGCTCTCCTTGCCTTCTCTTATAATTAGAGATAATTGCACTTACTAATTGCACTCTAACATTACACCAGCCTTAAAGCGACAATGACTATATATTGTTTACCCAACTATAGGAGTCTACTCCTAACAAAGATAATAGGATAACATTACTGGCGTGCATTTATAGTAAGGATGAATGGCTGATAAGCGTTGATGCTCCCTTTCTCTTTCGACTAGGAAATAATCCGTTCGGTGATGATCAAGGTCCTGTCTCCAGCAGACTTAAGTCAGTCCAATACGATGACTTTAAAAAGAATTTCATGCTCTTCACTTGGCTGAAGAAGAAGCGAAATAAAATAAATCAAAAGCATCGCTCTGTAAAGCGAATTCCACACTGTTTCTATTATTTGTGCTCTGCACAAATTACTGTTTACCTTTTAGTGGGGTTTTTCTCTCCCTCCCCAGCACTTTCCAAAGTGAAAGAGTTTCCTGCTACCCCCCATACCCCCTGTTCTAAATTCATAGCAGCTCCGTCTCGTATTTTGATGGCTACGCATGAACAGACATTTCCAAAAGGTTGCATGGATGCGAGCATGAAGTTGGCTGATTTATTTCTTTCCAGGTTGCGAGGCAGAAGTAAGTGGAAAGAAATAAGCCTGGCCTGAGGCAATTTGCTGGGCTCCTTACGGGCAGAGAGCATCAGAAGGAGAGAGAGTTGCCTCAGCGCCAACCTTAGCATGACTCAGAACATTCTGGATTGTGGGGCCACGTATCCTATCATGTACCAGACCAGGGGTGTCAAACAGAGGTGGGTTCCTACCGGTTTGGACCGGTTCGGCCGAATAGGTAGTAACTTGGCCTACCACGGCCCAAACTGGTTCTCTCGGTGGTGGTGCAGGAGCCGCCATCTTGTTTTTTTAGTACTGCGCATGTGCATGTAGCGTGCATGCGCAGCGCGTCCCTAAGCAAACCGGCAGTAGCAGCAGCCAGAACCCACCCCTGGTGCTGAATTCAATTTCATTGAGGGCCACGTCAGGATTCTGCTTGACCCCTGTGTGTGTGTGGCGTGGGCGTGGCCAGGTTGGGCGTGGCCAGCTCAACATCATTTGTGTCAAGGGCGCTCTGCCAGAGAAAATGGGCTCCTGCAGCCCTCTGCCAGGTATGGCCCTCCTGAGCTCCATTTTAGTTGGCAGAAGCACCATAAGCCAGTCCATTGCTGTTTCCAGGGAGGTCATCTAGTCCAACCCCCCTGCTTAAGCAGGAGACCCTTCATCTGCCTCTATATAGAATTGAATTCACAACCTTCCGCTTGTGAGGCAAGAGCGCCACCTCTAGGTCGTTGTAGAATATTTTTGTCAGATTTGAGCTTTTCACTGAGGTGTCAGAACAAAAATACCTTTAATTGTCCTGGAAAGGCCCAGCAGAGACTTCATTTCCTTAGAGTCCTGTGAAAAACTCAGGTAGAACAACAGCTGATCGGTCCACCATAGAAAGTGTCCTCACATATTGCATGACAGTATGGTATGCTGGTTTAACAGCTGCGGACAGGAAGGCACTACAGAGAGGGATCAATTCGGCACAAGAAGCCAGTGGTTGCCCTCTGACACCACCAGATGACCTCGCCAGGTCTCGCTGCTTTAGCAGAGTAAGGAAGATACTCAGAGATGATTCACACCCTGGTCAGTGTATGTCTGCACTTCTACCATTGGGCAGAAAACATCAAAGCATAGCCAGCCGAACAAATAGGTTTAAAAATAGTTTCTATCCTTGGGCTGTCAGACTTTTAAATATAACCACAATCACTCCAGGCACTTGCTAGGTTTTTTTTTCTTTTTCTTTAGTTTCTGCTATAATTTTGCACCAGTGAGGTTAAAACCAAATTCGTTGTATTTAAGTACAAAGACAATAAAAATTACACTTATACTTACTTATTTACTGACGGTACATGAATTCCTTGTTGAATGATGACCCAAGCTGTGTATGATAGATGATCTGTCCGAGACCTTCAAGTAGATAATAACCCAGATTTGGCTGTTGGCCACTGTTAATTAGGCAAGATAACCAGTCTTTTGGCTGAGAGCCCAGAACATTCATGTCACAAGCTTAACTCTGCAGCAACCTTTCACACAGACCTTCAAAACTCCTTCACAGAACAGGCACGAGCTGAATTCACAGACAGACAATCATGGCTCCTTTCCAAACGGTTGTTTCCTGCAAATGTCCCCTCCCAATGCCCCACCTATAAGCTCTCTTGGGAGGAGCCAATCAACAATCACCTGGTGCTTAATTACTGTCTGTGAGCCTGCCTAGGCAGTTGCTGCTTCCACTTCTCAGCCCTTCTCACTCTAGCATCAGAGACAAACTGCCTTTGATCCTCCCCACTGCTCCATGCCTCAGGCGCCTCCTGGTGGCCAACCAGCCTCTCTGGTTCCTGCTCTGACTCTGAACACCCCCCAGGGTCTTCCTCAGCTTCCAGGGCAGACTCATATTGTTCCTCACTATCAGAGTCCATCAGCAGCTCAGCCGGTCCCTGCTGGGCCACAGTGGTGGGTTTCTGCAGGCTCGCACCTATTCGCGAGAGCCGGTTGGTGAAATTTAGAGAACCGGTGAGAGGGGGTTCCACTGGCGTACCTGGAAGTAAATCTGGCCCGCCGCTGCCAGTGATCCAACGGGAAGGAAAGGAAAGGAAAGGAAGGAAGGAAGGAAGGAAGGAAGGAAGGAAGGAAGGAAGGAAAGAAAGAAAGAAAGAAAGAAAGAAAGAAAGAAAGAAAGAAAGAAAGAAAGAAAGAAAGAAAGAAAGAAAGAAAGAAAGAATTTATCATCACAATTGAGTCCAAAATTTTGGTTGCTAAGCAAGAGCGTTGTTAAATGAGTTTCACCACATTTTAAAAGGTGGCCACTCCCACCCTGTCACATGACTGCCAAGCCACGCCCACAAAATAGGCCACACCTACAGTGTAGGTTCTAAAAAATTTGACACCCACCACTGATTATGTATCATAGAACTGAAAATTTAGTATCTTAATAAATAGTGCATGCTTTTGAAAGCAGCTTAATGAATCTAGGATACACACACACACACACACACCAGATTGACCGCATGATCATTATCTCATTCCACAGCATGATCCCTGCTTGGGTGGAAAGTCTTTTGTGCCCTAACAAACCAGGAAGGCAGAATAAACTAAAATATTGATGGGGGGAAAAGCTCTGAAAAAGCAGAGAGGGTCTTTGTGGGCATTGCCCAGCCTGTGGAGCTGTCCAAAGTTGTCCATTAAAATTCAGGGCAAGTCACCAAGCAACGGTAGCACAATTTTCTGCCATTTTTCGACTAAATGTAAAATAAGCGAACCGAACTCCCCAGAGGCCTTTATTTCAAAAGCCGCTTTGAAAAAAGGGAGAAAGGCAGAAAAGAATTATGAGCATTCCCCCTTGTAGCCTCGGCCTCTGGAAAATAGCTCCAAAGCACACTCTTTAAAAAGTAGCTATTAGCAATATCGACATTTGCTTTTGCCTCTGTTTTGGAGGAGGCAGGCAGCAAGGAATGCAATCCCTGCAAAATGTTTAATCAGTTTTACACTGTCTGAAATAGCTGTTTTCCTCCATGGAATGCAGAGAATGTTTTTGTCCTTTGTGTTAGGGAAACAAGCATAAAAAGTACAATGCATTCTATTTTCACAGGCAATTGCCCTGATGCAAAGATGAGAAGAGACATCCTTCTGAACTTGACTCCCTCCTTCCCATTATCTTGAAATCCTCTTCCGTTTCCATCCCCATTCCACTAGGACTTTGTTCCAAGCCACACTGTCAGGGTTCGAAGTAATACCTAGGGCTGGGTTCCCGCCAGTTCTAGCCTCTTCTGTAGAAGAGGTTCCGCAAATCGACAGTGCCGTTTAGAACCGGTTCCAGCTCCCTCCCGCCGCCCGTCCGCCCATCATCCAGAGGAAGAGCGAGAGGAGGAATTCTGGGAGTTGAAGTCCACAAGTCTTAAAGCTGTCAGGTTTTACACTGGGGAAGGGCTCTCTCTGTGGCGGGCCCGGCCCTCTGGAACGACCTTCCCCCCGACATTAGGACGACCACGGACCTCCGCTCCTTCCGTTTTAAATTAAAAACACATCTTTTCTGCCTGGCCGGCCTAGGATAGTCTCTCTGTCTCTGGGGTTTTATTGGGAAGTTTTTTTAGTATAGCTTAGTTTTAATGGGGAATTTTAGCACAGGTTTAGGTTTAATTTGTTTTTTAAAGAAATGTTTGTATATATTTATTGTGTTTTTTATTCTTCCTGTGCACCGCCCCGAGTCCCTATGGGGAGAGGGAGCGGTTTACAAATATTAAATTGAATTGAAAATTGAATTGAAGTTTGAACACCCCTAGAGTTTTTTTTCCTAAAGGGTGAGGGGTGCGAGGGTCTTGTAACTTGACAGCTTTAAGACGTGTCTTCAAATGCCAGAGTTTCTGAGCCAACATTTTGGTTGCTAAGCAAGAGCGTTGTTAAGTGAGTTTCACCACATTTTACAAGTTGGCCATGCCCACCCAGTCACAGGACTGCCAAGCCACTCCCACTCGGTCATATGTCTGGCAAGCCACTCCCACCTGGTCACATGGCTGGCAAGCCACTCCCACCCGGTCACATGGCTGGCAAGCCACTCCCACAAAGCAGGCCACACCTACAGAAGAGGTTCAAACAAATTTTGAAACCCACCACTGAATACACCCATAGCAAAAAGAACGCCGAAGCAGATACAGTAGATTCCTCAAAGAACAGTTTTATTGGGTGTATCATATTGGCACAGGCTGCTTAAAACCCGACTCTGAAGGTTCCCATGGTTTTCACCTACCGTATTTTTCAGAGTATAAGTCGCACCTTTTTTCCCTGAAAAAAGAGGGTGAAAAGCTGGGTGTGTCTTATACACTGAATACAGCATTTTTGGCCTCCCAAAACCCGCCCCCTTCACCAAAATGGCCATGCAGAGCCTTTAAGAGGCTTCCAGAGTGCTCCTGGGGCTGGGGAGGGCAGAAATGAGCAAATAAATGGGCCGATTTTTGCTCGTTTTGGCCCCCTCCAGCCCCCAGGTGCACTCTACAAGCCTCCTAAAGGCTCTGCGTGCGCTTTTGTTTGACAAAAAATGGGCCCGTTTTCACAAAAAACGGGCCATTTTTGGGAGGTCTGCAGAGTGCAAAACCTTTTTTTTTAATTGCCTCTTCAAAATCTTGATGCAACTTATACAGTAATCCCTCGTTTTCCGCGGCTTCATTTTCCGCGGCTTCAGTGCTTCGCGGGTTTTACAATAATACAGAATAGGAAAAAAATGCATTGGTAGGAGGCAAGCGCCCCCTAGTGCTTGCTTTAAACGATGTCCACCAGTGCAGGGACAGTTGATTTAATCTGTTTTTATTGTATTTATTCATGTATATATTTTATGTTGTTTTAATTTTTCCCTGTGCACCGCTCCGAGTCCCCTTGGGGAGAGGACGCGGTATATAAGTAAATTATTGATTGATTGATTGATTGATTGATTGATTGAACTCAAGTTTCCGGTATAGTGTATTGCGAATCCTACTTCGCGGTTTTTCAGTTTCCGCGGAAGGGGCCGGTCCCGATTAACCGCGAAAAACGAGGGATTACTGTACTCTGAAAAACACAGTAATTAAAAGTGAAAGTTTTTTCCTTCCCCAAACAGTCAGTCACATGGTCCAATCAAAGTACCTTCCGGTTGCCTGGTAACTTCACTCCTCCTCTCTCGGACCACCTGTGGGAATGTCCTGTCAGAGTTTGTTGCGCTAATCACATCCAGAAAGCACCTACAGGTAACTGATTCAGCAGGATTCATTAACTTCTCTTTCTATATAATATAACAAATGAAGTAAGTATACAATACCAAAAGCAGGTTTTCCAATGTGGTATTAAATACAAGCAAACACAGTTTCAGTTTCAGTTCAGAGCAGCAGACTAGTTTAGAGTGCAGCACAGACTCAGAGCTATAGAGCTAAGCCACGCCCAGGCTCCTTGCTGTCTCCTTGTTGCTCACACAGCAAATACTGTTTCAGTTTCCAAACTGCCCTCATTGGCAGTTTATGGCTGACTCTGCTATGCCTATTTATTGGCTGACCTTGTTACCATGTCTTCCAAGTCATGAACTCTCTCACACTGACATGTCCTTGGTTCCCAGGGGAAAGTATTTTGTTTGGGCTACAAAACCCCAGCTATCTCTTTTCCTCCCTCCCTATCCCTCAGCTCCCCTGTAGCAACACTGGTGCCTCAATCCTCAATTCTTCTCAGCCAACTCTGGAGCTTAGGTTGAAGGCTGCCTTTTACAATTGCCAAAGCCAATTGTAAAAGCCAATTGTAAAAGTTCTGTGTATGTGTGTTAGTTTTATGAGCTGATCAATAAATAAATCAGAGAGACTAGTATAGATCTATTTCGAGATATATATATATAGATAGATAGATAGATAGATAGATAGATAGATAGATAGATAGATAGATAGATAGATAGATAGATAGATAGATAGATAGATAGATAGATAGATAGATAGATATAGATATAGATATAGATATAGATATAGATATAGATAGATATAGATATATATAGATATATATAGATATATAGATATATATAGATATATATAGATATATATATAGATATATATAGATATATATAATTGTTCCACAACACCCTGTTAGGGCCCCAATTAAGGGAGGAGACATACTGTTTCCTTTTCTGCCTTTCGGTTCATCACCAGAGACCATTTGGACAGAAAGTCATGAGTTCTATTGTGTGAATTTTTTTAAATATGTGTGTTAGTTTTATGAGCTGATCAATAAATAAATCAGAGAGACTAGTATAGATCTATTTCGAGCATTTTAGCTCTCATCAGCTAGCCATACCCTTACTGGGATTCGAACCGGGGCTGTATTGCATATCAGGCAAGAGCCTTTAGCCATTCAGCCAGCCAGGCTCTCCCATTAATTGGGGCCATAACAGGGTGTTGTGGAACAATTATAGATACTAATCTATATATGAAATTATTTCTTAAAATGAAAGTGGCACATGTGTAATTAAATGTAATCTCAAGAAAGAATAGAAATCCCATAAAAGAAACAAAAAGTATTTAGGCTGGATCATTCATGTGAAAATAAGTCTTATCCATAGCCGTCGTTTTCATCTTAGGTAGGTATAAAACCATAGTAAGTCACAGCTCCTGTCTTTTATTAAAATAGATTTTCCATTGCTGTACTTTTTATTCTGCAAAACACGTCTGAGGTGTGTAAGTCTGAAAAGTAGCTTGACAATGTTTCAACAAGAATGGAACAGATGAAATACATTTTATAGCTAGCTGGCCACCATGAAGTAGATAAATCAATGGCCTCAAATCAGGTTATAATTCCATGGTCACCCAGCAGAAACTGCCGGTGTTAATCACTCGGAGTTGCTCTGCTGATGTTCTGACATAATTCCTTTAAGTCTGCCCTATACCTAATTTTAGAGATACAGGACAGTGAAAATACAGAATAACAAAGTTGGAAGGGACCAGTGGTGGATTTCAAATTTTTTAGAACCTACTCTGTAGGTGTGGCCTATTTTGTGGGTGTGGCTTGGCAGTCACGTGACAGGGTGGGAGTGGCCACCTTTTAAAATGTGGTGAAACTCATTTAGCAATGCTCTTGCTTAGCAACCAAAATTTTGGACTCAATTGTGATGATAAATTCTTTCTTTCTTTCTTTCTTTCTTTCTTTCTTTCTTTCTTTCTTTCTTTCTTTCCTTCCTTCCTTCCTTCCCTTCCCTTCCCTTCCCTTTCCTTCCCTTCCCGTTGGGTCACTGGCAGCGGTGGGCCAGATTTACTTCCAGGTACGCCAGTGGAACCCCCTCTCACCGGTTCTCTAAATTTCACCAACCGGCTCTCGCGAGTAGGTGCGAGCCTGCAGAAACCCACCACTGGAAGGGACCTTAGAGCTAGTCCAATCCCCTGCACAGGCAGGAAAAAGTATACCATTTCAGACAAAGGGTTGTCCAATCTCTTCTTTGACACCTTCAATGTTGGAGTATTCTGGTCCACGGCTGACTGTGTTTCTCCAAATATTGAGTGATGAGAATATAAAAGGTGTCCGTGAATATTCAGAGGTCTACATATAACTTTTTCAAATTGGGAAGGATGGGCTCACCTCCAAGAGGGACAGGATTGTCCATTGGAAGAAACCATTGCGATCATCAAGTTCTTCGGTGGGTTGGGTGTGTCATGTGTGTGAGGCCTGGTCTCTGGGTGTTATGTGCATTTTATTGTATGGGTATACTGTGCATATATGTGCAATGACAATAAAGTATCGAAAACTGTAAAAATTTAAATCCAAACATTTAAATCCAAATTCCAGCACCCAGAGAAATGACTCTTGAAGGTTCTTGAAGACATCCAAGAAGAGGACTCCAATAGATTTCTGGGCCTGTCTCCCACTGAAAAAATATCTGATATTTGTTCTAATATTCACTCAGACTCTGCCTTCCTCTAATCCATTATTTTATGTCCTGTTCTGTGATATGGTAGAAATCACTGCTTAGTCTACCATTAACATACCTACCGGTGTTTGAGATAATTCTTTCTCAACTCTAAATTTACCCAATTCCTTTAGTCTCTTAAAATTAAAATTGAGGGTTTTGAAAAATAGTTTTTCTTAAACATTTTCAAGTTTAAAAAGAACAATAAAAAACAAACACAAAAACAATACAAAACAGATAAAACCACAAGTAACATAGCAATATAATATACTTTTACAGCTTTCCAAATCAGCATGTATATTCCGCATTTGTGGTTTACAATTCAATTATTGCCTTCTCTTAGTTTTTAACAATGGGATAATTATCTATATAAATAAAAATGTAACACGTTTGTTCAAAACCACTAATCTCTGACAGTACTGTACCGATCGCTTCCAAATTTTCACACAACGTTCCTTTCAAATATGGCACCAATGATATATATGTAGATTGTGTAGATGTCACACCTGTGCCAGGTACAGGCAAAGGAAATGTAAAAAATTGTAAAAAAAGGTAGGTAGATGGATACAGAGAGAGCAGTGGGCCACAGGTATTACGTCATCCTTTATGACATAAAATACTCTGTCCATAGGTAGGTAGGTAGGTGTCATGACTGCTCTTACCATAATTCAAGAAAGACCACACTTAAGCATATTCAAGATGATTAAGGTTACTTTTACTGAATAAGGGAAAGTCAGCGTCAAAGGTTAAGCCAGAAGTGGCTACTTTAGGTGCGAAGCATACATATCAAAGCATTAGCCAAACCCCAATCACCCATGACCCCACCCCAGTGTCCAATACAGTTTCTTCTTCATTGTCAGATGGGTAGCACGTCCAGAGCTGTCATCAGAATGGAATGTGATACCGTTACTTTTAGAGATATCCCCACCTAGCCCCACCTTCCACCAGCCCACTCAATAGCAACATCCCCCCACCCTCCCCGTTTCTATGGCAGCCAAGCATGCAGGAAAGCGAAGGCTGACATCCGGCCCTCCTCCAGAAAGAAAGTGTTCAACCCTGTAAAAGAGACGAAAAGCACAATACCACATATTAAGACACACATAAAAACAAAATAGACTTTAAGGCTTATTGGGATACTTGGCATAAAATTGTCTCAGTAACTTGGGGGCCTTAATGTGGCATTTATCAACCCATTCGTTATGGGAGGTGGGGAAATCCTTCCAAACAACTAAGTACTGCACTTTGTTTCTATGCCTTCTGGAATCCAAAATGTCCCGAACCTCATAGTGTTGGTCCCCATCAACCAGCACAGACTTGGGAGAACCAGGATATGGTGTGCGAAGATGTGAAAAGTGTTCGGGTTTCAATAAGTGAACATGGAAAATTGGATAAAGGCGTCGATAGGATTTAGGGAGATCCAGCTTAACTGAAACAGAACTTATTATCTTGATAATCGTAAAAGGACCTACAAACTTAGGGCCTAACTTCTTGCATGTTTGAGGACTATCCAAATGTTTAGTAGACACATAAACTCGATCACCAACTTTGTATGACGGAGGTATTGCTCGCTTTTTATCTGCATACAGCTTATGCGATTCATGAGCCTCATCCAACGTTTTACGGATAATAGGCCAAACAGTCGACAGCTTCCCAGACCACTCTGAGAGGGAAAGAATTGTAGGAAGTTCATGAGGAAGCTCAGGGATGGGTACAAAGTCCTGACCATAAATTACTTTGAATGGGGTCATGCCGGTGCTACTATGAACTGAATTATTATAGGCTACCTCAGCATGTATAAGAAGATCAGCCCAATCATCTTGTTGGAAGTTTATAAAGCAGCGCAAATACTGCTCTAGAACCGAGTTAGCCCTCTCACAAGCCCCATTCGTTTGCGGGTGGTGGGAGGAGCTTAAGCCCTGGGCGGAGCCAATCAGCATCAGAAATTCCTTCCAAAATTTCGAAGTAAACTGGACGCCTCGATCGGAGATGATGCGTTTCGGAACCTCATGCAGACGATATATATGAGTCAGGAATAACTTTGCCAGAGTCTTAGCTGATGGTATCTTGGAACATGGTACAAAGTGAACTTGCTTGGAGAATAAATCTGTAACAACCCATATAACTGTAAATCCTTGGCTACTTGGAAGGTCGACAATGAAGTCCATAGATATCTCCTTCCAAGGAGCCTCCGGCCGCGCTACGGACTGGAGAAGACCGTGAGGTTTGCCAGGAGTACGTTTTGAAGCGGCACATGTAGGGCAGCTAGCGATATAAGATTCAACATCCTTTTTCAATGAGGGCCACCAGAACTGGCGTTTAACTAAATGTATAGTCTTCACAAATCCAAAATGACCCGCCAATCTGGAGTCATGTGCTCTCTGTAATACAAATGGCCGAAGTGTTGCAGGTACATAAATTTTGGACCCAATCCAAGGGAGATCATCCCTTACAGTACAATCTGCTGAGTGGACGGAGTACCATTCATTGGTGAGAAGTTAAGATCCCTCCCCAACTTTTGTTCTCTTAAATTCTGTATATCATCAGCTTGGCGGAGTAAAGCTTTAGCGGCCTCTCTTAAATGGGTCTCCTCCTCCCACTGCTCCAGCACGGAGGGGGAATGAGCCCGTCTGCGTCGGGTGGTAGTTACCCCAGGGGGAATTTCTTTAAGGGCGACTTCCTTCAGCCCCACTCCCTCGGACCAACGGTGGCGAACTGATGCATCTTCGGGTTTCGAGTCCAGAGTAACATCAGCCAATAATTCCATTACTGACCTTGTGTCTTCCGTCAAGCACGTCTGGTCAAGGGATGTTGCCCCCAGCAACTCTTCATTCGTTGGTTCCGACATTTGTCCTCGGTTTTATGGTTTTATGACACTTACTGCTGAAAGTGTTAATTCAGAGATAAGTGTGAAGTGACTTCTGGCTTTTTGTCATGACTGCTCTTACCACAATTCAAGAAAGACCACACTTAAGCATATTCAAGATGATTAAGGTTACTTTTACTGAATAAGGAAAAGTCAGCATCAAAGGTTAAGCCAGAAGTGGCTACTTTAGGCGCGAAGCATACATACATACACGACGGAGGGAAACGGAAGGATCTGCCAGGGGGGGGGGGGAACACGAGTCGTCCCGACAGAGGGCATTTCCATCCAGAAGGTCGTGGGGAGAGGCAGGTCCGAGGGGAGACAAGTTCTATCCTCCCGGTTGGGGGCGCGAAACCGTTGGTTGCAAACGGTCAAGTGCCTCAACCCCCGCAGGCTAGGTGGCCAGGGAGTACAGAGCCAGGGCCTGCGGCTGATGTTTTGCAATGCCAGGTCCGTTGTCAACAAAGCCCCCCTCGTTCATGACCTTGTGTCAGAGGGGGAGCCGGACCTGGTAGGAATTGCGGAGACCTGGTTGGGCCACGAGGGTGGACTTCCCCTCGTTGAAATGTGCCCACCAGGTTACCGCGCTTTTCATCAGCCCCGGGCCCTAGGCAGGGGCGGTGGGGTAGCGGTCATTGTAAAGGAAGGTCTTGAGCCGAGAGAGACCATTGTGCCACAGACTACCGGTTGTGAGTCCCTCTGTGTGAAGTGGGGCCTAGGGAGGCAGTTGGGCTTGCTAGTTGTATACCTGGCTCCCCGCTATGTAGCAGCAGCCCTGCCCGAGCTCCTGGAGGTGATCGCTACGGTGGCAGTTGAGACCCCCAGACTTTTAGTCATGGGGGACTTTAATCTGCCATCGGTGGGCGAATCATCCGAGGTAGCTCGGGAGTTCATGGCTTCCATGACGGCCATGGACCTGACCCAACTAATTCAAGGCCCCACTCACGAGGGTGGACATACACCGGATCTCATCTTTGTCTCTGGCCAATGGAAGAGTGATCTGGGTATAGGGGATATAGTCATCACACCCTTGTCATGGTCAGACCACTCACTTCTCCGGCTCGACTTTCCGACCGCTGCTCCCCACCGCGGGGAGGCGGAACCTGAGTTACCAATCTGGTTCCGCCCCAGGCGCCTGATGGACCCTGATGGGTTCCAAACGGCGCTTGGGCCAGTTCCTGTACCCCTGACCCGTGCCCCGATGGAGGACCTCGTGGCCGCATGGAATACTGCGACCACGGGAGCCTTGGATCGGGTCGCGCCCTTGCGGCCTCTCTTGCGGCGGCGAAACACCCTGGCTCCTTGGTTTACCGAGGAGCTGAGGGTGATGAAACGCCGCAAGAGATGCCTAGAGAGAAGATGGAGGGCTACCCGTTCTGAATCTGACCGGACACAGGTAAGAGCCCAGTTACGGACTTACATTGTGGCGCTGAGAGTGGCCAAACATCATCATTGTGCTACTCTCATAGCATCCGCAGAAAACCGCCCTGCCGCCCTGTTCAGGGTGACCCGCTCCCTCCTTCAACAGAGGGTGCGGGAAGCCCCATTACAGGGTAGAGCAGAGGAATTTGTGATTTTTCTGCAGGAGAAAACCGCTCAGATACAGAACGAGCTAGCCCCCATTGATGGCCCAGTGGGATGCCACGAGACAGATCTTGTTTGGGAGGAGTTTGACTCCGTTGCTTCCGAGGATATGGACAGGTTACGTGGGCGACTGCGAGCCACCACATGTTTATTGGACCCGTGTCCCTCCTGGCTTGTACTGGCATCCTGGGAGGTGACACGAGGCTGGCTCCAAGAGGTTGTCAACACTTCCTTAAGTGAGGGTTCCTTGCCTGCTTCCCTAGAAGGGGCTATGGTGAGGCCCCTCCTTAAGAAGCCCTCTTTGGATCCAGCTCTATTAAACAACTATCGTCCAGTCTCCAACCTTCCCTTTTTGGCGAAGGTTGTTGAGAGTGTGGTGGCACAACAGTTTCCCCGTCACCTGGAGGAAGTTGATTATCTAGACCCGCGCCAGTCCGGCTTTCGGCCCGGGCATAGCACCGAGATGGCATTGGTCGCGTTGGTCGATGATCTCTGGAGGGCCAGAGATGGGGGTTGTTCCTCCATCCTGGTCCTATTAGACCTCTCGGCGGCTTTCGATACCATCGACCATGGTATCCTATTGCATCGGCTGGGGGGGTTGGGGGTGGGAGGCACCATTTTACGGTGGTTCTCCTCCTACCTCTCTGGCCGATCGCAATTTGTGTTGGCAGGAGAGCAGAGGTCGACCTCGAGAACCCTCACATGTGGGGTGCCTCAGGGGTCGGTTCTCTCGCCTCTCCTGTTCAACACATATATGAAGCCGCTGGGTGAGATCATCCATGGTTTGGGGTAGAGTATCATCTCTACGCTGATGATACTCAGCTGTATATATCTACCCCAAACCACCCCAACGATGCCATAGCGGTGATGTGCCAGTGCCTGGAAGCCGTGCGGATCTGGATGGGAAGTAACGGACTCAGGCTCAACCTGACCAAGACCGAGTGGCTGTGGTTTCCGGCTGCCCGGTTCAACCAGCTGACTCCATCGCTGGCCATAGGGGGCGAACATCTTGCCCCTGTGGATGGGGTGCGCAACTTGGGTGTCCTCCTGGATACCCGGCTGTCCATGGAAGATCAAGTGACAGCCGTGGCCAGGAGGGCGTTTTACCAGGTTCGCCTGGTACGCCAGTTGCGCCCCCTATTGGACCGGGATGCCCTTCGCACAGTCACTCATGCTCTCGTGACATCCCGACTGGACTATTGTAACTCTCTCTACATGGGGCTCCCCTTGAGGTGCACCCGGAGACTGCAGTTGGTCCAGAATGCAGCCGCGCGAGCAATAATGGGAACCGCTAGGTTTGCCCATGTAACACCGCTCTTGCGCGAGCTGCACTGGCTACCTGTCGTCTTTCGGGTGCGCTTCAAGGTGTTAGTTATCATCTTCAAAGCGCTCCATGGCTCGGGACCTAGCTATCTGCGGGATCGGATCCTGCCGCATACTTCCTCACGGCCGATTCGCTCCCACAGAGAGGGTCTTCTCCGGGTGCCGTCCACTAGACTTTGTCAGCGGGCGACGCCCAGGGGAAGGGCGCTCTCTGTGGCGGGCCCTGCCCTCTGGAACGACCTCCCCCCCGATATTAGAACAACCACGGACCTCCGTTCCTTCCGTCTGAAATTGAAAACGCACTTTTTCTGCTTGGCCGGCCTAGGGTAGCCTCTCTTCTATAGTTTTATAGGGTTATATGATTTTAGTATATTGGGGAATTTTAGCGCAGGGTTTGATGTTTAATTTGTTTTTATTGAATTATGTGTATTTCTATGTGTATTTATTGTTTTAACTTCCCTGTGCACCGCTCCGAGTCCCCTTGGGAAGAGGGAGCAGTCTAGAAATTAAATTATCTATCTATCTATCTATCTATATCAAAGCATTAGCCAAACCCCAATCACCCATGACCCCACCCCAGTGTCCAATACAGTTTCTTCTTCATTGTCAGATGGGTAGCACGTCCAGAGGTGTCATCAGAATGGAATGTGATACCGTTACTTTTAGAGATATCCCCACCTAGCCCCACCTTCCACCAGCCCACTCAATAGCAACATCCCCCCACCCTCCCCGTTTCTATGGCAGCCAAGCATGCAGGAAAGCGAAGGCTGACATCAGGTAGGTAGGGGGAGAGAGAGAGAGAGAGGGAGAGGGAGAAATACAGTAGGTAGGTAGGTAGGTAGGTAGGTAGGTAGGTAGGTGGAGAGAGAGAGGGAGAGGGAGAAATACGGTAGGTAGGTAGGTAGGTAGGTAGGTAGGTAGGTAGATAGGTAGATAGGGGGAGAGAGAGAGAGAGGGAGAGGGAGAAATACAGTAGGTAGGTAGGTAGATAGGGGGATAGAGAGAGAGAGAGGGAGAAATACAGTAGGTAGGTAGGTAGGTAGCTAGATAGGGGGAGAGAGGGGGGGAGGGAGAAATACAGTAGGTAGGTAGGTAGGTAGATAGGGGGAGAGAGAGAGAGGGAGAGAGGGAGAAATACAGTAGGTAGGTAGGTAGGTAGGTAGGTAGGTAGGTAGGTAGGTAGATAGGGGGATAGAGAGAGAGGGAGAAATACAGTAGGTAGGTAGGTAGGTAGGTAGGTAGATAGGGGGAGAGAGAGGGGGGAGAGGGAGAAATACAGTAGGTAGGTAGGTAGGTAGGTAGGTAGGTAGGTAGGTAGGTAGGTAGGTAGGTAGGTAGGGGGATAGAGAGGGAGAGGGAGAAATACAGTAGGTAGGTAGGTTGGGGGTTATACAGTGGTTGTGTGTACGTGTTTGTGTATGCAGGTGTAAATCTACACACAGATTGGTTGGCCATTTAACCAGACTGGGCCACAGCAACGCGTGGCCGGGAACGGCTAGTGTTATAATATAGTACCTAAAATCAAATTTTACATTTTTCTTCATAATATATTCGATAGTTTTCAAAACTTTTATTTTTTGTTTTGGCTTCTGTTCTCTAGCCACTTGTATAGTCTTCTCCAAATTTTATAACAGTCCAACTCTTCTCTTTCTTTTAACTCCATGGTCAGCCTGTCCACTGAGTTTTTAATCCCTTGACGGCTGCCCTTTTTAGAACTTGTTCAAATTTTGTTGAATCCTCCTTCAAATTGTGGTACCCAGAACCAGACACAACACTGGGGTGAAGTCTGATCAATGCACAATTAAGTAAACAATTGCTTCCCGTGATTTATAAATTGGGCTATTGTTGATGCCGTGCAAACTGTATCTACTTTTCATCTACTGTAGTGCTGCCTGCAGATGGAAGTGAGCCAAGTGGGATGTAAGATGTAAGAATACCACATGTAAGAATATCACCAGGTGGGCACAAAGAGCCAGGAATCAGAGAACACAATTGGATGTTCTGGAGGTGCTTCGCCCCCAAAGTTGCTGTGGATTTAAATCTAAAACCAGCATTTGAAGCTTGAAATGGCTGTTTCCAACAGAGCAATCCATTTCGAACTCCAAACAAGCGTTTCAAACAAGCCAGAACAAGCCATTTTAGCGTGAGACATTTCGAATTCAAAGTGCTCTGCCCAGCCATAGGAAATTTCTGTTTCGGCAAGACAAACTCATACAGTTTCTTTCAACTTCCCATATTATTTCTGCTTTAGCTTTCTTCATGTATGTATGTGTATATATATATATATAGTATGTCTCCTCCCTTAATTGGGGCCTCTTAACAGGATGTTGTGAAAAAATAACCTCTACTAAATACCCCTGTCTCAGCTGATGCAATAAGGGGAGCCGGCTTGGCTGAATTGCTAGGCTTCTGCCTGATATGCAATACAGCCCCGGTTCGAATCCCAGTAAAGGGTATGGCCAGCTGATGAGAGCTAATAAGCTCGAAATAGATCTATCCTGGTCTCTCTAATTTATTTATTGATCAGCTCATAAAACTAACACACATATCTAAAAAAAATTACACAACGGAACTCTTGGCTTTCTGTCTAGATGGTCTCTGGTGATGAGCCAAAAGGCAGGAAAGGAAACAGTTTGTCTCCTCCCTTAATTGGGGCCTAATAACAGGTTGTTGTGAAACAATTACCTATACTAATATACCCTGTCTCAGCTGATTCAATAAGGGGAACCGGCTTGGCTTAAGTGCTAGGCTCCTTGCCTAGCATGCAACGCAGCATATATATATTTTCCCAGGAGCAGCCAGTGCTGTGTTTATTTTTCTAAATATGCCCCTGAGGACTCTGTGGGGGGCAGAAGCCTTCGTGGAAATTGCAAACGAAATTGGAACTGGACGCTTTGCTTTGAAGTGTGCCTTCCCGCTCTGTTTGTGGGTGTCCCTCAGAAAAGAAGGAAGCTGGTGGGCATATCCTTGGCTCTTGACAGACTTGAACAATGGGCCCCATCCAACAAAATGAATTTCAATGTCAGAGAAGAGCAAAGCTTGACATTTAATAAAATATAAACGCTATAAATACAGAATAGGTGAGGCCTCATAAACAGTCACTGTGATAGGGACTTTGGCGTCCCAGTGGATGATCACTTGAATATGAGCCGACTGTGTGCAGCAGCATCTTAAAAGGGTAACACAATCCTCAGTTGTATAAACAGACGCATAAAATTGAGGTCAGGTGAAGCATTGATGCTGCTTTATAAAGCCCTAGTAAGGCCACACTTGGAATACTGCAACCAATTTTGGTTACCATAGTCCCAAAAAATGTGGAGACCTTGGAAAAAGTTCAGAGAAGAGCAGCTAAGATGATCAAAGGCCTGGAGACTAAACCATACGAAGAACGGCTGCAGGATTTGGGTCCGGCTGGCTGTTCTAAAGAAAAAAAGGACTCGGGTGGACATGACAGCAGTATTCCAGTATTTGAGGAGCTGCCCCAAAGAAGAGGAGTCAAATAATTATCCAAAGCACCGTTCTGCAGGAGAAGAAGCAATGGATGCAAACTAACCAAGGAGGGAAGCAACCTGGAATTGAGGAGAAACTTCCTAACAGTGAGGACAGTGGAATAGAAGTTGCTGCCAGAAATCGTGGGTGCTCCATCACTGGAGGTTTTTAAGAAGAGAGTAGATAATTACTTATCTGAGATGGTATAGGTTCTCCTGCATGAGCAGGGGGGGGGGGCTGGACTAGAAGACCTCCAAGGTCCCTTCCAGCTCTATTCTATTCTAAGGGAAGCATTCTACCAGAATGGCAGCCATGACAGTTAATTTCAAGGATTTCCACGAGAAAAACAGAAGGGGGGAAAAAGTTCCCAAAATGGACCTGGGATAATGCTTCAGCGCTCTGAAATGTCTCCTTCAATGGGGAGCAGGTATCTGAGATGGTGTCCTTGCCATGAAAAGTTTAGAATGAGTTTCTGTTGGGCCCATAGGTGCATCTTTTACCTGAAAAGATAGCAGTAGCACTAACATGCCACTTCACAGGGCTTCACAGCCCTCTCTAAGAGGTTTACAGAATCAGCCTCTTGACCCCAACAATCTGGGCCCTCATTTTACTCCCCTCGGAAGGACGGAAGGCTGAGTCAACCTTGAGCCTGATGAGATTCAAACTGCCAAATTGCAGGCAGCCTGAAGTACTACACTCTAACCACTGCACCACCATGGCTCAAGGAAGGAAGGAAGGAAGGAAGGAAGGAAGGAAGGAAGGAAGGAAGGAAGGAAGGAAGGAAGGAAGGAAGGAAGGAAGGAAGGAAGGAAGGAAGAGCCATAGTCTTACATACTGCTTCACAGTGCCTTTCCAGCCCTCTCTGAGTGGCTTGCAGAGTCAGCCTTTGCCCCCAACAATCTGGGTCCTCATTTTACTGACCTCGGAAGAATGGAAGACTGAATCAATCTTGAGCCTGTCAGGATTAAACTGTTGGCAGTAGGCAGAATTAGCCTGCACTACTGCATTCTAACCACTGTGCAACAAGGAAGGAAAGAAGGAAAGAAGGGAGGGAGGGAGGGAGGGAGGGAGGGAGGGAGGGAGGGAGGAAGGAAGGAAGGAAGGAAGGAAGGAAGGAAGGAAGGAAGGATACTAGCAATAACCCTTAAACTTATAGAGCACCTCCACGGTGCTTTACACCCCTCTCTGAGTGGTTTACAGAGTCAGCCTTTTGCCCCCAACAATCTGGGTCCTCATACGGATGGAAGGCTAAGTTAACCTTGAGCCAGTCAGGATCGAACTTTTGGCAGGAGGCAGAAGTAGCCTGCATTTAACCACTGCACACCATGGAAGGGAAGGGAAGGGAAGGGAGGAAGGAAGGGAGGGAGGGAGGGAGGGAGGGAGGGAGGGAGGGAGGAAGGAAGGAAGGAAGGAAGGAAGGAAGGAAGGAAGGAAGGAAGGAAGGAGGAAGGAAGGATACTAGCAATAACCCTTAAACTTATAGAGCACCTCCACAGTGCTTTACAGCCCTCTCTGAGTGGTTTACAGAGTCAGCCTTTTGCCCCCAACACCCTCGGAAGGATGGAAGGCTGAGTTAACCTTGAGCCAGTCAGGATCAAACTTTTGGCAGGAGGCAGAAGTAGCCTGCATTTAACCACTGCACACCATGGAAGGAAGGAAGGGAAGGGAAGGGAAGGGAAGGGAAGGGAAGGGAAGGGAGGGAGGGAGGGAGGGAGGAAGGAAGGAAGGAAGGAAGGAAGGAAGGAAGGAAGGAAGGAAGGAAGGAAGGAAGGAAGGAAGGAAGGAAGGAAGGAAGGAAGGGTCAACCTTGAGCCTGGTGAGATTTGAACTGCTGAATTGCAGGCTGCCGGCAGGCAGCAGAAGTAGCCTGCAGTACTGCTCTCTAACCACTGTGCCACCACAGATATCCACTGGGCAAGATATTCCTGCCAAATCCCCTCCCCCCTCCCACTCCCCACTCCCCCCGTGTATTAGACCGTTGTGAAGAGGGCTTCTACTTTCTCTTCCTCCAAACTGATTCTCCCAACCAGATATTTTCTTTGAAGTTTAAGAGATACCCGGTTGCATCTCAAGTGCAAAATCATGCATCTCACCCCCATCCCTTTTTTTTTAATGGCAACCCTGCTGGGGAAAATGCTTTAAATGGCTTGATCGATTGCTCATTGAAGCTGCCACTCACTCATTCCCGGCTTATTCGTCTCCTTTTTTGGGAAACGACTGTCATTAGAGGGTGCCTTTCATCTCAAAGGCTTCCAGCAAATCCCTGGGGCTACTGATAATAAAATAATAATTGCAGCTTTGAGGCTCCACAGGTGGATTGTCAAGCATTAGGGGGGGAAATGCCAATGAATGAAAGAAAGAAAAAACCAGTTGCCATGCAGGGAGAGAAATATTATCTAAGTACCCTGGATAGCTTCTTGGTCTATAATTGCTCCTCAAAGCCTAATAATCTATTTATTTCATTGACATTTCCAAGAGCTATTTTCCCCAAACATTTGCTACAAATCTATCTACTCTCTGTTCATCAAGGATCAGGTATATAGCTTAGTGTGTTCCAGTCATAGGACTGGAAGGGATAATTGACACCTCATCTTTTTGGGCAGCTAGTCTTTTCATTTCTTAGTAATCACACCAGTGGTGGGTTTCTGCAGGCTCGCACCTACTCGCGAGAGCCGGTTGGTGAAATTTAGAGAACCGGTGAGAGGGGGTTCCACCGGCGTACCTGAAAGTAAATCTGGCCTGCCGCTGCCAGTGACCCAACGGGAAGGAAAGGAAAGTAAAGGAAGGAAGGAAGGGAAGAAAGAAAGAAAGAAAGAAAGAAAGAAAGAAAGAAAGAAAGAAAGAAAGAAAGAAAGAAAGAAAGAAAGAAAGAAAGAAAGAAAGAATTTATCATCACAATTGAGTTCAAAATTTTGGTTGCTAAGCAAGAGCGTTGTTAAATGAGTTTCACCACGTTTTAAAAGGTGGCCACTCCCACTCTGTCACATGACTGCCAAGCCACGCCCACAAAATAGGCCACACCTACAGAGTAGATTCTAAAAAAAATTGAAGCCCACCACTGAATCACACTCAGTGTCTGTGTTGAGTAGAAAGAGAATAGAAAGGAGAGAGAGAGGGAGGGAGGGAGGGAGAGAGAGGGAGAGGATGAGATTTGCACATCAGAAACAAGCCATGATGCTACTTGAAAAATTAATAGAAATTATGAGTTTCGATTAAAATTAGAAATTATGAGAATCAATTAAAAATACTCTTGACTACGTAGGTTCTGCTTTGAACCAATTTATATAGAATTGCTTCTACAAGAAGAATTCTTTCCTGTTTCTCGTTTTCTGAAAAGAAGCAGCAGAAATTGTATTTGCCCAATATTGGAAAAATGAGAACACGTCATTAGGCAAGGATGCAATTCAGAAAACATTAGATTGCGCAGAGATGGACAGATCGACATTAAAAATAAAGCACAAAGAAGACATGAAATATACTTCACATGGTATAGACTTTACGAGCAGTTTGAGATAGATGAAGGAGGATTATTGCTATGTACAAATTAAATATAAAGGTGGTTTATATATGCTAACAGAATTACAAATAAGCTAATATAAAGAGAAATCTGGTTACAATTATTCTGTTACACTATTACTATCGTTATCAATATATGTGTTAATATTTCTTTTTGTTCTTCCTTTGCTTTTTTGTAAATAGTATGAATGCCCTGTATTCAAAATGTTCATGAATTAAAAAAAAGGTAACACACATATCTCACTTCCCAACCAGTGGAAAAATTCAACTGCTAAAGGAAGAGAGAGAGAGAGAGAGAGAGAGAGAGAGAGGGAGAGAGAGGGAGAGAGGGAGAGGGAGAGGGAGAGGGAGAGGGAGGGAGGGAGGGAGAGAGAGAGAGAGAGAGAGAGAGAGAGAGAGAGAGAGAGAGAGAGAGAGAGGGAGAGAGAGAGAGAGATTCTTTGGATAGCTGGAAGGAACGTCAGTTTACTCCAAATACAGCTTTATTAAAAAGAGTTTGTGGTTTTTCTCCACTGCAGCAGATGGACAGGGGAAGCATTGCCCTTAAAATGCCTCCTTTGCCCCATCAGCTGCTTCTTGACTCTTCATCCTTTCCCCATGGATGCTAAACCAGTTATTTCAGTTGCATTTCATGTGCTTCTCGCAGTTCTGAGCATCAGGGAAACCCTTCGACAGCAGCTCTGCCAATCACCTTGCTTGGGCTCAAAGAAGAAGAGGAGAAAGATAAAGCAATTAGTGGCTGGGAATTTTGCCCAAAATGCCAAGTCCCAGAATGGTCAGGAATTCCAAGGCTTTTACACATGATGCCGATGTTGATGCAGGAGGAATCTTTCTGAAGACCTAACTGGCATGTGAGAATGGTCTTCCTCCGTTTTTGTGCTTTTAATAGCAAAATAGACTTGTATAAACCCGCCACCCTGGGCCCAACGTTTGGGAAGCCAGGCTCTGCCTGTCACAAGCCAGGATGAAGGGTGAGTGATGGAGGAGTAACACCTCCTTAAAAAACCTTGGTCCAGCTGATGGCACCTCGTCGGGGCCCCTTTCCAGGGTTACAGGAGAAGACGGTCCATGGTTTTGAAGGCGGAAGAGGGCTCTATGCCCCAACAGCAGATCAAACAGTAGGGCCATCTTCTAGGAGAAGGGAAACACTGCCTCTTGGCTCTATCCACTACTGGCAAAGGCTTCAGGAGTCAACCTCCAGGCAAAATCCGGAGATGGAGTCCCAGAAGCAGTTCATGATTATATACAACCAGGTTCTGGGAACTCCTGCAACGCAGCTGGAACCCATCGTATTGGCTCTGCCATTCCCTTGGACTATTTCGGTCACGTAGAGAGGGGGGATCAACTATTTGGGTAACAGTCCATCCTCCATATTAATCGACCCAGGCCTCATGCTCTGGAGAGGACATTTTTCAGAGCAGGATACCATCGTCTTTTGAGACTGAAGGATGCCAACGAAACAACTTGCCAGATCTTTCAAAGCTGGTGTGTGCTCCTGTTTACCAATCTAGCTACCAAATTTTGCGCCCAAGGGAGTCGCCAGGCTGCCCTCAGGTAAAAGGCATTGCCTTTTATCAAGCCAGGATGCAGCTAAGGCAAGAAGAACTATGGCTTGATTTGACCCCCGGGGAACCATGCACTAAATGCTTGTGCCAATATATTCCTCACTGCTGCTTTGTCCTGGGAAACGAGAGATAGGGAGGGAGGGAGGAAGGAGGGAGGGAGGGAGGGAGGGGGGAAAGAGGGAGGGAGGGAGGAAAGGAAGGTAGGAGGGAAGAAGGGAGGATGGAGGGCATGATAGTCTTTTGAGACTGAAGGATGCCAGTGCTTGCAAAGACTTGTACGTAGGAAGAATGCCATTTCTGAAGTTGGCCTGATGGAGGCCATTTTGAGACTTCAGCATTGACGCAATGGAGAAGAGGGACCAGGGTTTGGTGGGGATAGAGATAGTTGGACTGTTGTAGTCAAAACAAAATGCTTTCTCTTGGGAACCCAAGGACATTCCTGCAGGTGGCCAGGACTGGAGTCATCTAGTAACTGGATAGTATCCTGAGTTGGACCTGGAGCAGTTGCAACCTCTCGAGGGAGCAAGTAGAGAGAGGACCATGAAAATGATAAGCCTTCCCTCTGATTCCATTGCCACCCAAATCATGAAGGCATGACCATGGATAGTCTACCATCATACATGAGAGGACCATTGATGGATCATTTCTTTCAGGGGGGTGTTAGGGCTTGACACTGTTCCCCAATAAATGGTTTTAATACCCAGAGACAAGGGGCAAAATCTAGTTTGTGACATCAGCAGCTCCTCCGGAGCTTATTGGCTGGAGCTCACCATGGCAACGTCCAGCATCCTTCTGGAGTCTGGACCACAGAGCTGGAAGGCTGGGAGCTTCCCTGGACAGTGAAGGGATTGGATGGATGGCACGGTGAGCACCCCAAGGGTCTCCCTCGTTTGAGCCTGGCAGAAAGAAGAGAAAGTCCCTCTTAAGGCAGAACGAGGGGGAGAGATTAGAAAAGTGTGGGATTCTACCAGATATGGGATAAATGGTATAGGTCAGGGGTCTGCAAAGTTGGCTCTTTTAAGACTGGTGGACTTCAACTCCCAGAGTTCCCCAGCCAGCATAGCTGGCTGGGGAATTCTGGGAGTTGAAGTCCACCAGTCTTTTAAGAGCCAACTTTGCAGACCCCTGGTATAGGTGAATGGAGGAAAGAAACAAGAACCAATGAAGGAATACCGCAAAACTTAAAAACAGGAGTTATGAGTAAAATAAGAGGGTTTAGAAGGGTGAAATCCAAATGAAATTTAACAGAAGGGGAAACAATACAAGATGAGTGGCTTCGATTAACAATTGCTATTCGAAAGAACAGGAAGTTCCTGTTTGTATTGTATGCTGTAAATGTAGTGTATGTCTATGTTTTGTGTGAGAGTATTTTACATGTTTGTAAATAAAATTTATTTTAAAGAAAGAAAAGTGGCGTTCAACCCTAGATCACAGCAAAATCCTTGTGGTATCATGGTCCATACCTGTGACCAAATTCCTCATCCACTATGTCAAAGATACAGAAAGGGGCTAGGTTTTGATCAGCTTTTTTGGGGGGAGGGGGAGGCATTGTGATCCCAGAAAAAAAAATTGGCTCCAGGATGTTCCAATAAATCATGAAGAAGTGATGGTGGGGGATGCTGCTACCGTCGTAAGTGCGAGGACCCATGCTAAATCAGATTTTTCAGGCCCTTGGACTTGGACCTGTCCCTCAATGGATTGTTTCTGTTAGCAACTCTGGGTTCAGAACCAGTGTTGCAATTCTGGTCCTGTAACCAGTGTTAGGAAATAAATAGTCTTTACTTTGTAGCAACTAAAATACTTCTTCCGACCAGTGAAACTAACTTCTCAAACAATAACAGTCCTTCACCAAACACAGAGTTATCTTACAGTGATGCAAAACAAATACTTCTTCTCTCTTCAGCTTCAACTCCTCCAGCGGCAATCAGTAAACACAGGATTCAGTGGTCGAACAAGGGAACGGATTGTGTTCCTGAGCTTCCTTTATGGTAGAGCTGAGAAGCACAGCCAATCAGAATTTAAGACAGTTCTTAAAGCTACATAACTCCTTAAGAACATAGGCTCATATATATTGTCAACCCAATATAAGGCTGGATATCCTAACAGTTTCCTACTCAACGTCCCCCACAAGACAAGGGGCAAAATCTGGTTTGTGACCTCAGAGGCTCCTCCTAAGCTCATTGGCTGGAGCTCGCCATGGCAACAACGTCCAGCATCCTTGGTGAGCCTGGACCACAAGGTTAGGAGGCCCTGCTCAAACTCCCTGGAAAGTGAGTGGATTGGATGATGAGTGTATTGGATGGGCTAGAGCAGGGGTCTCCAACCTTTGCAACTTTAAGTCTGAAGGACTTCAGCTCCCAGAATTCTCCAGCCAGCTTTGCTGGCTGGAGAATTCTGGGAGCTGAAGTCCTTCAGACTTAAAGTTGCAAAGGTTGGAGACTCCTGGGCTAGAGGGCTGAAAGTATCAGGGGGTCAACAGGGCAAAAGGCTTTCCCCCCCCCTACCTATCTCAAACCAGAGCCCAGCTTATTTGACGGAATCGGTTGAGAGGAGCTATGAACCCTCTCAGAAGTCCTTCCCTCAAGGGCCAACTGGTATGCAGACCAGTCTTGAGAAGATCCCTCCAGTTCAGCAGTGGGCAGCTTTCTCTGAAGGCCTGAAGAAGTTGTCCGAATCTGTTTCGTGGGGGCAGGTAGAGAGAGAGGGCAATGAAAATGAGAACCCTTCCCTGTGCTTCCATGTACCACCCAGATTATGAAGAAGTGGCCGTGAGGATGCTGCTGCAGTCGTACATGCGAGGACCATGATAAAGCAGGTCTTCCAGGGCCCTTGGACTCTGAACTGTCCCTAAACGACAAGGGGCAAAATCTGGTTTGTGACATCAGCAGCTCCTCCTAAGCTCAGTGGCTGGAACTCGCCATGGCAACGTCCAGCATCCTTGGTGAGCCTGGACCACAGGGCTCCGAGACCTGGAAAGTGAATGGATTGGATGGATGGATGGATGGATGGATGGATGGATGGATGGATGGATGGATGGATGTCAATGTGGGCATCCCAAGAGTGGCTAGATTCCGCACAGCAGCACTGGGGATTCATTGGAAATACTTGATTAATCCACCATTGCTATTTTACACAACTAATGTAGCAAGCCCTTTTGCATTAACTACTCTTTTGCATTTTGGTATTTAATGACTGGGACCCTCGCAGTTTAAGGATTGATATTATACTAATGTTAGGTCATGTGTAACTGACAGACTGAATGTCCGATTGTGATAGAGCTTGTGGCTTAGTGGCTAATACAACTGCCTAACGTGTAAAAACAGCCCAGGTTCGAATCCCAGTAAGGGTTTAGGTAGCTGATGGGAGCTAAATAGCTTGAAATAGATCTATACTAGTCTCCCTTTATTTATTGATCAGCACAAATGCAACACACACACACACACATTATGTATTATTCTACTCGGGAATTTTTAACAGGCTATTTCTTGAGCGTTTTTATTTGTTTTGGTCTCTGGACTGTAATAAATTTGATGCAATGCGATGCGATTCCATTTATCAAGAATGGTACCTAAAAAGACACATGATAGAGTTGACTGTTCCTCGTATAGTGAATTCTCAGATAAAGGAACAATACATGTGTCTTAAATAAATGCACCATGATAGTGAGGTTGCAGTTATCAAATTTAAAAACATAGGGCAGAACTGATGATTAATTACTGGGCAGGTGCCTGCCACCTGCTAATTCATTGCTGTTAAGTCTCTATTAGTTGTTGGTAATGAATTAGAACAGCCTGGCCCAGTCTGATGGCCTCCAGATGTTAATTAATGCAGGCTCATGATTCATGGTTAGCAACAAATAAGGCTTCCTTCCTCCCAGATGTGTTTGCCAACACTGGTGCTGCTCCATTTGTAGACTGAACTTTTCAGGTTGTGTCTGCTGCTGCAACCCCAGAAGACCAAAATAATAGGGAGCATCAACATTGTGACCAGATCTTTGGACTTTTTGCTTGGACCAGTAGCTGTTGTGGCCCACCAGCGACCAGTGGAGCTGGCAAGAGAGATAGACAGGGAGGAGGTTGGGGAGAAGCATGGGCCGGTCCTGGAGGCTTGGGAAGTCTCGGACAAGGGCTCTGCATCGGAGGCAGAGAGGAGGCCGAGGCCGTCTGGCAGTTCTCAGCAGCCTTTGGAGGTAGACAGTAGTGAGGCAGAGGAACAGCTGGAGCCTGTTCCCAGTGTGCGCATGCGCAGAGCGTCCAAAAGAAAAGAAATCAGGGTTGACTTGACAGTAAAGCCACAGGTGGATGGTGAATGGCCCCTCCCAGAGGAAATAAAAGAGGAGCAAAATGGGAGGGGGCTTTTGCAGGAAACGATTTGTTCATTCGTTCATTTCAGGAGTGTGAAGATCTGTCCGTGAATCTCAGAGACTCTGTGCCCAGCCTTTCCTTGCACTGCACCGCATTTGGAAAATAGTTACATGGCAGCTTTCCAAGATAGATAAGGTCTGTGGTCATAAATACTCCTTGGAAATACTTGTTTGCCAAGCCTTTGCTGAATGAGAGGAAATCACATTCATTTCGTAAAAGGGGTTTTGTTGGGACCACGAATCTACTTTATACTTTTGGGGGAAGCCTAAGTCAGAACAGTAGCTCAGAGTAATTGCCCAAGCCTCTCTGCTTTTTAACTGCATCTCTCTGGAGCTTGATGGAGAGGACTCCATCGTTTCTCATTTCCAACCTATATACCATACGGTTTTATTTTGGAATATTCTTATTTCCTACAGAGAGGCCACAGAAATGGTCTCTCTGCCTTTTGATCTGCAACTTTGGAAGGAGAGAAATGTCGGCCTGGTTACTCACGGAAATCCTGGCATCCCGCAGGCGATCAAAATTCAGACGCTTGGCAACCGACTCATACTTATGACTGTTGCGGTGTCCCAATGACGCAGGGCATAAAGCAATTTTTAGACATAAGAGTGAGATGGGTCGGGGTCAGACTAGATGATCTTCAGTCATTTTTATCTTTATGCTTTTTAAGGTACAAAAAGCATCTTTGAGGCAGGAAGCTTGAAAGGAAATTCAAATGTCAAACCGCAAACACCTGCTTGTAAATAGGTCGAGTTAGTTGGTAGGCCCCTTGCAAGTCAGACATAGGGCTTAACCACAAAAGTCAGAGTGAAAATAATGTTTCCTGTATGCTTATCTGCCTAGCAATAAGGAGCTTAACCAATCAGAGATGAGTTGTATTGCCGGGTGGTGCTATCTTTGTCAAAGTATAAGAATGCGTGTTTGCATCAGAAGAGTGTTCAGAAGTTACATGCTGGCCTTTGACTAGCTTTCTGAACCTGGCAGCCATAAATAAACTTTTCCTGATTCTGAGAAGTCCAAGCCTCGTTATTTCCTGCAACACCAAGGTCATGCAATCCCCTTGGGTGTCCATTTGACAAGCAAAATCCATGGGGAAGCCAGATTCCCTTAACAAGCGTGTTACTAACTTCTCAGCTGCAGGGATTCACATAACCGTGTTAAGACAGGTCGTAGCAGGGAGCAAAACTTGATTTGAGAACAGAAATGTTGAGCACCATTGCAGTCATAAGTCAAGACCGAAGGCTATCATTGGAAAAAGAATATAGTAGAAGCCATGCTAATTAAGTCATATGTTCCGGCCTATTGAGCCAACCACAATTTAAATGCCTGGGCAGCACGGATGCTGCTGCTATCATTCAAATCTTAGTTTACGGCTGATCTGATATGCTCCATTTGCATGTCCTGTGTGTCCTCAGCCCATCAAGAGCTTCTTATGTACCACAAACCCAAAGATTTCCGATTTCCTGCTAAACCTAAAGCTGATTATGGCTTCAGATCCATATGGCATATGGTGCTAGTTCTGTTTGTGCCAAAGGTTGCAAGGGGAATCTTAGGCCAATTAACCCCCTCGCTCCAAGTTTGATGGTCCAGCCTCGATGACGATTCTGGGGGAAATGGGGTGGCTGCTGCAGTTGGAGGCAAGGAATTGCCTGGTTTGCATTTTGTAGAGGAGGGGAGGGGAGGGGAGGGGAGGGGAGAAGAGAAGAGAAGAGAAGAGAAGAGAAGAGAAGAGAAGAGAAGAGAAGAGAAGAGAAGAGAAGAGAAGAGAAGAGAAAATAGATGGGGAAGGGAAGGAAAGAGAAATAAATAGATGGGGAATGGAATGAAAGGGGAGGGAGGGGAGGGGAGAAGAGGGGAGAAGAGAAGAGAAGAGAAGAGAAGAGAAGAGAAGGCTGGCTGGGGAATTCTGGGAGTTGAAGTCCACCAGGCTTAAAAGAGCCAACTTTGCAGACCCCTGGTATAGGGCCTGCTGCTTGAGCAAGGGGCTAGACTACAAGACCTCCAAGGTCCCTTCCAGTGCTGTTCTGATTGATTGATTGATTGATTGATTGATTGAGTCATTGATATTCTTGCGGGAGTTGTTATTTCAGCACAGGAGGGGCCTCTTTATATATGTTTTAGTCTCCAGCCTTTGATCTTCTCTGCACCTTTTCCCAAAGTCTCAACACCTTTGCTGTAAAGCGGTGACCAAAACTGGATGCAGTGTTACATTGTCTGTTATCCAAGTTCTTCGTTGTGTCGTCCTGATTGTGTTACTGATCATCTTGGACTGGCCAGAAGAGGGTTTTTTTCCTTACTGTGTTCCAGAACTAATGATTCTAGTTTGGACTGTAGTACAGTAGCTGCATTGCCCCCCAAATGTTCTACTTTACACCATAGTTTTTTTTTCCAGCCCAATTTCCTGGTGGTCCAATATGTAAGAAAGATACAGTACAATACAATACAATAGCAGAGTTGGAAGGGACCTTGGAGGTCTTCTAGTCCAACCCCCTGCCTAGGCAGGAACCATATCCCATTTCAGACAAATGGCTATCCAACATCTTCTTAAAGACTTCCAGTGTTGGGGCATTCATAACTTCTGGAGGCAACTTCTGTTCCACTGATTAATTGTTCTAACTGTCAGAAAATTTCTCCTCAGTTCTAAGTTGCTTCTCTCCTTGATTAGTTTCCACCCATTGCTTCTGGTTCAAATGCTTTGGAGAATAGCTTGACTCCCTCTTCTTTGTGGCAACCCCTGAGATATTGGAAGATGCTATCATGTCTCCCCTGGTCCTTCTTTTCCTTAAACTAGACATACCGGGTTCCTGCAACCGTTCTTCCTATGTTTTAGTCTCCAGATAAATTCAAAGTCATTGCCATATATTCAAAAATCTCTTTGGTGCCTGTCCGTATTGGCTAAGCCCCTACTTAGCAATTGCAGGCGTGTTTGCTCTGTTTTGAAGCATTCCTCAAGCTTCCTTGGGTATCAGATATGTAGCATTTATCTTTAAATCGTTTTAAAGATTTGAATCATTCCTCAAGGCAAAAAGTGTCTTTTCCCTTCATTTTCTTATCCCAAACTTCCATGGCAGGTTGAAACCGGCCAAAAAGTTTTCAAGGTTAGTTTAACAGAGGAGAACACCAACGTGCTCAAATTGCTAACACATTTCTGCACCAAGGTTTGAAAAGGGAATGATTTATCCTACGGAAACCAGATATAAGCGAGAAGGAAGTTTTTCCCCAGTTTCACTTTTCTAATTGGAAGCATTGGAGAAAAGAATCCCAGTTAACCCGTGGTGGCGCAGTGGTTAGGATGCAGTACTGCAGGCTAATTCTGCCCACTGTCAGGAGTTCAATCCTGACTTGTGTTTCCAGACTTACTCTCTAGAAACAAATATTGTGGGGGTAAAACAGTCCTAACACTCCTTGGGGGGTGGGGGTGTTCTGTTAAGATGCAGCCTGTTGTGCCTTTAAATGGCTTCCACCATACTACTGTAAAATGGCTTCTACTGTACAGCACAGTGGAGTTGCCATGGTAACGGCTTCTCAGTACTCCAAAAGGGAGCTCCCTCTGGTAAAGGGGAAAATCCAACATTAGAAATTATCTTTAGTCCGGACATTTTCCCCCCTATAAATAAATACCCGGGTAACGCTGTGTTATCGGCTAGTATGGTGTATTAGAAAACAGATTCTCCTTGCAATGGAAAAATAAATGAAAGAGTTGAATTTATTGGGAAACTAAGGGCTTCGTTATAGAACCAGAGTTGTTACAGTGGTGAAAGGCACCAGGCTAGGAGTTCTAGTCCTGCCTTAGGCCCGAGAGTTAGCTGGGAGTCTTTGGACTAGGCCAGGGGTCGGCAACCTTAAACACTCAAAGAGCCACAAAGGGTCTTAACTGGAAGGTTCCCATTCAACTCTGGAGCCGACCGGAAGTCTGGTTCCCGCACCATAGAGTCCCTTCGTCCGATCCGCTCCCACAGAGAGGGCCTTCTCAGGGTGCCGTCGGCCGGGCAATGCCGACTGGTGACACCCAGGGGAAGGGCCTTCTCTGTGGCGGGCCCGGCCCTCTGGAACGACCTACCCCCCGACCTTCGCACTATCTCGGACCTCCGCCTCTTCCGCCAACGTCTTAAGACGTATCTATTCCAACAAGCCGGCCTAGGATAGCCCCTACTTCTGACTTTTAAAATTAATTAATTTGGTATGGTTTTAAAATGGGTTTTTAGCACGGGTCCAATAATTTAATATATTTTAATCGATTTTGTATTTTGTATTTTGTGGTTTTAATAATGCCTGTGCGCCGCCCTGGGTCCTAACAAGGAGAAGGGCGGGGTATAAATTTAATAAAATAAATAAAATAAATAAGAGTCTCCTCCTAGCGCGGCGTCCTTTTTCCTCTACCTATCCTAACAGAAAGTCCTATCAATTGTGGGGCCGCCCGGCAACAGGGAGCCGCAGCAGAGGGATGAAAGAGCCATATGTGGCCCTGGAGCCCCAGGTTGCTGACCCCTGGACTAGCCCTTTCGATAAGAAGGCGGAAAGGCAACTTCCAAAGAGATTGGGACTCCAAGCTGCTTCCCAAACTCAGGGCTTTGTTGGAAAGTTTTGCTTCTGTTTATGTTGGAAATATTTCACATTATAGTAAAACCTGGAGAACGTCTAGCCTCCTGGTTCAATATAGCGGCTGTTTTGGAGACGGGTGGGTGGGCAGTCTTTGGGGCACAGGAGAGGGGCCACTTTGCCTGCCTTTCTTTTGCTCAGCCTCTGTTCTTTGCGATCATGGCTGGGTCCCCACATTCTCTTAGGCTGGAAATCCTTTAAGTCCCATAGGAGATCTGGCCTTCCCTTTGCCAACTTCAGAGAGAGCCTCCCAAATCATTGCTCCTGGTTGGAACAAGAGCGCCATCTGGCGCTAAACTGAGGGAAGAGATTGCGAGGAGGAGGAGGAGGAGGCATGAAATCCAGGATTGGCTAATCACTGCAACTCAGCCAACCACCAGACCAAACTAAATCCTTCCTCCCTCCCTCCCCCTCTCTTCTTGCCTCCTTCTATCCCTCCCTCCTCCCTCCTCCCGCCCTTCCTCTCTCCGTCTCCCTTCCTTCTATCCCTCCCTCCCTCCCTCCTCCCCTCCCTCCTTCCTTTTCCCTCCTTCCTTCCATCCCTCCCTCCCTCCCTCCCTCCTTCCTTCTTCCCTCCTTCTGCCCTCCCTCTCTCCGTCCCTCCTCCTTCCTTCTATCCCGCCCTCCCTCCTCCCCTCCCTCCTTCCTTCTTCCCTCCTTCCTTCCATCCCTCCCTCCCTCCCTCCTTCCTTCTTCCCTCCTTCTGCCCTCCCTCTCCGTCCCTCCTCCTTCCTTCTATCCCTCCCTCCCTCCTCCCTCCTTCCACCCTTCCTCTCCGTCTCCCTTCCTTCTATCCCTCCCTCCCTCCTCCCTCCTTCCACCCTTCCTCTCTCCATCTCCCTTCCCTCTATCCCGCCCTCCCTCCACCCCTCCCTCCTTCCTTCTTCCCTCCTTCCTTCCATCCCTCCCTCCCTTTCTCCCTCCCTCCTTCCTTCTTCCCTCCTTCTGCCCTCCCTCTCTCCATCCCTCCTCCTTCCTTCTATCCCGCCCTCCCTCCTCCCCTCCCTCCTTCCTTCTTCCCTCCTTCCTTCCATCCCTCCCTTCCTCCCTCCCTCCTTCCTTCTTCCCTCCTTCTGCCCTCCCTCTCTCCGTCCCTCCTCCTTCCTTCTATCCCTCCCTCCCTCCTCCCTCCTTCCACCCTTCCTCTCTCCGTCTCCCTTCCCTCTATCCCTCCCTCCCTCCTCCCTCCTTCCACCCTTCCTCTCTCCGTCTCCCTTCCCTCTATCCCTCCCTCCCTCCTCCCCTCCCTCCTTCCTTCTTCCCTCCTTCCTTCCATCCCTCCCTTCCTCCCTCCTTCCCTCCCTACTCCCTTCTTCCCTTCCTTCTTCCCTCCTTCCGCCCTCCCTCCCCCTCCCTCCTTTCTTCCTTCCTCCCTCCCTCCTTCCTTCTTTCCTCCTCCCTCCCTCCCTCCTTCCTTTCCCCCCTCCCTCCTTTCCTTCCTTCCCTCCCTCCCTCCCTCCTTCCTTTCCCCCCTCCTTCCTTCCTTCCTTCCTTCCTTCCTTCCCTCCTCCCCTACCTCCCTCCCCATCTCTCGTTTCCCAGGACAAAGCAGTGGTGACGAATATATTGGCACAAGCATTTAGTGCAATGCTCCCGCGGTGGTCAAATCAAGCCATAGTTCCTCTGGCCTGATTGGGATCCTGACTTGATCACTGCCATGCCTTCTACCTGAGGGCAGCCTGGCGACTCCCGTGGGCGCAACATTTGGTAGCCAGAGGAGTCAACACGAGCACACACCAGCTTCGAAAGATCTGGCAAGTCGTTTCGTTGGCATATTGCGTTGGCATCCTTCAGTCTCCAAAGACGATGGTATCGTGCTCTGGGAAGAGGTCAAAGCAGGAGTGTCCTCTCCAGGGCATGAGGCCTGGGTCGATTAATAGGGAGGATGGACTGTTACCCAAACAGCCGATCCCCCCTCATCACGTGGCCGAAATAGTCCAAGGGAATGGCAGAGCCAATACAATGGGTTCCAGCTACATCGCGGGAGTTCCCAGAAGGTGGTTGTCCACAGTCCCGAACTGCTTCCAGGACTCCGGTTTCAGATTTTGCCTGGAAGTGGACTCTTGAAGCCTTTTCCAGTAAGGGATTCAGCCCCTAGGCAGTGGAGGTTTGTGTATGGGGTTTGTTATCGCTCTGCTCTGGGACTTACCAGAAACATGGAAGCCTTTGAACTGTCAGCTGTCTATCTTCTCTCTGTGCCGTGGCCCTTTTCGAAGATGCCTCTGATTGAGAGGACTACCGGAAATTGGCCTCAGGCAGGGGTGAAATTTAGCAGGTTCTGACAAATCAGGAGCAGAAACTTTGAGTAGTTCAGAGAACTGGCAAATACCACCTCTGGCTGGCCCCACAGTGGGGAGGGAGTGGAGGTTTTGCAGTATCCTTCCCCTGGAGTGGGGAGAGAATGGAGATTTTACAGTATACCTCCCCTGGAGTGGGAAGGGAATGGGGATTTTGCAGTATCCTTCCCCTGGAGTGGGGAGAGAATGGAGATTTTACAGTATCATTCTCTGGAGTGGGGAGAGAATGGGGATTTTGCAGTATCCTTCCCTGGAGTGGGCAGAGAATGGAGATTTTGCAGTATCCTTCCCCTGCAGTGGGGAGGAAATGGAGATTTTGCAGTATCCTTCTCCTGGAGTGGGGAGGGAATGGGGATTTTGCAGTATCCTTTCCTGGAGTGGGGAGGGAATGGAGATTTTACAGTATCCTTCCCTGGAGTGGGGAGAGAATGGAGATTTTACAGTATCCTTCCCTGCAGTGGGGAGGAAATGGAGATTTTGCAGTATCTTTCCACCAAGAGTCGGGAGGGCATGGAGATTTTGCAGTGTCCTTCTCCTGCCACGTCCACCAAGCCACGCCCACAGAAAACTGAATTTCACCACTGGCATAAGGGTCTTGTCATGCAAGAGTCCTGAGCACTAGAAGGCATCCCCTCAGGACCTCATGCTCTCCACTTTTAGGAAAGATGTCTTCCTCTTTAGTGACTTGCAAATTAAACTGAATTTCCATATCAACCTGCTGTCAATCCTTCCCCAACTTAGATCTCTAGGAAAGAAAGACCCTCGACTCCATTCGGTTGAAGCGAAAGGTTATTTTGCCATATTGATGCTGTATCCCCTGCATTTAGGGCAGGATGCCAGCAAAGCGAAGAAGCTGAAGACAGCCGACCCGAACATCTGTTCAAGTGGAAACAAATACTGTGGAGGTAAGACACCTCTAACAACCCTCGGTGGGGGAGGTGGTCTGTTAAGATACAGCCTGTTGTGCCTTAAAACGGCTTCTACTGTATCGCTGTAACATGGCTTCTACTATACAGCTCAGTGGAGTTGCCATGGTAACGGCTTCGCAATACTCCACAAGGGGGCTCCCTCTGTTAAGGGGGAAAATCTAACATTAGAAATTACATTTGGTGCATAAAATATTATGGGGTCACGGGGAAAACATCTGCAACGCATTTAATTGTCGCCGAAATCAATTCCAAAGTCTGTTCTCGTTATGTTTATTGCTCAGGAAATCACGCGCAGGCATATATTTACGGCCCGCTCTGTTCCCTGCCCACAGATTCACCCACCACCCTTTAAGCCCCGTGTGACAAAAAGGCAGAAAAATCTTCCAGGCAATCACGCCTGGACACAGATCTGAAAAGAGGAGCACAACATGGCCTCTTGTTCGTCATGGCTATTAGGTGTGCTGTGTTTTGGGGAGGGGAGGAGCAACAAGGAGAAGTCCCTTCGTCCAGGTGAGGAGGAATAGCCAGAGAGAGCAACTTGCAAAGGAGAGATAGTGGACCCCAGGCTCGCAATCCACCTTCCTCTGCTTCCTTCCTTCCGCCACCTCGGGGAGGCGGGAAAAAGCCACGGCCACATCCTTTGCTGGACCACAACCGCAGCGTTCGCCTCATCTCTTCTTGACCGACGCCAAGTAGGCGAACCACAAGACGGCAACGAGATTTCCGAAGAGCACCTGGAACTTCCGAGAGAAGAAAAGGATGCCAGTTAAGAGGGGGAGGAGAGCAGGACTCAAAAATAAAAATGAAATCAATGAGAAGGACACGGGGTCTTCGAGTCGAGAAGCAACCTTACAACACGGCCCTGGTGGGAAATCTCCCCTCTGTCAGCTTGCAAACCATCCCCATGACAATTATCAAGCCGCCATAGAGAAGTGAGAATTCCTGACATTCCTGTGGTCGGAATGGAATCTCAGGATGACCTGTGACTGCGCATGCATAGATTTAATTTCAATGCTAATTGGGTAACGTGATTTATGACCAGGCAGAGGGGAAGGGGTAAAGTTCAGATGCTATCAAATAACTTTCACTTCTGGCTTCATCGGAGGCTCAGCTAAGATGTTAATCCTAATAAATGGATGTTTTTTGAACTTTATCTTGAGGCCGTGAATTAATTGGGGTTTCCTCTTGGGAGCTTCACACCCTCCTTTCCATTGCATTTTGTGCCTCCACTTGGGCCTCTTAGGGAGAGGGAGAGAAGGGGCAAATTATAGGCCATAGAGGTGGAGCTCTCGCCTCCCAATCAGGAGGTTGTGAGGTTCAATCCTAGGGAGAGGCAGAGGTAGGGTCTCCTGCTTGGGCAGGGGGTTGGACTAGATGACCTTCAAGGTCCCTTCCAACTCTGTTAATCTGTTAAAACACCCATTCCCCCACCTAATCCCAATAGCTCCATTTTATAAGTAAGTGCTACTTCCCTCCCTCCCTCCCATCTATCCGTCCTTCCTTCCTTCCTTCCTTGATGTAGTGGTTAGAATACAGTATTGCAGGCTAATTCTGCCAACTGCCAGCAGTTCGATTCTCATTCAGATATGCTGATTCTTTAACTGCTTATCAGTTAAATAAGCTTATCCGCTTATCAAGGGCTATAAAGTATTGTGACGTCTAAGCGCTATTGCTAATGCTCCTTCCTTCCTTCTTTCTTTCCTTCCCTCTTCCACTGTCAGAAGTTTGATCCTGACCAGCTCAAGGTCGACTCAGCCTTCCATCCTTCCGAGATGGCTAAAATGAGGATCCAGATTTTGGGGGGCAAGAGGCTGACTCTGCAAACCGCTTATAGAAGGATGCAAAACACGGTAAAGTGGCCTATAAGTCAAAGTGCTATTGCTATTGTGCTTCCTTTCCTTCCTTCTTTCCTTCCTTCCACCCACCCATTCATTCATGATGTGCAACTTTGCCCACTGACAGAAGTTTGATCCTGAAGGTGACGCAGCCTTCCATCCTTCCGAGAGTAAAACGAGGACCCAGACTATTGGGGGCAAAAGGCTGACTCTGTAAACCGCTTAGAGAGGGCTGTAGAAATCACTGTGAAGTGGGATATAAGTCTAAGGGCTATTTAGCTTACCTGCAAAGGGACGTAAGTGAAGTTAATAACCTGGACGGGTGTCCACACTTTCCAGTTCATTTTTAAGGATGTCCAGTAACCGGATTTCATCTTTTGGGAGAACTCAGACATGTCCTTCCCCTGAAAGAAAACGGTGATCAGTGACGTGCAAAGGAAAAAGAGGTGCTGCAGCACCTCGTTGGTGAATGTGATTTATGACACAGACTGACGGGAGGTGAGACACACATGGGTAAAGTTCAGACGCCATTAACCAGAAATCAGATTTGGCTCTGCAGAACATGCCAAAATGTCTCTCTCTCCCCCCACCCCCCCACCCCAGCACCCAAGAGGTACCAAAATACCCCAGGGAGAAAATTCTTTTCTAATGCAATAAAGAGGCGCCACTACAACAGTCCTGTGAAGTAGGACAGGGGAAGAAAAATCAGAGGCACGAAGTGAATTTTGTGGCTGCGTAAAGATGTTTACTCAGGTTTTCTTTGGAAAGTGGTCCAAAGTCCTTCCAATGGAAGGAAGTGAAGAGGGAGCCCCAAATCTGTAGATTGGGGGGGGCAGAGTTTTGAAAGATGCGCCTTCAGCCTCCAACTCTCTCTCCCGCTACTCCAGAAGTTGTTGGACACACTGCTTGCATTCCAGATGGACTTAAAACACACTTTATCTTGTTTTTTTTTCTATTTGTACATTTTTTCCTTACCATACATCAGTGTTTAATATACAGCCTATTATCTGGGTCAATTTACATATACAGTTTGTGAAACCTAAAAAAATTAGAATATCGTGCAAAAGTTCATTTATTTCAGTAATGCAACTTAAAAGGTGAAACTAAGACTCATTACATGCAAAGCCAGATAGTTCAACCCGTGACTTGTCATAATTGTGGTGATTATGGCGTACAGCTCATGAAAACCCCAAATCCACAATCTCAGAAAATTAGAACATTACATGCAGTCAATAAAACAAGGATTGTACATAGAACAATATCGGACCTCTGAAAAGTATAAGCATGCATATATATTCAGTACTTGGTACTGAATATATATGCATGCTTTTGCAGCAATGACTGCCTCAATGCGCGTGGCATGGAAGCTCTCAGCCTGTGGCACTGCTGAGGTGTTATGGAAGACCAGGATGCTTCAATAGCAGCCTTCAGCTCTTCTCCATTGTTCAGTCTCATGTCTCTCATCTTTCTCTTGGCAATGCCCCATAGATTCTCTATGGGGTTCAGGTCAGGTGAGTTTGCTGGCCAATCAAGCACAGTAATCCCATGGTCATTGAACCAGGTTTTTTAACAGGCTGATAGTTTCCATGCCACGCCACATTGAGGCAGTAATTGCTGCAAAAGGGGCCCAAATCAAGTACTGTTCATAGCCTGCTGCAGCACCTTGTTGGTGAATGTGATTTATGACACAGACTGAGGGGAGACGAGACACAGGGGTAAAGTTCTGGCGCCATTAACCGGAAATCAGACTTGGCTCTGCAGAACATGCCAAAATGTTGCTCCTAATAAATAGCTGGATTTCTTTTGAACTTTGTCTCGAGGGTCGTAAATTAATTAGGGCGCCTTTTGGAAACTTCACACCGGATATGTCTAAGCAGAAGCCAACCGTCCATCTAGATTCTACCAAGGGGAACAGGGATTAAACCAGCTGGCCCCGGTTTCTAGGAGCCCTGGATCATCTCGGATCATCCCTAAGCAAGTCCTTACCTCCAGAAAGTTCATGACCAGGAAAAAGAGGGCCAGGAAGGCCGGGGAGACAATGAGACGGTCCACCAGCAGACGTTTGAGGAGAGAAAACTGTGCGTCGGAAGGAATGAGCTGCTCCAAGTACAGGTAGAAGTAATGGCTGAGAGGCCCAGTGAATAAGAAACTGCAAAAGGAACGAAACCAACTGATTATAAAATCCAGCCTCAAACAGATTAATATTTAACAACAGGTTGCAACACCTCCTCCCAAAGGGTCCAGCATCAGTCGTAGGCTGAGCTGCTGTGGCATCATCCAAGCCCCATTCCTGATGCTCCTGGGAAATTGGCCAACCACAGAATGTGTGACGACCCAGAGCAGGGCACAGAGATAACACAAACAGCTGGCAGTTCAAACCACCCCTTCATGGCTCCAAACGCTCCCATTTTTCTGAGCAAGTCCCAGAGGAAAGTAGTGACAAGCTCCAAAACAACCCATCTCCAACAGCCCCTGGGCTGCAAATAGTCTAGCCCAGCGCTGTCTACTCCAAGGCTGTCTAGCAATGAATCCAAATTTATTTGGCAAATCAAAGAATTCAGGAAGCGAAAGATCCAGGTAATTTAGTCCGGAATGCCAGAAAGCCTGCAAGGACTCTTGGGAAGTTCAAACATTGGCATGCAACACTTCAGGAATTCGGCGTTTGTTCCCGGCAAATGCCCCTCCCCACAGCGGCTCCTTAAGACTCATTCCCCAGATGTGCCTTGTGAAAATGGGTGGGGAACTCTTCTCCCAAGTAATCTGCTCAGCCTGAGCTGTTCACGCCTTCTCTCTGCTCTCCGAGCTCTTGGATCAGGAGGGGGTGGTCCTTGCTCCTCACCTGAGCTGTATCCCTCATGTTCATCCTGCCCCTATTCTCCCTTGTCTACAATCTGTCGTTAATCCTGAAATGCCTTCCCCATTTTCTTCCGAAACCAACAAAGCCACCCCCTCAATTTCTGTCGGCTTAGGTTCCAGCTCATCTTCCCCCGCAGATTCAGGCTCCGAGGGGGCATGAGAGAACGTGGAGCATTGTTACACACTCTGAAAAGCAGGTAAAAGGTAGGGCCGAAAGAGAGAGGAAAGCCAAGACAACAGGGGAGAAGTGCACAGAGAGAGAAAGCGACAAAGCCCCAGGAAGCAGACAAATGGGAGAGAAGTCCAGAGGTAGGGAAGACAGAGGGACAGGCAGAAGATAGGAAGGGAAGGGGTGTCAAGGAAAGCTAGAGCGAAGGGCCTGCAGCCGTCTTTTCTTTTGGATCTTTGGCCTGCCACCCTTTCTATTATTCTACCGTGCATTTTCTATTGTGAGAAAACGGGAGGGGGGATTGTACGGCGTTAGATGCAAGGTAGCCATAACAACATTCTTTCTAGAAAGCCAAGGTCATTCTTTGTCTCTGCTCCTGACCGGAACTGGATGGACAGAAGCTGCCAGCATGGCAGTGGGAGATTGGACCATGGGATGGACTTGTAGGTGTGGGGGGCAAGATCTTGAACTTTCAACTGGGTGGGGAAAACCGGGAAGCTTTCAGATTCGGGTTTCCCCAGATGTGCCAACAGGGCTCTCTTCATCAATTGGAACTTTGAGCAATACTTTCCCCTGGACTCTGATTTAATTTTGGATGCTGTTTGGAACCTTGACAAGGGATTGCAATCTGGAAGGGAAGAAAAGCATTTCGCTTGGACTTTGGCATAAAACAGACGCGAAGTTAATAGGATACAGAGAGGCAAAGGAGCAGTGAAGCCCAGCTGCCATGAATGGAAGGGGATGGGAGGGGAGTGACAGAGCTGCCATCCTTCGCTCGCAACCTGACACCAGTCTGCCATCAGCCATGGGGAAAGGGAGCTGAGGGGGAAGACAGGGGAAGCGGAAACTGAAATCGATCTTGGAATGCAACACCCACCCACCTATCCAACCATCGCAGGGACAGCTACTAAAACATTGGAGACCAACAGATGGGGTGGGGGTCCCCTCACCAATTTTGTGAACTAAAGGCTGTATGACATAGGTAATGGTAAAGGTTCCCCTCGCACATATGTGCTAGTCGTTCCCGACTCCAGGGGGCGGTGCTCCTCTCCGTTTCAAAGCCGAAGAGCCAGCGCTGTCCGAAGACGTCTCTGTGGTCCTGTGGCTGGCATGACTCAATGCTGAAGGCGCACGGAACGCTGTTCCCTTCCCACCAAAGGTGGCTCCTGTTTTTCTACTTGCATTTTTTACGTGCTTTCGAACTGCTAGGTTGGCAGAAGCTGGGACAAGTAAGGGGAGCTCCCTCCGTTACACGGCGCTAGGGATTCGAACCGCCGGGCAGCCGACCTTTCTGATCGGCAAGCTTAGCGTCTTAGCCCCTGAGCAACCGTGTCCCTTTCCATGACATAACAACAGTCCAAAGGCAACACCAGGGATGAGATCTCCTCCCAGGCTTTTCAAACCACACAAATGGCTCAGCTGCATCTCCTGTCAAGCTTCTTCCACCCTTCCACCTTCTTACCCGTAGGTAGCAAACCGGAGGGGTTCCCGCCAGTCAAGGCTCTTCTTTTTCTGGCTCTTCTCAACTACTTGGGACAGGAGACTCCCTAGAGCGGAGAGGAAGGCACTGTGGGAAGGAAGGAAGCATAATGTAAAAGTGTAAATGATGTTTTTTTTAAAAATGCCTCAATGTAGAAATGAAGTTGAGACTCTAGAAAGAGTGCAGAGAAGAGCAACCAGGAGGATGAGGGGACTGGAGGCTCAAACATCCGATGGACGGTTGCAGGAACTGGGCCTGGCTAGTCTAGTGAAGAGAAGGACCAGGGGAGACAGGAGAGCATCTTCCAATATTTGAGGGGCTGCCACAGAGATGAGGGGGTCAAGCTATTCTCCAAAGCATCTTTGAAGGCCAGACAAGGAACAATGGATGGAAACTGACCAAGGAGAGATTCAACCTGGAAATAAGGAGGAATTTCCTGACAGGGAGAACAATCAACCCATGGAACAGAAGTTGCCTTCAGAAGTTGTGGGAGCTTCACCACTGGAGGCTTTCAAGAAGAGACTGGACCGGCATCTGTCAGAAATAATGTAGGGTCTACTGCTTAGGTGGGGGTTTGGACTAGATAACCTACAAGGTCCCTTCCAGCTCTATTCTGATTGAAAGGCAGAGGGTCTCCTGCTTGAGCTGTGGGATGGACTAGAGGACCTCTAGGGTCCCTTCCAGCTCTATTCTGATTGAAAGGCAGAGGGTCTCCTGCTTGAGCTGGGGGCTGGACTAGAAGACCTCTAGGGCCCCTCCCAGCTCTATTCTGATTGAAAGGCAGAGGGTCTCCTGCTTGAGCTGGGGGCTGGACTAGAAGACCTCTAGGGTCCCTTCCAGCTCTATTCTGATTGACAGGCAGAGGGTCTACTGCTTGAACTGGGGGCTGGACTAGAAGACCTCCAGGGTCCCTCCCAGCTCTATTCTGATTGAAAGGCAGAGGGTCTCCTGCTTGAGCTGGGGGCTGGACTAGAAGATCTCCAGGGTCCCTCCCAGCTCTATTCTGATTGAAAGGCAGAGGGTCTCCTGCTTGAGCTGGGGGCTGGACTAGAAGACCTCTAGGGTCCCTTCCAGCTCTATTCTGATTGACAGGCAGAGGGTCTCCTGCTTGAGCTGGGGGCTGGACTAGAAGACCTTTAGGGCCCCTCCCAGCTCTATTCTGATTGACAGGCAGAGGGTCTCCTGCTTGAGCTGGGGGCTGGACTAGAAGACCTCTAGGGTCCCTTCCAGCTCTATTCTGATTGAAAGGCAGAGGGTCTCCTGCTTGAGCTGGGGGCTGGACTAGAAGACCTCTAGGGTCCCTTCCAGCTCTGATTCTGAAAGCGCGTCGGGGAGGGCGGACAGGCGCACCCTACCTGGAGGCGGCCTTGGTGAGCACCGGATAAAGGCGGAGGAGGAGCAGGTACCGCAACAGCAGCCTCCGCGGGAGCGGCACCGAATCGAGCTTGGAGAGCACTGGAGACATCCCGTAGACCACAGCTGGTATCCCTGCGAGCCCCTCTGCGCATGCGCCTGGTGGCCGAGGAGCCGCGCCTCCCACCTCTAAACCAATCGGCGGAGACGGGAGTTAAAAAAAAAAAAAGGCGGCGGTCCGAGGCGGAGTTCAGGCAACGAGTTGGGGCGTGACGGAGGCAAGCTCGTCGCTTACCATTGGCTGCCCTAAAAGCCTACTAAGGGAGGAGTGAGAAGCTTGGTATGGCAGTGAAAGATGAGCCATTTTATCCAATCGGAGAAGAGAGGGCGAGGGCGGGACAAGAGCGTTAGCGAATAGACTGGTGGAACGGAGAGGTGGGACGAATACAGACAGCGGAGGTGGCTCTTTGGAGAAGAGGAATAGAAAACTGCTTCTCTCCATTGGTCGTCGCGTAGTAGCGAGACCCAGGCGTAGAAATCTGATTGGTCTAAGGCCAGGGTTTGGGATCCATGTCTTTGTCATGACTTGTGGACTTCAACTCCCAGAATTCCTCAGCCAGCCAAGCCTTGCTAGGGAATTCTGGGAGTGGAAGTCCACAAGTCATAAACGGATGGTTTCCCCATCCCTGGTTTAAAGAATCGGGGAAAACTTAAAAGAAAGTTTTTCACACTTAAAAACCGCCGCAGCATTTCCCCACAGTCACGGGATCAAAATTCAGACGCTTGGCAATTGACTCACATTTACGACGATCACATGATCCCTTTTGCAACCTTCCGACGAGAGGAAGCTGGATTCACTTAACAACGAGTTAACTCCTGCAGTGGTTCACTTAACAATGGTGGCAAGAAAGGTCGCAAAATGGGGCAAAACTCACTCAACGACCATTTCACTTAGCAGAAAATGTGGGCTCCATTGTGGCCATAACTCGAGGACTACCCTAGAGCAAGATCTTCCCTGTTCCTGTGTCTTCCAACCATACGCTTAGTGCCTATTCAAAGTTATAACGGCACTACAAAAAAAAGTGACCGATGACTATTTTTCACACTTAACAACCGTTGCGGCATTTCCTATGAAATGGAATGGCTATTTTTCACACTTAATGACCGTCACAACATTTCCCCACAGTCACGGGATCAAAATTCAGGCGCTTGGCAACTAACTCACATTTCTGACGGTTGCAATGTCCTGGGGGGAGGGGTGTCACCCGATCCCCTTTTGCGACCTCCTGACAAGCCAAGCCAAGGGGGAAGCCAGATTCACTTAGTAACCATCTGCCTAGCTTTAACAACCGCAGTGATTCACTTAACAGCGGTGGCAAGAAGGGGCAAAGCTCACTTAGACAAAAGTTTTTGCTTAGCAACAGAAATTTTTGGGGGTTCGATTGATGTCGTAAGTCGAGGAACTTGCGTATTTAGGAGCCCAGATGGCCCCGAAGTGTCGTAGGTCCAGTGGTGGGTTTCTGCAGGCTCGCACCTACTCGCGAGAGCCGGTTGGTGAGAGGGGGTTCCACCGGCGTACCTGGAAGTAAATCTGGCCCGCCGCTGCCAGTGACCCCACGGGAAGGGAAGGGAAGGGAAGAGAAGGGAAGGAAAGGAAAGGAAAGGAAAGGAGGGGAGGGGAGGGGAGGGGAGAGGAGAGGAGGGGAAAGGAAAGGAAGGAAGGAAGGAAGGAAGGAAGGAAGGAAGGAAGGAAGGAAGGAAAGAAAGAAAGAAAGAAAGAAAGAAAGAAAGAAAGAAAGAAAGAAAGAAAGAAAGAAAGAAAGAAAGAAAGAAAGAAAGAAAGAAAGAAAGAAAGAAAGAAAGAAAGAAAGAAAGAAAGAAAGAAAATTTATCATCACAATTGAATCCAAAATTTTGGTTACTAAGCAAGAGCGTTGTTAAATGAGTTTCACCACGTTTTAAAAGGTGGCCACTCCCACCCTGTCACATGACTGCCAAGCCACGCCCACAAAATAGGCCACACCTACAGAGTAGGTTCTAAAAAATTTGAAACCCACCACTGTGTAGGTCAGAGCAGAGCGGGGTTGGGAGTGAATCTGGCATAGTGCCAGCCTCCGTTCTCCTTTGGGGGCTCAGCCAGGGATTGGGCTGCCCCTGACTTGTGTCGGGATGGCTTCCTTCTTTCTGACAAGATCGGTGACACGCAGCTCTTCTGGTGGACTTGTTTGTGCCTCGATCCTATTGGCAGGATTGCCTTTTTACACGTAGTCCTCCGCTTACAACAGTCCTCTTAGCGACGGTTCAAAGTTCCACCGTTGGGGAAAAAAAAGACCTATGACCATTTTTCACACTTGGCAACACTACAGGTGTTAAATCAGTAACATGGTTGTTATGTGAATGGGGCTTCCCTGTTCATTTTGCTTCTCGGAAGGTCGTCAGGACCCTGAGATTTCCTCTTGGATGCTGATCTCCACTTGTCGGTCGGCTCAAGACTTGGCGTAAAGGCATCAAAGTGATAACAGTTGGAAACACTGCTCCAACACTGGAAGTTTTTAAGAAGAGGTTGGACAATCATTTGTCTGAAGTGGTGAGGGGTTTCCTGTCTAAGCAGAGGGTTGGACTAGAACAGGGGTCTCCAACCTTTACAACTTTAAGTCTGAAGGACTTCAGCTCCCAAAGCTGGCTGGAGAATTCTGGGAGTTGAAGTCCTTCAGACTTAAAGTTGCAAAGGTTGGAGACCCCTGGACTAGAAGACCTCTAAGGAGCCTTCCAACTCTCTGATTCTGTCTCGCCTCCAGAAGTTGTGGGTGCTCAAGAACACATTGGACGACTCCCCCCTTCGCAGGTGCATTTCCATCTTCACACACCAGGAGAGAGAGTTTGTCTAATTTAGCCGTGACATCACAAAACCTCCTTCCATTGGAGACGGAATCCATGTTTCCTGCTTGCAACCACTAACCACAAGCAAACCACGATGCACTACTGACTCTGGAGCAAGCTTTCACTGTCTACTCTCTGGGCCCATAACCTGTCAGAGTGTCCACAGGTCTGCCCCGCGTATCAACCCTAGAGCAAGTACAGCCAACAGTGGTTTGTATCCAATACTGATTTTTATCTACTAAAGGAATATAGGAAGCTATACATACACGTTCTACAAGCAGAATCTAAACAACCAGCAATTACAGCAGGGAAGAAACTCCACGAACCAACTAACACTCTAGCAGGGCCTCTTCTTATTACACAGGCTCTTAAAGGGATAACAGCCTGAGACCCTGCTGACTCATTTCCTTCATTGCACCAGATGGTCAGCTCTTAAATTACCACCTTGACACATTTGTCTGAAATGGTATAAGGTCTCGTGCTTGAGCAGCAGGTTGGACTAGAAGACCTCCAAGATCCCGTCCAACTGTTATCCTATAACTAACTAGCCGTCTCCTGCACGTGTTGCTGTGGCCCAGTCAGGAGGGACACAACCCGAGGGCGGAGTTTCTCCCTCTCTATCCCTCTACCTACCTATACCTACCTACTGTATTTCTCCCTCTCTCTCTCTATCCATCTGCCTACCTACCTACTGTATTTCTACCTCTACCTCTCTATCCCTCTACCTACCTACCTACCTACTGTATTTCTCCCTCTCTCTCTCTATCCCTCTACCTACCTACCTACCTACCTACCTACCTACTATATTTCTCCCTCTCTCTATCCCTCTACCTACCTACCTACTGTATTTCTCCCTCTTTCTCTGTTCCTCTACCTACCTACCTACCTACCTACAGTATTTCTCCCTCTCTCTCTCTATCCGTTTACCTACCTACCTACCTACCTACCTACCTACTTACCTACCTACCTACCTACCTACCTACTGTATTTCTCCCTCTCTCTATCCATCTCCCTACCTACCTACTGTATTTCTCCCTCTCTCTATCCATCTCCCTACCTACCTACCTACCTACCTACTGTATTTCTCCTTGAATCTTATGGACAGAGTATTTTATGACATAAAGGATTATATCATACAATAATTCCTGTGGCTTACTACTCTCTCTGTATCCATCTACCTACATTTTTTACATTTCCGTTGCATGTACCTGGCACAGGTGTGACATCTACACAATCTATATATATCATTGGTGCCGTATTTGAAAGGAACATTGTGTGAAAATTTGGAAGCGATCAATGCAGTACTTTCGGAGATTACCTGTTTTGAACAAACTCATAGTTACATTTTTATTTATATAGATTCTGAAGCGCCGGGTATTCGTCAGTTTGATAAAACCAGGAAAGATGCCATGGGTTTGTTAACCTACGAATAACCAGAGCATCAACAGCTTCCTATCCAATTTTTTACACAGACCTCAATTCTCTCTGGAAAGAAAACATATTTTTTTAAAAAAACAACAAACCCCAAAGTCAGCCTTGACTCTTGGTGTCTTTAAAAGACAAGTCGGTGTCCCTTCCTCGGCGGTGACCCCCAAAGTGCTTTGCCTTCGCTAAAGAAAAAACAAAAAAGAGAGAAAAAAAGTGGGCAAACAGATTTCAGAGCCATTCTTTTGCCAAATGACCCAGCTGTGTTTTTCGAAATGTCTGTGTTTATTTAAATCGGGGTTCCCAGCGCATAGAACCCCTTCTATTTACTCTGGTGGTTCGGGTCACCCTGTCCGCCAGCTGTTGCTTTAACCGCTGGTCCAGATGTGCAACGGTCACGCTCCACTGCCAGCCACTGAATCAATGCCATTGAGAAGCGCAACGCAGCCTAAGGTTGAGAGGGAGGCCGGGATGCCCGGGTGAGGCTCGACAGCACTGCCTTTCAAGGGGCCGTTTGTTTTCCTTGCTTCCAAGGGACCGCTGGGCTCGCCATGGTTCTGGGAAACGGTGGGAATTGCTGGATGGCCGGGGAGGAGGCCAACATAATCCCTGTGGCTGTTGAAAGAAAGATGGCAACCTCAGAAATCTGCAGACGGGACGGGATGCGCAAGATGGCAGAATGATGGATTGCTCCTTCTTTTGCAGCTTGCTCGTTCTGTAACTCTCATCCAGAGATAGGTATGAGATATATAGCTATATCTCTGTCCCTCTGCCTGCCTGCCTGCCTATCATCTCTATGTCTGTCTGTCTGTCTATCCATCCATCCATCCATGCCAGCAATGTGCATCAGTAGTCGAAAAAGCTAATGCAACAGAGCCATAGAATCAAGATCATGTGAAGTATTACTTCCGCTTTTTAAAACCCTAGTAAGACCATTCTTGGAATCCTGCAACCAGTTTTGGTCCCCATATTACAAAAAAGATGTTGAGATTTTGGAAAAAGTCCAGAGAAGAGCAACTAAGAGGATCAAAGGCCTGGAGACTAAAACACATGAAGAACGGCTGCAGGATTTGGGTCTGGCTAGTCTAAAGAAAAGAAGAATTAGGGGTGACATGATAGCAGTCTTCCAGTATTTGAGGGGCTGCCACAAAGAAGAGGGGGTCAATTTATTCTCCAAAGCACCTTCAGGCAGGACAAGAAACAATGGTTGGAAACTAATCAAGGAGAGAAGCAATCTGGAATTAAGGAGAAACTTCCTAACAGGACAATTAATCAATGGAACAGCTTGCCTCCAGAAATCATGGGCACTCCATCACTGGAGGTTTTTAAGAAGAATCTAGACAGTCACATCTGAAATGGTATAGGTTTTCCTGCTTGAGCAGGGGGCTGGACTAGAAGACCTCTGTTAAGGATATGTATCTCCGTTAGGAGACCAAAAAATGTGCAGATGAGTTGCTAGGTATCCATACTATCAGTCACGGACACTGAAGGTAAAACAAGTAGACTTTTACTTGTGGTGGAAAAATAAGGTAAAAGACACTTCTTCACAAACAAGTGATCAGTAGTCCTGAATCATATACACCGTCTATTACTCAAACGTTGGCTTACAGTTGCTCAACTCTGTACAATTCACTTCGCTGATCAATAACCGACATACAGAGCAGCCATCATCCAAGGATCAGCCTCTAACAGTGATTCTGGCTCCCTCTTATGGCTGATTGAGGAAACAGCAGCCAATCACATCTCACTGTAGCAGTTAAAGTTACAGATACCATATTCCAATCATGGCTTATATACTATATTGCTGACCCAACACTAGCATTACATTCCTAATGGCCTCCAAGGTCCCTTCCCGCTCATTCATTCATTATAGATATGTATCTATCATCTCTAGATCTGTCTGTCTGTCTATCCATTCATCCATCTATACCTATCTATCCATCTATAGCTATCCTTGTCTATTTACCTATCCTCTCTCCTTGCCTATTTATCTATCATTTATACTTCTTTCTAGCAATCGTCTATCTCATACACACATAAAGATCTATCACTTATCTGGGGGCAGGACAAGAAGCAATGGGTGGAAACTAATCAAGGAGAGAAGCAACTTAGAACTAAGGAGAAATTTCCTGACAGTTAGAACAATTAACCTCTGGAACAGCTTGCCTCCAAAAGTTGTGAATGCCCCAACCCTGGAAGTCTTTAAGAAGATGTTAGATAGCCATTTGTCTGAAATGGTATAGGGCAGTGGTCGGCAAACCGCGGCTCGCGAGCCACGAGTGGCTCTTTGGCCCCTCGGTGTGGCTCTTCCTCTCTCCCTCCACCCCCCCGCGAGCGAACGGGTGGGGGGGAGCGCCCGGGGTTGCAGCTTCGCCGGAGCCATCCGGCCGCTGCGCGCCCACCTCCCTTGGGGGAGACCCAGGAAGTCCTCCCACCGCAGGTGAGCCACGCTTTGCCCTGCAGGGGGGACACGAGGCTTAGGGCCAGAGCACACGAGCACGGCCACCCCACCAAGAGGAGCGGTTGTCTCCTTTGCCTCCGAAGGCAACGGGGAGTGACTGGTGCTGCTGCTGCGGGTGCGAGTGGAAGGCGCTGGACACGTTGTCTCCAAAATGGCCATTATCTTCCTCCCTGGACTCTGTCTCCCGGGCAGACAGAACGAGAGGCCAGGACCAAGCCCATCGGCCACAGCCACCACTTCCAAGAGCAGGCTACTCAGCTCACCCCCAGCGCTGTCTGGGAGACAGAAAAGGGCCCCGGCCTGACGCCTTCCCTGCGGCTGCCTCCCCCTGTAGCGAACGGGCGGGGGGAGCGCCCGGGGCTGCGCCGGAGCTGTCCGTGCGCCGTGCGCCCAGGGAGGCGGGTGCCTGGCACCCGGACGGCTCGGGCACAGCCACAGCCCCGGGTGCTCTGCTGCCGGGCCCTCCGCTGCCTCCGGGCGGAGGGGGAGAGAGAGGAAGAGCCGGACCTGAGGGGCCAAAGAGGGACCTGGTGGAAACATGCACTCGGACGGCAGGAGCTGCATGTTGCAGGGCTCGGGGACAGCAGCAGCAACAGCCGCCTGCGGAGGCCGCCGCGCCGTGCTTTCCGGGACTGGCCGCCACGTGAGGCTGGGACCGAGGTGGGCGTGCAGCACCGGACAGCCTCCGCGGTGCTTGGATGGCCGCGGCCTCGGGTGCTCTCCCCGCCCGCTCGCTGAGGGAGGCAGCGGCCGTGTGCTCTCCAGCCAGTGTGCCGGGCTTTCCACTGCTTCCGGGGGGGGAGGGAGGGAGAGAGGGAAGGAGAGACTTACATACAGAGAGAGACAGAGGGGGGGAGGAAGAGACAAACAGAGACAGAGAGAGAGAGGGAGGGAGAGAGGGAATCAGAGAGAGAGAGGCACACACACGCACACAGAATGACAGATGGGTGGAGGGAGGAGAGAGAGACAGATAAAGAGAGAGATTGACAGAGAGAGACAAAAAGAAAAAGAGAGAAAGAAAAACAGAAAGAAAAAGAAAGTGGGAGAGAGAGATAAAGAAAGAAAGAAAGAAAGAAAGAAAGAAAGAGGTCCGCGAGGTCCCCTTCACGTTCCTCAACTCCCCGAATGCTGTCCGGAGCCATCCGCAGCCACGCAGAGACTTGCCGCTTTTCCATGCCGTGCAAAAGATAGGCGCGCGCATGCCCCGCCCAATTACAATCTTGGAGAGTTCGTAGCGGTGGAAACTTGCGTTATAATTGCACGCGCCTATCTTTTGCGCGGCATGGAAAAGCGGCAAGTCTGCGCGGCTGCTGATGGTTCCAGGCGGCATCCGGGGAGACGAGGAACATGAAGGGGACACCCCTCCCCCAGCGGAAGGCCTCGCCATCACCACAGAGCCCGCCGCTCCTCCACGCGGTATTTTGTGGACAGTGACAGACAGATACAGAGAGGCACAGAGCGAGAGAGAGACGGACGGAGGGAATCAGGGTCTGACATACAAAGAGAGAGAGGGGGGGGGAAGGAGGGAGGGAGAAACAGAGAGAAACAGGGAGGGAGGGAGGGAAGGAGGCAAAGAGCCACAGAGACAGACAGACAGAGAAGAAGGGAGGGCAGAGAGACAGAGAGAGACACGGAGAATGACAGAAAGAGACAGGGAGGGAGGGAGGGAGGGAAGGAGGCAAAGAGCCACAGAGACAGACAGACAGAGAAGAAGGGAGGGCAGAGAGACAGAGAGAGACACAGAGAATGACAGAAAGAGACAGGGAGGGAGGGAGAGAGGGAGGGAAGGAGGCAAAGAGCCACAGAGACAGACAGACAGAGAAGAAGGGAGGGCAGAGAGACAGAGAGAGGCACGGAGAATGACAGAAAGAGACAGGGAGAGAGGGAGAGAGGGAGGGAAGGAGTCACAGAGACAGACAGACAGACAGAGAAGAAGGGAGGGCAGAGAGACAGAGAGAGGCACAGAGAATGACAGAAAGAGACAGGGAGAGAGGGAGGGAAGGAGGCAAAGAGCCACAGAGACAGACAGACAGAGAAGAAGGGAGGGCAGAGAGACAGAGAGAGACACAGAGAATGACAGAAAGAGACAGGGAGGGAGGGAGAGATAAAGAGCCACAGAGAGAGACAGACAGATAGACAGACTCAGAGAGACAGAGAGAAACAGAAAGAGAGAGAAAGAAAGAAGGGAAGAAAGAAAAGAAAGTTGGAGAGAGATGAGAGAACTTATGACCACAATTGAGCTCAAAATTTTGGTTGCTAAGCAAGACCGTTGTTAAGTGAGTTTCACCACAGTTTCCAAGTTGGCCACGCCCATCCGGTCACATGACCGCTGAGCCATGCCCTCAAAACAGGCCACACCTTCCGGCTCTCAAAAGAAATTTCAATCGAGCTTTTGTTGATATTTGGCTCTTTTGACTAATGAGTTTGCCTACCACTGGTATAGGGTTTCCTGCCTAGGCAGGGGGTTGGACTAGAAGACCTACAAGGTCCCTTCCAACTCTGCTATTGTATTATTGTATCTCTCTATCATTGCTTTGTCTATATATAATCTATGTATTTATCATTCTATCATCTATCTTTCAGTCCTTCTATCTTCCTTTCTAACATCTGTCTATCATCTCTCTTATTTATCTCAAACTATCTCTCCATATCCCTTGTCTGTCTGTCTGTCTACACACACATACACTTTTTCCAGATTTTTTTCCCCTCCCCAAAAGTAATTTGACATGTTAGGCCTGGAAACTGAATTAGCCAATGCATCCTCTCTTATCAACAGCTAGAGATAGAGGGAAATGGCTTCATCCTTTAAAGATAGCATCTCTCATCTGTTTCTGATTTTTGGAGAGCAAAGTCACAGTGGATGTTTTGAAGATCTGGTTTCCTTGAGTTTTGAGGAGGGCAAAAAACAATCATAACATGTTGAAGGGCTGTAATGTGAAGTTCAGGTCAGATGGGGGAATGACTTTTCGGTAAAAGATTCCTGCTCTTCCATTTGGTAAATGAAATTTCAGCTTCTGGAGTTGCAAAACTTACTTTAAAACTCCTGTTGTCTTAAAAAAATAAAATCCTCAGGTGCCTTGCTGTACATTTGCAACATGATAAGATCAGGGATATTTGAACCATTTTTGCTTTCTTGCAGTTTAGGAACGGAGATACTTTTCTGCCTGGATGGTGCCTCCTGCCAATTATGGAGTGGTTGATTAAAAGCACCTACTACAAGAAAGCCATTGGCTTAACTGCAAGGTGGAGATTTCTTTCTCTTAAAGCAGGGGTCTCCAACCTTTGCAACTTTAAGTCTGAAGGACTTCAGCTCCCAGAATTCTCCAGCCAGCTTTGCTGGCTGGAGAAGTCTGGGAGCTGAAGTCCTTCAGACTTAAAGTTGCAAAGGTTGGAGACCCCTGTCTTAAAGGATTCCCCATAAAATCCACTACTAAGAGTTCCTACTTCTGCTGCTATGAAAAGCAATATCTGTCTTTAGATGGCAGTTGGTTGCTACCACTGCATTGTGGGAAAGCATCTTGGTCTGTCGAGGATGAGTATCGAAGATGAGATGGACAAGTTGGGTCTTTGGTCATATGGGAAGTCAGGGCATCCAACCTTCAGCCACTCTTGGTGAGAAATGAGATTTTGAGAAGAGAAAAACTTGGAAGGAAGACAAAGTGTTGGTGTTCACCATGTAACTCCAGATGATGATGAGGACAATGTTATCCATTAAGGACTTTTGGTGATTCTGTGAGCCAGGTCTCTCCAAGTCTTAAGGGAGGAAGCACACTGTTTCCTTTTCTGCCTTTCGGCTCATCACCAGATACCATCTAGACAGAAAGCCATGAATTCCGTTGTGTAATTTTTTTTATATGTGTGTTACGTTTTTGAGCTGATCAATAATATAGATAGATAGATAGATAGATAGATAGATAGATAGATAGATAGATAGATAGATAGATAGATAGATAGATAGATATAGATATATAGATAATTGTTTTCACAACTTCCTGTTAGGGCCCCATTAAGGGAGGAGACATACTGTTTCCCGCTCTGCCTTTCGGCTCATCACCAGAGACCATCTAGACAGAGAACCATGAGTTACGTTGTGTAAAGTTTTTAGATATGTGTGTTAGTTTTATGAGCTGATCAATAAATGTAAATTTGAGAGACCAAGATAGATCTATTTCGAGCTTATTAGCTCTCATCAGTTGGCCGCACCCCACTGGGATTCGAACTGGGGCTGCAATGCATCCAAGGCAGAAGCCTAGCACCACAGCCTAACCGCCTCTACCCATTCTATCTTGGTCTCTCAAATTTAAATTTATTGATCAGCTCATAAAACTAACATACATATCTAAAACAATTTACACAACGTAATTTCATGGTTCTCTGTCTAGATGGTCTCTGGTGATGAGCCGAAAGGCAGAGAGGAAAACAGTATGTCTCCTCCCTTAATGGGGCCCTAACAGGAAGTTGTGAAAACAATTATCTATACTAAATACTCCTGGATTAGCTGATGAAATAGGGTAGAGCCGGTTAGGCTGTAGTGCTAGGCTTCTGCCTTGGATGCATTGCAGCCCCGGTTCGAATCCCAGTGGGGTGTGGCCAACTGATGAGACCTAATAAGCTCGAAATAGATCTATCTTGGTCTCTCAAATTTAAATTTATTGATCAGCTCATAAAACTAACACACACACACACACACACACACACACACACATATATATGTAGGTCTTTGGTTGTTCAGGTTTTCTCCCACGTAGAATTGGAAGTATCTTCACGACGTTTCGATGAAGTCTCATTCATCATCTTCAGGCTGGTGCTTCCGGCTTGGTGCTTCCAGGAGCTCCTGGAATATATATATACCACTTTTGAGAAAGTTAAACAAACACAGCAATTCATTGCAGGGGTTAATGAAGCTTGACATGAAGTTCTTGATGAATATTGCAACCACTTTCTCCAAGGGTTCAACAGGATTCCCGACATCTCACCAATAACATTTCTCTACGGCACATGAATAATAAACGAGACTGGATGGCAAAGGGGGAAAAATCACAATATTTCTGTAAGTCACCACAACATTCGAACTGCTGAAATATCTCAAGTCATGTATGAAATAATAAGAGGGGTTTTTTTTCCTGTCTCTACAGGCTACATTAGCCTGGGTTAAAGAAAGGGAGTTGCAGGGAGCTCTTGACTTACGACCATTTGCTTAGTGTCCTTTTGAAGTTACAATGGCACTGAAAAAAAACCCAAAGACTGGTTCTTGCACTTAGAAACGCCATACTCAACAATAAAAAGTCCAGTAACCATTTAAGTTGTAAATAGAGGATTTCTCTGTCTGGAGTTATACCATTGGTGACCACAAGGTGGTGCTGTGCTGTATAAATATTTTGCAACTCTAAAATTGGTACATTGGTGGGGATGTTGATGGATATTTTTGGATATTTTTAAGGATTTACTTCCAGTGTAAAAACTTGCTTGATTTCAGGTCACGGATTTACGAGCAAAGCTACAGAAACTTTTTTTTTTTCCCCTCACCAGGTTTTCTGGAGTGATCCCCTCCTGCAAAATTCAAAGCTGGACGATCATTTCCAAGGCATTGTAAAATTTAATTTTAAATTAGACGATTGCTCTGGAAAGCTTTGATTCTTCGGCCTGGGGAAATCGGAGTTGGGGAGCGTCTATTCATTCATCTTCTTAAAAAAGAAGTTCCTTCTGCGCTCTGATTACAAACCCACTCTATTTTTTTAAAAATTTTGACAAGCAAAGTCAATGGGGGAACCCAGGGTTGGGAGGAATATCCATCTGGTTCAGTTCCAAGCTGGGAGGAAGGCACTGGAAACATGGAGGCTGATCGGAAAGATGGTCTAATGGCTCCTCTCCTAACTTAAGAAAGTAAAGACTCTTGAAACGGATTATTTCAAAAGGAGCCTTTAATTAAGCAGGATGGTAACCATTAGAGGCAAAGAAGCATCTGAAACACTTTAGGCAATGCAAGTGGGATTTAGCTGATAATGACCCCTCCCCTTCGTCACAATGCAGATTCTGGCCAATACACAAGTGTGCAAATGTTTCCTTGACTCTTCTGCCCTAAGAGCCGAATAAACCACACATTCCCATCGCTATCTCTAGTTTGACATTAGAGTAAGATATCCCACATGGCTATTCTAAACATTCCTCCAGAGGTGCTGGGACCTCCATCCTTCCAGGCCACAGAAAAACAGTTGTAAATCTCAGTTGTTGTAGGTGCTGCTAGTAATTTAACTCCGAGGCCCCTCCTTCTCCCAGTCGAATGACAGTATTACGTAAGGGATCTGACAGATGGTTTAATGATGAAGCAGAACCACATGGTTTTGAGGTCCTCAACAGCTGACCACATGGAGTGGAGAGTGGGTGGTTTTTATACCTTCTCTTGGGCTTTGAACCTGAGCTTCCTGTTCCTGTGCAAGGACATGTACACTATTGGCTGTTGTAGGGGCCATAGCTGGCTCTGTAGGTTTTTCGAGCTACGTTTGGTTGAAGTTTGGAGGGTGATGCAATGTAGCGAGCTCTGTATCTTAGTCAGTTAATCCTACTTTCTCCTGAAGGGTCATTTCTTAATCCCTTCACCCTGGAGCTGGAGGCCCTTTGTTTTGTAGAGAGGCTGGCCCAGTCCTTCTCAATGGGCACCAAATATCTGCTGTGGGGAGTTTCTGTCTCCCTTAAGATTTGTTTATTTCTCTTTTTTTTAGGGGAAATATTTTATCTGGCCTTTCTTTCTAATATTCCTCAAAATATTTCATTCTTCTAGGACAGGGATGGCTAACCTTTTTTGGCTTGCGTGCCAAAAGCGGGGGGAGCGCAGGGGGAGGTCGTGCATGGGCGTGCCACACCCCAGTGGTGGGTTTCAAATTTTTTTAGAACCTACTCTGTAGGTGTGGCCTATTTTGTGGGTGTGGCTTGGCAGTCATGTGACAGGATGGGAGTGGCCACCTTTTAAAATGTGGTGGAACTCATTTAACAACGCTCTTGCTTAGCAATCAAAATTTTGGACTCAATTGTGATGATAAATTCTTCCTTCCTTCCTTCCTTCCTTTCCTTCCTTCCTTTCCTTCCTCCCTCCCTCCCTCCCTCCCTCCCTTCCTTCCTTCCTTCTTTCCTTCCTTTCCTTTCCTTTCCCTTCCTTTTCTTTCCTTCCTGTTGGGTCACTGGCAGCAGTGGGCCAGATTTACTTCCAGGTACGCCGGTGGAACCCCCTCTCACTGGTTCTCTAAATTTCACCAACCGGCTCTCGCGAGTAGGTGCGAGCCTGCAGAAACCCACCACTGCCACACCCATAATGCTATGTGTGCGACCCGCTGCTTTTTGCACACTTTTTGTGCTCTCCAACTGGAAACCTCTTTCTCCTAAAACAGGGGTCTGCAAAGTCGGCTCTTTTAAGACTGGTGGACTTCAACTCCCAGAATTCCCCAGAGGCTTTCTAGGAGCCTGGGGAGGGTGAAAACAGCCTCCCCTCCCCACCTCCAGAGGCTTCAGGAGCTTCCCTGAAGCCTCCAGAGGGCGAGAAACGGCCTCAAAAGAAGCCCTAAATCAGCTGGCCAGCGCACACATGCGTGCTGGAGCTGACAGGGCAACGCCTCGCGTGCCCTAAGAAATGGTTCCGCGTGCCACCTGTGGCACCCGTGCCATAGGTTCGCCATCACTGTCCTCGGAGGCGTGTGTATGTACGCTAACTTTCTACACCAGGTTTGCTTAACAACCATATCATTCATTTAACAACTGCAACTGTGTTTTGCTCAAAACCTGGCCAAAAAGGGGAAAAAATGGTCATAAAATCCAGCACGATTCTGTTTGGCAGTTCCAGTCGTAAGTTGAGCACTACCTGTAAATCTGAATTTGAAATGCTTTTGACTTTAAAAACTGTTGTACTTTCTACCCTCCAGGGCATCCCTGACTGCCATTTGTGGCCTGCCCGAACATGGCTAATTGGTTGTTTGTTTAAAACAAGACAGCCTTTCAGCGAAACGTCTCCCCGAATCTGAACGCCAGGTCTTCTCCTCCAGATCCTTCCCGCTCCGAGAAAACAAAACTTTTACACTGCGGTGTGTCTCCTCTTGGCTGTGACTCCAGGCTCCTTTCAAAAGGGGCTGGGAGATTTTGCAAGAAATATTCACTCTGTTCAAGGCTGGGGTTTGTTTTCCCCCCTCTTTTTAAAAAACCAAGCTGGAGAGATCAGCTTACTATAAAAAGAAAATGGGGGGAAAGGAGGGGGGGAAGGGAAAAGAGGAAAGAAAAAAAAAAGAACTAATAATTAACTTGGTGAGGAGCGGAGCCAGCTGCAAAAGCAGACAGCGAGTGAAGGCAAACAAGAACTGCTGCTGCTGGATGAAATGTTCTTTTGTTGTTTACAGCCGTATATTCCCAATATTTCTCTGGCCACGACGGACTTAGAAGGAACAGCTCATTCCAGCCACATGCAATGCGCAGAAAGGTAAAGGTTCCCCTTGCACATATGTGCCAGTCGTTCCCGACTCTAGGGGGCGGTGCTCATCTCCATTTCAAAGCCCAAGAGCTAGCGCTGTCCGAAGACGTCTCCGTGATCATGTGGCCGGCATGACTCAATGCCGAAGGCACACGGAACGCTGTTCCCTTCCCACCAAAAGTGCTTCCTGTTTTTCTACTTGTATTTCTTATATGCTTTCGAACGGCTAGGTTGGTAGAAGCTGGGACAAGTCACGGGAGCTCACTCTGTTACGCAGCGCTACGGATTCGAACCGCCGAACTGCTGAGCTTTCTGATCGACCAGCTCAGCGTTTTAGCCACTGAGCCACCACATCCCATTTGAGCCACCGTGTTCCCCTTGCATAAATCATCACAATCACACCTTCAGCAATAGGTACAACAAATTCCCATTTTCTTTGTCAATCATCAAAGCCATTTTTCCCCCTCTTGGGATTGTTGGGTCTCTACAGGTAAGATCTTAGCAACCGAAGTCAGGACAGACCATCCAAAAGGTATTTATGTCCCAGATTCGAAGTTTTGATGGCCGTCCACCCTCCTGTGGTCACATGACCGTATTTTGGGCACTCAAGCAACCAGCCTGCATTTGGGAATCTTTTTCAGCGTCCTGCAATCACGTGTCTGTTATTTACGATGTTTTTTTTAATGGAAACTCTTACTTATTTCCAGTTTTCTGGATCAGAGCAAACCGTGGGTTCGCTTAATGACTGGGCTTAGCTGCAACAAAAAAAGGTTTGTAAAACCAAATGCAGTCCCGAAGTTACCTGCTTAATGACTGGCATGACTCATAACTGTAATTCCGGATCGATTATGGTCATTAGCAAAGGCCTATCTCTATCTAGTTGCAAGATAGGAGGCAAATAAATTTATTCAAGTAAATAAACACCACCCCAATCCATGTTCAGATGACCAAAATGGTCTGGTCTGAGGCCTCCCCTCGGTTTTTTCCTCTGTTTTAACTCGACGTTAAAAGCAAGATTTGGAAAGGGCCCCTCCAGGTGATCTCTCTCTTTCTCCCCCACCCCCTGAATCTTCCAGGTGGGAAAATTAAGGCTGCAAATCCAGGCTATGAGTTTTGGAGCGCTCCATTGAGCCCTCGGCTAATCTGGCAATGAAAGTTCCCAAAGCATCTTCGGTGGAATTTCATAAGCCGCTTATTCATCATTTCTAATTGGAAAAGATTTGCTTTTTAATTCCGTAAATTAAAGCCCTGGGTTGCAAAGATAATGAGGAGCCAAAATGAATGCCTCCAACGGCCAAAGGCCAAACATGGACAGTTATTTTAGGAGAAAGAGGTTTCCGGTTGGAGTGCATTATTCCAGAGGTGTTGGGCAGCTGGAATTCCCATGATCATCAGCCTCAATGGTCTTCCAAAAGGACAAATAGGAGGAAATCTCAGGTGATCTCTGAGCTGAGTGGTTGGCTTGCAGATCCTGGCCCCGCCCACCTGCATGGCATGGTCACTGCCCACTCAGCGGCACCCCCCCCCCATGCATCTGTTGGAGCATGCTGGCCCCACCCACCTGCATGACACAGCCACGCCCACTCATCATCCCTCACTTGATACTCTTCCCTCTGCATCTATTGGAGCATCCTGGCCCCGCCCACCCACATGGCACAGCCCCGCCCACTCAGCATCCATCACATGGCACCCTTCCCTCTGCATTTATTGGAGTATTCTGGCCCCACCCATCTGCATGGTACAGCCACGTCCACTTATCATACTTCACATGGCACCCTTCCCTCTGCATCCATTGGCCCCGCCCATCTGCGTGACACAGCCACACCCACCAATCATCCCTCACATGGCACCCTTCCCTCTGCGTCTATTGGAGCATCCTGGCCCCGCCCACCTGCATGGCACGGCCACGCCCACTCAGTATCCCTACACTTTTGCTTTTCCAACAATTGAAATTCCACTTTATCCTGCATTAACCTGCATTTTCCTGGACCAATCCAGTTTATTCCAGACCATTCAAGCCTTAACCGCTTCTATGAGGTGTTTTTTTTTTTTATGTGTCTATTTATTTTAGAAAACAGAGCAAAGCATGAGACGAAGCAGCTGCGAAAACCAGAAGGGAGACAAAATCAATACAGCTCCCATAAATATGATGCATCACCTTACGCATCTCCTCGTGTAGCTTTGTGTATAAAACTGATTTTTTTTCTCCCAACAGCTTCCCATCAATCACCCGCCCTGCCCGTCCTCTTCTCCGTGATCTACGACTACAAAAACTTGTACTTACAAGTCATATCCACTGAGTAATGGGCCCCATAAATTTATCTTTTCAATGTCAAAGAACTCGTCTCTTCCTACTAGAAAGGGACATTTCTTTTGGGCCAGCCAGCGGGATATTTTTATTTATTTATTCCCCCGCAACTTGGCCCCGGTGGCCCAGCTAACGCTCGGCTCCTTGCCGACAGCGCGTAAAACCGGAGAAATTAATTTCAAAACTTTGGAGACTTCTTACGAAACTCTCCTGCGCTGCCTTTCAACTCCCCAGCTGTGGCTACTGGGTTGTTTTTTCCCCCCTTTGTCTGTCTGCAAAAAAATAAAAATAAATACAAGATTCTTTTTGCAACTAAGACAGGGCCAGGGTTGGGCTCTTCAACGTCTGCAAAACAGGGCAATTAAAAACCAGGCTGACAGGCGGTGCTCGTTAGACGTTCTTTTCTTTTTTTAGAGGCGTGATGACAAGCTGCTCCTTTTGAATCTGGGTTTCCAACAGAGGCGATGGTTGGGGCGTAACCAGGATTTGGGTGGAGGGGTGGGGGGGAAATCCATCCCTTCGACGCACTGTGGAGGCTCAAATGGGACTCCGTGCATGGATGTGGAACAGCTTCCAAAGCAGGTGAGATGCGACTCCATAACTGGCTTCAGAATCTGTCTGTGTGTGTGTGTGTGTATGGACAGCTCAATGGACAGCCCTAACCCTTGACCAGGGGTCAGCAACAGTGGAGACATTCAAATGTTTTTACTACCGGTTCGGTGGGCGTGGCTTGGTGGGCGTGGCAGGAGAAGGATACTGCAAAATCTCCATTTCCACCCCACTCGGGGGCCAGCCACAGGTGGCATCTGCCGGTTCTCCAAACTACTCAAAATTTCCGCTACCGGTTCTCCAGAACCTGTCAGAACCTGCTGGATTTCACCCCTGGTCGGCAACCTTAAACACTCAAAGAGCCACAAAGGTCCTAACTGGAAGCTCCCCCCCCCCCCTCGTTGACGACCGGATGTCCATTTCCCCTACCATAGAGTCTCCTCCTAGCATGGTGTTCTTTTTCCTCTGCTGACCGGAAGTCTGGGTTCCCCCCCACCCCGCCCACCATAGAGTCTCCTCCTAGCGCGGCATCCTTTTTCCTCTACCTCTCTTAACCCAAAATCCCTATCGATTGTGGAGCCGACGGGCGACAGGGAGCCGCAGCAGAGGGATAAAAGAGCCACATGCGGCTCCAGAGCCACGGCTTGCTGATTTCTGCCCATGACTATTACAAATGAAAAGGACAGGCAGACTTCTAAGTTAAGAATTGTGGAAAGTAGACGACAGGTAGTCCTCGAGTTACAACCGTTCATTTAATGACCAAAGTTAAAATGGCACTGAAAAAAGGACCTTTTATGATACAACCGTTGCTGCACCCCCGTGGTTCTGGTGATCAAAATTCAGGTCCTTGGCAACTGGCATGTACTTATGACGGTTGCAGTGTCCCGAGGTCACAGGATCCCCTTTTGCAACTGAGGGAAGACCCCCTCTCCTAGAAGAATGAAATATCTTGAGAAATATTATAAAGGCAGAATATTATGTTTTCCTGGGTGGTAAAAGAAGAAACAAGACAGAGAGCAGCTCCAAGCCCCCAGCAGATATTTGGTGACCATTGAGCAGGATGGGGCCAGCCTATCTATTTATTTATTTTATTTTATTTTTCACATTTATATGCCGCCCTATCTCCCTTGGGGGACTCAGGGCGGTGCACAGGGAGTAATAAAATACTATAACACTAAATGCAGTAGAAATATATTAAAAATAAATTAGATTAGAAACCCATGCTAAAAACATAAAAAAAACCTTGCTAAGATCAAATTTAATTTATTTTATTTATTTATTTATTTTATTAAATTTATACCCCGCCCTTCTCCTTGTTAGGACCCAGGGCGGCGCACAGGCACTATTTAAGAACACAAAATACAATAAATATCTATTAAAATGTATTAAATTAACAAACCCGTGCTAAAACCCAATATTAAAACCCTTGCCAATTATAAATTATTTTCTTAAAAAGTCAGAAATGGGGCTATCCTAGGCCGGCTTGTTGGAATAAATACGTCTTAAGACGTTGGCAGAAGAGGCGGAGGTCCGAGATAGTACGGAGGTCGGGGGGTAGGTCGTTCCAGAGGGCCGGGCCCGCCACAGAGAAGGCCCTTCCCCTGGGTGTCGCCAACCGGCATTGCCCCGTCGACGGCACCCGAAGAAGACCCTCTCTGTGGGAGCGGATCGGACGAAGGGATGTATGGGGCAGGAGGCGGTCTCGTATATAGCTAGGCCCCGAGCCATGGAGCGATTTAAAGATGGTCATCAGCACCTTGAAGCGCACTCGAAAGGCCACAGGCAGCCAGTGCAGCTCGCGCAGGAGAGGTGTTACATGGGTTTGCCTTGTGGCACCCATAATCACCCGCGCGGCCGCATTCTGTACTAACTGTAGCCTTCGAGTGCACCTCAAGGGGAGCCCCATGTAGAGAGCGTTACAGTAATCCAGCCGGGATGTCACGAGCGCTTGAGTGACTGTGCGAAGGGCTCCCCGGTCCAGTAAGGGGCGCAACTGGCGTATCAGGCGTACCTGATAGAATGCCCCCCATTAAAAACTATGCCAGGCTGGCCACATAAAATAAGTGTGTTTTTAATGCCCGGCAGAAGAGGCGCAGGTCCGTGGTTGTACGGAGGTCGGGGGGCAGGTCGTTCCAGAGGGCGGGGGCTGCCACAGAGAAGGCTCTCCCCCTAGGAGTCACCAGCCCTCCCTGTGTGAGCGGACAGGTCGAAGGGAGGTATGTGGCAGGAGGCGGTCCCGCAAATAACCAGGTCCCATGCCATGGAGCGCTTTAAAGGTGGTTACTAACACCTTGAAGCGCACCCGGAAAGCCACAGGCAGCCAGTGCAGCTCGTGCAGGAGAGGTGTTACATGGGAGTTCTCAGGGCTCCCAAAATCCCCCGCGCGGCCGCATTCTGAACAAGCTGGAGCCTCCGGATGCACCTCAAGGGAAGCCCCATGTAGAGAGCGTTGCAGTAGTCCAGGCGGGAGATGACGAGTGCTTGAGTGACCATGCAAGACAAAAGGCCTCCAGCTCCAGGGTGACGGGATTAAAACATGACCCTCCAAGACGTAATAGGATTAACCCATCTAGCAGAAGAGCCCACCACATGGTACAATCACTGGTCACATTGCATCACCCAGCAAACGTCAACTGAACCTAGGACTCACACAACCTACAAAGTTAGCTATGACCCTTAGAACAGCCAATAGAATACATGTTCTCGCATAGGAACAGGAAGCTCAAGTTCAAAGCCCATAAAAAAACCTTCGCTCCCAACGCCATGTCAGCTGCCAAGGACCTCAAACCCACGTGCTTCTGCTTCATCACTAAACCATCTTTCCAATCAGCCTCCATGCTTCCAGTGTCTTCCTCCCAGCTTGGAACTGAACTCAACACGACCTTCTGACAAGCCAAGTCAATGGGGAAGCCAAGATTCACTTAACCAATGGGTTACCAACTTCTCATCTGGAGTGGTTCACTTAACAACTCTGGCAAGAAAGGTTGTAAAAGGGGACAAAACTCGCTTCGAACAACTGTCTCGCTTAGCCACATAAATTTCAGGCTCAATGTGGCCGTACGTTGACTGCCTGTATCAAGAGGGCATCAAGCCATCGGAGAAGAACTCCAAGTTACATCATCCCCCTTAAAAAGATGGGAGGCCCAACCTTTACATCGTGGGAAACAAGAGTGCATTGTTTCTACAGAATTGTAAGAAGACTTGCTGGCCTGGGAAGAAAATACATTGTATAATAAACATTTCTAATCTCCTGAGCTGCTAGGCGGAAGCCTGAGAATTATCTGTAGGAAGGCCTCTGCTCTGCTAGGAACCGGCCTTAACCAGAATTTACTGATATGACAGTTACTCTAGATCAGGGGTCTTCAACCTTGGCAACTTTTTAAGACTTGTGGACTTCAACTCCCAGAATTCCTGGCTGAGGAAATCTGGGAGTTGAAATCCACAAGTCTTAAAGTTGCCAAGATTGGAGACTTTTAATAATAATAATAATAATAATTTTTAATTTATAACCCGCTCTCTCTCCCCGAAGGGACTCGAGGCGGGGCACAGGAAATTAAAAATACAATTAAAAACCACAAACAAAGTACAATGTTAAAACTAATTAAATTAACCCTGCGCTAAAAGCCCATATAAAACTAAAACTAAACCCTAAAAAAAATCCTAAAAACAGTTTAATTATCCTAGGCCGGCCAAGCAGAAGAAGTGTGTTTTTAATTTTTGTCGGAAGGAGCGGAGGTCCGTGGTTGTTCTAATTTCAGGGGGAAGGTCGTTCCAGAGGGTAGGGCCCGCCACAGAGAAGGCCCTTCCCCTGGCCATCACCTGCTGGCATAGCCTAGTGGACAGCACCCGGAGAAGTCCCTCTCTGTGGGAGCGAATCGGCCGCAGGGATGTATGGGGCAGGATGCGATCCCTCAGATTTTGCTCTAGAGTAGCGATGGCGAACCTTTTTTGGCTCGTGTGCCATAAGTGGGGGGAGCGCAGAGGGTCGCACCCATAATGCAATGCGTGACACACACACCCCAGTGCACATGTGTGCACTACAGGTGCAACCCCCCACTTTTTTGCATGCTCTCTTCACTCTCCCCAGGCACAAGAGGTTTTATAGGAGCTTGGGGAGGGGGAAAACAGCCTCCCCTGCACCCCCCTCCCCTGGAGGTCATCTGGAGGCTTCGGCGACCTTCAGGAGGCTTCACTGAAGCAGTGGTGGGTTTCTGCAGGCTCGCACCTCCTCGCGAGAGCCGGTTGGTGAAATTTAGAGAACCGGTGAGAGGGGGTCCCACCGGCGTACCTGGAAGTAAATCTGCCAGTGACCCAACCAGAAGGAAAGGAAAGGAAAGGAAAGGGAAGAAAGAAAGAAAGAAAGAAAGAAAGAAAGAAAGAAAGAAAGAAAGAAAGAAAGAAAGAAAGAAAGAAAGAAAGAAAGAAAGAAAGAAAGAAAGAAAGAAAGAATTTATCATCACAATTGAGGCCAAAATTTTGGTTGCTAAGCAAGAGCGTTGTTAAATGAGTTTCACCACATTTTAAAAGGTGGCCACTCCCACCCTGTCACATGACTGCCAAGCCACGCCCCAAAATAGGCCACACCTACAGAGTAGGTTCTAAAAAATTTGAAACCCACCACTGCACTGAAGCCTCCGAGCACTCAAAATGATGTTCGGAAGTGACGTCCGATTTGCTTGGAGCGTCATTTTGAGCGGTCCGGAGGCTTAAGGGAAGCCTCCTGAAGGTCCCTAAAGCCTCCGGACCACTCAAAACGACACTCCAAGCAAATCGGACGTCACTTCCGGTTTGGTCGGAGCGTCGTTTTGAGTGCTCGGAGGCTTCAAGGAAGCTCATAAAGCCTCCGGAGGGTCTCCGGGTGGGGGGGAGGCTCTTTTCGCCCTCCCCAGGCTCCTATAAAGCTTCTGGAGTTTGGGGAGGGTGAAAAATGGCTTCAAAAAAGGGCAAATTCAGCTGACCAGCGTGGGCAGCTGACAGGGCCGCACCTCGTGTAACCCTGACAAATAGCTCCGTGGGTGCCATAGGTTCGCCATCACGACTCTAGAGGCAACCCCTAGGAATTAGGACCATAAAAGGAAATTTGTAACTAAGGGCAGAGGGAGATAGCCTTAGAGTAACGGGAGATGTAATCGGGAGGGTGGAGATCATGTATTCATTTAAGACACTTTGGATAGGTTGTGACATCCTAATTACTAAGACAATGAACAGAAGGTGGGAGGCAAATTTGTAGAAAATATAAGGCAAATGTATTGATTGTGTGTCCAATTATGTTTCCGCTGTACCTGTGTGCGTGTGGTGGTACACCCCCTTTAAGGTAATGGTAAAGGTTCCCTTCACACATCTGTGCTAGTCGTTCCCGACTCTAGGGGGCGGTGCTCATCTCCGTTCCAAAGCCGAAGAGCCAGCGCTGTCCGAAAACGTCTCCGTGGTCATGTGGCCGGCATGACTCAACGCCCGAAGGCACATGGAATGCTGTTCCCTTCCCATCAAAGGTGGTTCCTATTTTTCTACTTGCATTTTTTTACGTGCTTTCGAACTGCTAGGTTGCCAGAAGCTGGGACAAGTCACGGGAGCTCCCTCCATTACACAGTCCTAGGGATTCGAACCACCAAACTGCCGACCTTTCTAATCTACAAGCTCAGCGTCCCTTCTGGACATTAAGAAGACGTTCATGGGCTGAAGAACCACGAGTCCAAATCTTGAAGCTGAAGATGATATAGAACATATCTCGGCTTGGGATGTCCTGTTGGCTCCTTCCCACCCTGCCTTTCCTCCTAGCATTTTTCTTCTAAGGTAAAGGTTCCCCTTTCACATATGTGCCAGTCGTTCCCGACTCTAGGGGGCGCTGCTCATCTCCGTTTCAAAGCCGAAGAGCCAGCGCTGTCCGAAGACGTCTCCGTGGTCATGTGGCCGGCATGACTCAACACTGAAGGTGCACGGAACGCTGTTCCCTTCCCACCAAAGGTGGCTCCTGTTTTTCTACTTGCATTTTTAACCTGCTTTCGAACTGCTAGGTTGGCAGAAGCTGGGACAAGTCACGGGAGCTCCCTCCGTTACGTGGCCCTAGGGATTCGAACCGCCAAACTGCTGACCTTCTGATCGACAAGCGCAGCGCCTCAGCCACTGAGCCGCCGCTCTTCTAGGTTCCTCCTAATGGAGGTGACCCAATAAAGAACAGAGGCTGATGGTTTTTGCGTCATAGGAGAAAAATAATAATAAAAGTTTGATGCTTTGGAAGTGTGCGCTCAAGATGTTCCTTCCCCAGTGTGGCTTTCCATTGCGTTCCAAACTTGGAGAGGGTTGCCTCACTTGAAAGGCCAGCTTGGGAAGGGGGTTGGATTGGGAGGAGATGCCAAAAATGGTAGAGAGGATATAAATCTTGTATTTTTCAGCTCCCAGCTGGGGATCACAGAGAGAACTCGGTGGAAAGCACAGCAGCTGTGGAAAAGACCCAGGCAAAATAAGGCCATGCCTTATTGCCAATATAAGGGACAAGGTGGCTCAGTGGTAAGACACTGACCTTGTCAATCAGAAAGGTCAGCATTTTGGCAGTTCGAATCCCTAACACCTTGTAATGGAGTGAGCTCCCATTACTTGTCCCAGCTTCTGCCAGCCTAGCAGTTCTCCCTCCCTCCCTCCTCCTTCCTTCCTTCCTTCCTTCCTTCCTTCCTTCCTTCCTTCCTTCCTCCTTCCTTACAATACAATACAATACAATACAATACAATACAATACAATACAATACAATACAATAGCAGAGTTGGAAGGGACTATGGAGGTCATCTAGTCCAACTCCCTGCCTAGGCAGGAAGCCCTATACCATTTCAGACAAATGGCTATCCAACATCTTCTTGAAGACTTCCAGGGTTGGGGCATTCACAACTTCCAGAGGCAACTTCTGTTCCACTGATTATCAGGAAATTTCTCCTTAGTTCTAGGTTGCTTCTTTCCTTGCTTAATTTCCACCCGTTGCTTCTTGTCCTGCCCTCAGATGCTTTGGAGAATAGCTTGACTCCCTCTTCTTTGTGGCAGCCTCTGAGATATTGGAACACTGCTATCATGTCTCCCCTGGTCCTTCTTTTTATTAAACTAGACCTTCCCAGTTCCTGCAACTGTTCTTCATATGTTTTAGTCTCCAGTCCCCCAGTTCCTTCCTTCCTCCCTCCCTTCCTTCCTTCCTTCCTTCCTTCCTTCCTTCCTTCCTTCCTTCCTTCCTGACTTTCTTTCTTTCTTTCTTTCTTTCTTTCTTTCTTTCTTTCTTTCTTTCTTTCTTTCTTTCTCTTTCCACAATTAGACTTTTAGCATGACCGAGGAGTCTCTTCTCCAACCGGTTTATGCCCAATACTAATAGCATTATACAGCAAATACATGGAAGTCTAAAATACTGAATCCTCCCCTTTGTGTTTTCCACCCAAGTGCTGTCGGCCGGTCAATGCCGACTGGCGACACCCAGGGGGAGAGCCTTCTCTGTGGCGGGACCAGCCCTTTGGAATGACTTACCCCCTGAACTCCGTACCATCTCCGACCTCCGCCTCTTCCGCAAGTGTCTGAAGACACATCTATTCCAACTAGCCGGCCTAGCGTAGCCTCCGATTCTGACTCATAGATAGTTTTAAAATGGGGATTTTAATTCGGTTTTAGCACAGGTTTTTTAGTTGAATAAGTTTTTTTTAAAAAAAGTTTTATATGTTTGTATGTTTTTTAATATGCCTGTGCGCCGCCCTGGGTCCGTTTGGAGAAGGGCGGGGTATAAATTCAATAAAATCAAAAAAATCAAAATCAATTCCCCCTGCAAAGCTGTCCGGAGAAGTCTGGGAGCTGAAGTCCTTCAGACTTAAAGTTGCAAAGGTTGGAGACCCCTGGTCTACCAGACAAAGTGTAATGGATGGAAACTGACCGAGGAGAGATTCAACCTGGAAATAAGGAGGAATTTCCTGACAGGGAGAACCATCAACCATTGGAACAGAAGTTGCCTTCGGAAGTTATGGGAGCTTTATCACCGCAGGCTTTCAAGAAGAGACTGGACTGCCATCAGTCAGAAATGGTGTAGGGTCTCTTGCTCAGGAGGTGGGTTGGACTAGATGACCTACAAGGTCCCTTCCAATTCTGTTAATCTATTAAACCTGTTAAACCTCCAAGGTCCCGTCTAACTCTATTATTCTTATTCGAAGGATAGTTGGCCTGAGGACACCCATTTTCACCAGCTCATCACTGCATTTGAGCTGCGGTGGCTCAGTGGTTAGAGTGCAGTACTGCAGGCTACCTCTGCTGATCACCAGCTATCAGCAGTTTGGCAGTTCAAATCTCACCAGGCTCAAGGTTGACTCAGCCTCCCATCCTTCCTAGGTGGGTAAAATGAGGACCCAGATTGTTGGGGGCAAGAGGCTGACTCCGTAAACTGCATAGAGAGGGCTGGAAAGTACTAAAGCAGTATCTAAATCTAAGTGCTATTGCTATTGTCCTTCCTTCCTTCCTTCCTTCCTTCCATACATACATACATACATACATACATACATACATACATACATACATACATACTGCATAGTGGTTAGAATGCAGTATTGCTGGCAAACTCTGCTCACTGCCAGCAGTTCAATTCTGCTCTGCTCAAGGTTGACTCAGCCTTCCCTCCTTCCACGGTGGGTCAAATGAGGACCTAGATTGTTGGGGGAAAGTGGCTGAATCTGCAAACCACTTAGAGAGGTTGGTAAAAGCACTAGGAAGCGGCATATAAATCTAAGTGCTTCTTGTTATTGCTATTGCTATCCCTTTTCCCTTCCTTCCTTCCTTCCTTCCTTCCTTCCTTCCTTCCTTCTTTCCTCTACCCACTGCCAGCAGTTCAATCCTGACCAGCTCAAGATTGACTCAGCCTTCCATCCTTCCGAGGTGGGTAAAAATGAGGACCCAGATTGTTGGGGGGCAAGAGGCCGACTCTGTAAACCGCTCAGAGAGGGCTGTAAAGCACTATGAAGAGATATATAAGTCTAAGGGCTATTGTATTTGCTTAGCTGAGATTGGGACTACAAAATCCAGCATGCTGGGACATCCATCCTCCCCCACCAAAAGGTGCACCCTGCGCTTTGTTCCCGATGCTTTTTCCCAAGCTCACATGAGCTGGGAACACAAAACTCTTGACGCGTCAGAAGACGCCAGCCCAGCCTCCAAGATAGCTCAGCTCCAAGATGGGGGGAACATCTCCCGACACCCCCCAAGGGACGGATCCCCCAAAGTGGGCAGAGTTCCCAGGCAAACCCCACCCAGCTGGTGGCGAACCCCACCACCCCGAACCAAAGTTGCAAAAAAGGGGAATAGGAGCTCTTTGCGGAATGGGGCGAGGGCTTCGGAGCCTGAGAATCGCATCTCAGAGGCTGGGAGTGAGCGGCTTTGAAGCGTTGAACTCTTGGCACTGCCAGCTATGAATTAGGACTTGA
>CM077660.1:12977439-13089939 GCA_039707465.1 Rhabdophis nuchalis | reverse complement strand
CATCATCATCATCATCATCTTTATTGTCATTGTAATACGATTGTAATAAAATTACAATGAGATTGGTTAAATCCGAGTAATCCTTTTTTTTTTCTTTAACTGATGTGTCACAACCAGTTGATATGTTTGTTTCTCTATAACACACAGGAGGTTCAGAGCGAGTTTTTGATGGAAAAGTCTGCTGTGACACCAGGAGCTCAAAGCCGCTGCGTCTTGAGATGTGATGAGCGAGGGGAACCTTTACCTTTAGGGCTTGTGGACTTCAACCCCAGAATTCCTCCACCAGTTGGGGAATCCTGGGACGGGAAGTCGCCAGAAGTCTTAAAGTTGCCAAGTTTGGAGACTCCTGCTTTTAAGCCCATCCTTCATGTCATCGTAGTGTTGTGTGTTTAGGAACGATTTCTCTGACTCCCTGCGCTTGGCAGACTCGTAAAAGAAAAGATAAAACAAAAAGAATTTGGTGCAAAAATGCAAACCTCTACGCTTAAGAGCTTTCTTCCTCTTTTCTCCTCCTCCTCCTCCTCCTCCTCCTCTCCTCTGCCTAGTCAGGTTAGAAAAGAAAAGAAATTTAAAAGCTCCGAAGATTGTTGGATGAGCTTTCTTTGAATTGGGAAAAATCTGGGTATCCAGAAGAAAACAGAACATTTATTTTTATTTTTATTTTATTAAATTTATACCCCGCCCTTCTCCAAACGGACCCAGGGCGGCAATGATTCTTTTTTTTAAAATAATATAATTTTATTGTAAATTAGTAACAGAAAAAAGAACATAAATAAGACCTTGACAAGATAAAGCAAAACTACACAGATACAACTGGGAGTAAACCACCCCCTATATGTCCAAGTAACATCGTATACCATCTTACTACATTCCTGGATATTCCAGCTATTTCTATTTGTCTATATCTTACATTGATCAATTCCCCATAACTGCCACTGCTCTATACGTTCATTTTATTTACTATCTACATATCTACATTGTATATCCTTCCCTATCTCTCATCCCTTAGTCTCTTGGTAGAATTTGCTGAACCAGAGAAGGCCAGGAACCGAATGTCGTTTCAGGCGAGGTGAAGAGCAGCGTAGCTTTCAAAACGCACAGGGTTGGGTTTAGTCAAAACCATCTGGCTTACAAAAAGAGGGAGGGGAATAGAAAAGGCCCAGAACTAGAATGGCAACGTACAAAGAAATAGACGGTAAGATGCAGAAATGTTCAGAAAGGCTACGGTTTGGCAGGAGGAGAGGTTTTGCGTGCCAGCCGTCCAGGGTTCAGGTCAAAACTACAAAGCGTGACCGCTCGAAAACTTCAATCAAACTTTGCCCTCCTTTCCCACCGTCGCCCGCTCTGACTTTTCTCTGCCGCCGCAGCTTGGGAAGGATGCAAACAATTAACCGAGCTTCGAAAATATAAACCCACTTTAAAAAAAAAAGAGAGAGAGAGAGAAAGAATTGGGAAGCCAGGAAATAATTAGGGAGGGAAAATAGGGAAGCTGAGAGACACCCAAGCGAAGTGGAAAGTGGAAGAATATTGTAGGAGAAGAAGTTGGAAAGGAGGGGAAATCGGCGGCTGGGGAACGTCTATTGTTAGAAGTTGGGAGGGTTTTTTTGAAGAAGGTTAAGCGTGGGTTTAGTACTTCTGTTGATTTGGCACTCTTCCTATTTTAAATGAAATTACTCCAGTGTGGAAGAAGCTTCTCGGATGAGAAACGAAACGTCTTCAAAGAAAAACAGGGAAGTCTGATTGCCTCTTGAAAAAGCACCTTTGGGACTTCTGTGTTTCCCTGAAAATAAGACCTAACTGGAAAATAAGCCCTGGCATGATTTTTCAGGATGCTCGTAATATAAGCCCTACACCAAAAATAAGCCTCGGTTAAGATTGTCAGCTAGACAGAGGCATTTAGTACCGTATTTCCCTGAAAATAAGACCTAACCAGAAAATATCACTTAATGTGCCTTTGGAACAAAAATTAATATAGTATGAGACCCAGTCTTATTTTTAGGGAAACATGGGTATTGCAAGCAGTGTTCTGATATTTGAGGGGCTGCCATAAAGAAGATGGGGTCAACCTGCAGTATTCCAAGTATTGCCTTGATAAGGCCACACTCGGAATACTGCATCCAGTTTTGGTCGCCACGATGTAGAAAAGATGTGGAGACTGTAGAAAGAGTGCAGAGAATATCTCAGGGTTTGCCCCAAAGAAGAGGGACTCAAACTATTCTCCAAGGCACCTGAAGGTAGGACACGAAGCAACGGGTGGAAACTAATCAAGGAGAGAAGCAACTTGGAACGGAGGAGAAATTTCCTGACAGTGAGAACAATTAATCAGTGGAACAGAAGTTGCCTCCAGAAGCTGTGAATGTCCCAACACTGGAAGTCTTTAAGAGGATGTTGGATAGCTATTTGTCTGAAATGGTATAGGGCTTCCTGCCTAGGCAGGGAGTTGGACTAGAAGACCTCCAAGGTCCCTTCCAACTCTGTTATTCTGTTAGATGGTGATTATAAATATAATCACAGTTACATACAAAATCATTAGCAAACTTTGGATCTTGGCTCAGATTTATTGTAGGTAATGAAAAAGGTTTCCCTTGCATGTATGTGCTAGTTGTTCCTGACTCTAGGGGGCAGTGCTCACCTCCATTTCAAAGCCGAAGAGCCAGCGCTGTCCGAAGACGTCTCCGTGGTCATGTGGCCAGCATGACTAAATGCCAAAGGCGCACAGAACGCTGTTCCCTTCCCACCAAATGTGGTCCCGATTTTTCTACTTGCATTTTTTAACATGCTTTCAGACTGCTAGGCTGTCAGAAGCTGGGACAAGTAACGGGAGCTCACTCCATTACACGGCGCTAGGGGTTCGAACTGCCGAACTGCTGACCTTTCTGATCGACAAGCTCAGCATCTTAGCCGCTGAGTCTCTGCGTCCCATAGATTTATTCTGGGGTTGCATAAACGTCATTAGGTCAGGACCACATCAGATTTTGGCGGACCAGGGTCTGAACTCCAGAAGGACCTTGGAGCTGGTATGAAATCTAAATTGGGCTCCACTTCCATTTGCTACATAATTAAACTTAAAGAGAGTATTTCTCGTTTTCCTCTTCTGTTGCATTAAAAGTCACGGTTGGGTAAACCTTCGGACTTCTTTGAGTTTCTAACCATCCTAATCCAGACTGTGGTGGGGGGTTTTTTTACCGGAAGAGAAGTCAGAGCATCAACAGTGACTTCAGGAGACAGTACAGCCAAGAGAAGACAATTAGAGGGATCCAACTGGGTCTCCTAAAAGAGAAAGCAAGGATGTGGCTGGAGGTTGCATGCAATTCAGAAGCCTACTGAGGTCCAAGGGGGTGTCTTCCAGATGTGAAACTGCAGAGCCGAAGAGTGTGAAACCAGAAGCCAAGACCTGCTCCACTTTCCTCCAGCTGGATGGGGAAGATGTGTGACCTCGCCCTCGAGAAGATCCCCTTCTGGCTCACGGCACTTCCAAAAAGGAGGGGGTGAAAAGTGAACCTTGAGATCCAGAGAAGAAAGTGCTCTAGGCCACCACTGAAGCTGAAGCAGTCAAAATCTTGGGCAGGCATTCAGCTGCACAGAGGAAGGCTCCATGTCATGATCTCTCTCTCTCTCTCTCTCTCTCTCTCTCTCTCTCTCTCTCTCTCTCTCTCTCTCTCCTCTCTCTCACTCTCTCGTCTTTAGCCTGGTTCAGATAAAGTCCCTCTCCCCTTAATCTTTAGTTCCCTTCTCTCTTTCTTTCTCGCCCTCTCTCCCTCCCTCTCTCCTTCTCTCCCCAACCTGGTCCAGATAAAGTTCCCTCTCCCCCTTAATCTTTACTCTCTCTTTCTCTCTCTTCTCTCTCTTCTCTCATTCTCACTTTTTTCTCCTGTCCTCTCTTTTCTTTTTCTCGCTCCCTTCTCTTTCTCTCTCTCCTCTCTCTCCCTCCCTCCCTCCCTCTCTCTCTCTTCCTCCCTCTCTCTCTCTCTCTCTCTTTCTCTCTCTCTCTCTCTCTCTTCCTCCCTCCCTCCCTCTCTCTCTCTCTCTCTCTCTCTTCCTCTCTCTCACTCTCTCGTCTCTAGCCTGGTTCAGATAAAGTCCCTCTCCCCTTAATCTTTAGTTTCCTTCTCTCTTTCTTTCTCTCCCTCTCTCCCTCCCTCTCTCCTTCTCTCCCCAACCTGGTCGAGATAAAGTTCCCTCTCCCCCTTAATCTTTACTCCCTCTTTCTCTCTCTTCTCTCTCATTCTCACTTTTTTCTCCTGTCCTCTCTTTTCTCTTTCTCGCTCCCTTCTCTCTCTCTCTCTCTCTCCTCTCTCTGCCCTCTTTCTCTCTCTTTTCTCTTGCCCTCTCTGCTCTCTCCCCTTTTTCTCGCTCTTCTCTCTCATTCTCACTTCTCTCCTGTCTTCTCTTCTCTTTTTTGTTCCCTTCTCTTTCTCTCTCCCTCTCTCCCTTTCTCTTTTTTCCTCTCTCTCCCCCCTCTCTTTTCTCTCTTCTCTCCCTCTTCTCTTTCTCTTCTCTCTTGTTCTAACTTTTTCTCTTTCTTTCTCTTTCTCTCCCCTTTTTCTTGCTCTTCTCTCTCATTCTCACTTTTATCTCCTGTCCTCTCTTTTCTCTTCCTCTCTCTCCTTTCTCTCTGCCCTCTTTCTCTCTCTTCTCTCTTGTTCTCACTACTCTCTCTCTTTCTTTCTCTCGCCCTCTCTGCTCTCTCCCCTTTTTCTCACTCTTCTCTCTCGTTCTCACTTCTCTCCTGTCTTCTCTTCTCTCTTTTTCATTCCCTTCTCTTTCTCTCTCCCTCCTCTCTCCCTTCTTTCTCTCTCTTTTTACTCTCTTCTCTCCCTCTTCTCTCTTTCTCTGTCTCCCCCCCCCTCTCTCGCCCCTCTCCTCTCTCTCTTGGATTTTTTTTTTAACCACATGAGTGTGAACAGAAATACAGAGTCCTGTTCTTAGGGAGAACAGCAAATAGTCAGCAGGGTTGACTGCAGCTGTTCTAAGACTTAAGAAATGTTCATTCTGGGGCGGAAATGCCTGGACTGCCAAGGTTCAGAAGGTAACCGGAAAGAAAAGTATTATTAAATTGAGGCCATCTTCAAAGATGATTTGGGGGGGACCCACCCTTTATTCCATAGCTCATCTACCCCCCCCCCCTCAGTTCCTCTCCTCTGCTTGCCCCCACTTGCTTGTGACCCTACAGCAAAAACAACCAAGAAGTTACAGCAATTTAAGACTGGAAGGAAACCAGCAACTTAAGAATGGTTGCAATCAATGGTTCCTGCACATAGCAGGAGGGTTGGGCTGGATGCCCTCAATGACCCCTTCCAATTCTAAGGTTCGTGGGGTTAATTTGGCCCTTCTAACCTCTAAACCGAGCTTTATAATCTTAGCAGGAACCTTTCCAAACTGAAACACAGAGATATCAGCTGTGTGTGTTTTAACTCCAGCAGCTACGGATCATTTCCACAGCCTATCCTGGCTAATCCTAATCCAGGGCTTAAACCTTTACATCTTGGTTTGTTGGCCATTCGGTAGCTCTGCATGCTTAACCAGCTTATGTCTACGGAGATTCTCAATCATCCAGGTCATGGTGGTCCCTAAGATGTTTTCCCAAAAAAACCAACTGGATTTTCTCCGTTCTCAAATGTTTTCAAGGAGGGGGGAGGGGGAAACAACCACCAAGAAAGTCCAGTTGCCTTTTGGAAAAACACCATCGGGACTTATCTGTAATGTATATATATATATACATATATATATGTATATATATATATACAGACTTATCTGTACTGTCTTATATATATACATATATATATAAGACAGTTTGTCTCCTCCCTTAAACGGGCCTAAAAACAGGAGCTGTGAAAATATTCTCTCATCAATAAGAGTCCTGTAAAAGGCTGATGTAATCAGGGAAAGCCGGTTAGCTCAAGGCATAGAAAGGCTTGCCTGAAATGCTGGAAAGTGCCAGTTCAAATCCCAGTAGAAGAAGTATGGCCAGCTGAAGAAGACTAAAAAGCCTGAAATAGATCTATCCTGGTCTCTTAATTATTAAATCAGCCCTTAAAAATCTAACACATACCTAAAAAACAGCAGCAATCTTAATGGGTCTCTGTCTGGATGATCTCTAGGTTGAGTCGAAGGGCAGAGAAGGATGACAGGCCTTAAACGGGCCTAAAAACAGGAGCTGTGAAAATATTCTCTCATATATATATATATATACTTTTATTTACGGTCACAGACCAAAACACAAGTACTACAGGAAGAAACGTTAAAAATAATTATTATTATTATTATTATTATTATTATTATTATTATTATTATTATCATAATATCATAACAATGGATCGCCAATAGATAGTTTTTAGATAGTTTTATTTAGTTAGTTTTATTGGGTATTTTAAAATTGGGTTTTTAGCATAGGATAAGACGGTTTAATTTATATTTTAAATTGTGTATTTATTTTTGTACTCTGTATGTTTTTTAAATTTCCTGTGCGCCGCCCTGGGTCCTTTGCGGAGAAGGGCGGGATATAAATGTAAATAAACTAAACTAATAGCTTAGCTAAGGAAGGTTACAGCGTTCTCCCCTAATGGTTACAGCTCTTAAGAAGAATTTTGAGACCTGAAAAGTGATATATGGAGAGCCGTCTCCTAGGCAGTGGGCCATCAAGTTACAACCATTGAGTCTAGAAGGGATGGTTTCAAGGAGAGACAGTAACTTAGATCTGTCTGCGTTATACATGGGGCAAGATAGAAGGACATGCTCCGCAGTTTCAACCTCGGCTCTTCAACATCGGGACTTAAACGCCATTGCTTCCTTTGAGCTTGGTTAGCCTGACCCGTGTTTTGGAAATTTTACAACGCCGCCTTTTGCACGAACTCATCCCGTTCGGTTAGCTTAGAATTCACGGGGTTGTTTCAGGAACTCATGCAAAGTGTGTGATGAATTACCAAGAAATCCAGAGCCGACGCAACAATATTGCACAGTGAATTATTTATTTGTGGTTGGAGAGCGAATGCCTGAGACGTGGCACCCTGCCCTCTGGACTTCGCCTGCAACAATTCCCTTTTGTTATTCTGAGCCGGGGGAATTTTCTTGGAAGGTTGCCCCAAACCCAACTTTTGGATGCAAACAAATAAGAGACTTGGGGAGAAAGGTAGAGCCGAAACGCTAGGCGCAATCTTATCCTATCGTAAACGCCTCAAGGGTAAACTTCCCACCTTTCCGCGCTCTCTTTCCTTCCTTCCTCCTTTCCTTTCCTTTGCAAACGGGACCGTCTTCAAACCGGCGGCCCTCAAGAAAAACGATAACGTATCGCCCTCGCTAGGGCGGTTGAAAACTTTTAAAAAAAAACCACAACAATGTAGATTTTTGTTGCTCCTTTTCCAAACGCAGGGCCAGAACGAAGCTTGACAAAGGGCCCGTTTTTAATGCTCAGACATTCTGGAAATTTGGCAGACCCCCCTAAAGGATGCTCAATCCAGTTTTATGCTTTTTCCTCGCTTATTAAAAAAAAACACGTTGATTTCTCCTGGCCTCAGTGCCCACAGAAAAGATCACAACAGGAATGGACAAAAAGTGTGTTTGGGGGGGGGGGGGGTTGCATCATGCAGGACTAACAGATTAACAGAGTTGGAAGGGACTGTTGTGGCCTGTCAGCAGAGCTGAAGAAAGAAAGAACCGGGGCCAGTCCTGGCGTCTGGGGAAGGCTCTGAGGAGGGCTCTGTGTCGGAGGCAGAGAAGGGGCTGAGGACGTCTGACAGTTATCAACGGCCTTCGGAGTCAGAGATCAGTGAGGCAGAAGAACAGATGGAGCCTGTTCCCAGTGTGCACCTGCGCAGAGCTGCTAGAAGAAGGGAACAGCTAAAGAACAGGGGTTGACTTGGGAGTAAGGCCACAGGTGGACGATGAATGGCCCCTCCCAGAAGAAATAAAAGAGGACGGAAAGGGAAGGGAAGTTTGCAGGAGACAATTAGTTTGCTTAATTAGCATGAAGTTTTGTTTGTGTCTTTCTGAGACTCCTTGCCAAATATTTTCTTGTACAGCCTGTCAGCTCTCCAAGCTTGATAGGTTTCTGTGGGGGGGGGGTGTATACACATGGAGAGAGAGAGAGAGAGAGAGAGAGAGAGAGAGAGAGAGAGAGAGAGAGAGAATATAAGGCAACCGGCAGTTGGAACAGAGTTCCTTTCAGGTGGGGAGGGGGAGTAGAACGTCTAACTCCTTAGCATTGGAGCATGTGAATATAATACTGCATATAAAATACTAATGATCTGATGGTCATTTCGAAAAAATCCTTTCTTAGCAAGCACCTAGAATTCAAGAGGAACATACATGCCAAATTTCAAGTTTGTAGGTTTTACAGTTCTGGAGATTTCGTGATGAGTGAGTAAGTATTTGCCTTTGATATATTCATTGCAACACCCGAGTGATGCTGTTCGCAGCTCGCTCTTCTTCCTTTACCTGCCACACCTGCAGGTGTTATTTGGCAACTCGTAAAAACTGGCTTGGGAGCCTGGGATTTGTTCAGGAGGCAGCACACAGCTGTGGTGTCTTTTGATGCTCAGGGAAATTCACCCTCCAGGAAATTGGAAATTTAACAAGGCAAAAGTGAGCCAAACGCACCCAACTCATTTGTAATTATGGCACATGGTTCGCTTGCTTGCTTTTCTTTTTTTTCCAACATGCAAACAGTGGTTTGGTGTTTTAAAAGCAGGACTCCTGGCTGTTTCGCTGACTCGCAGCTGGAACATCTGGCTCAGGCCCAACTCTTATTTTGCCCCTAATCAAGTGGGGTGCAGAAGATGTGACAATTGATTCTTTCATCGCAGTGAATGCCATTTTCAAATTTCGCTTTGTTTTTGTTAACCACGGAGCCATCAAACCTTCCAAGCTCTAAATCCCAGAGAAAAATCCTTGAATCGCAAAGGAGATTCCGGATCTCAGATCCCCATTGATTTAGGTGTCCCTATAAATGACATAAAAAAACTGTGTTGAAGATTGTCAGCTTTCTTGGCGAAGAACTTGTGGGCGTTTTTAAGAAGAGATTGGACAGTCTGGAATGACACACAGGGTCTCCTGCCTGAACAAGAGGTTGGACTAGTTGACCTCTACGTTCCCTTCCAACTCTGTCATTCTGCATTCTGTTGAGAGTTGTTGAAAATAGGTTTCCTTAAATCCTGCAATAGTTTAAAAAAAATTTGTGCAAAATCCCCTCTGAAAGTGACATTCGGAGAAGAATTTGTATAAACAAAACAAAGAAGATTATTGCAGAATTTGAGGTACAATCAGAAGAAGAAGGTTGGTGATTTCTAGAGATACATAGATGGAGGCAGGTAGGCAGGCAAACAGACAGAGAGACAGACAGGTGATAGATAGCTAAATAGACAATTAGAGAGAAAAGAGAGATACGGATGGATGGATGGATGGATGGATGGATGGATGGATGGATGGATAGATGGATGGATGGAGAGATATAGACAGATAGACATAATGGATAGGTAAATAACCAATTAGGATAGACAGAGACAGATGATGGATAAGTAAATAACCAATTAGAGAGGATAGATAGATGATGGATGGATGGATGGATGGATGGATGGATGGATGGATGGATAAATAAACAATTAGGATAGACAGAAAGAGAGACAGGATGGATCGGTAAATAAACAATTAGGATAGATAGATAGGTAGATAGGTAGATAGATGATAGATAGATAGATAGATAGATAGATAGATAGATAGATAGATAGATAGATAGATAGATAGATAGATAGATAGATAGATAGATAGATATAAGAGGCAGGCAGGCAGGCAGGCAGGCAGGCAGGCAGGCAGGCAGGCAGGCAGGCAGGCTGGCTGGCTGGCTGGCTGGCTGGCTGGCTGGCTGGCTGGCTGGCTAAATAATTAGGATAGATAGACAGACAGACAAGATCGAGAGGTAAATAAACAATTGGAGAGAATAGGGAGAGAGAGAGAGAGAGAGAGAGAGAGACAGACAGACAGACAGACAGACAGACAGACAGACAGACAGATGATGGATATGTAAATAAAAAATTAGAGGAGAGAGAGAGGGAGGGAGGGAGGGAGGGAGGGAGAGAGAGAGAGAGAGAGGTAATAGACAGATTTTTAAAAACCTGACTGGGGGCCATGGAAATGGAATTTTCTGTCGCTAAGAGACTGGTCCTTCCACTTTGGAGAGAGATGCTTGTGGCTCTAATTATTCTGGAACGGAAAACTGCTGCTCCTTACAAGTGAAGCTCAAATTGTAAACGGATGTGGTGACCATGAGCCATTCCAGTAAACATGGGCCTCCTTTACGGAAGCACTTGTTAAACTTTTATAAACCAATTTAAGATGGGTGTCAAAAACTTTTATATGGAGGAGAAGCTCGTGGATGGGAGCACAAGAAGGGCAGTTGTTGATCGCCCCTTCTTTTTTATTTTTCCCCTTTCGTGTTTTCTCTCTCTCCTTTTCGTGTAATAAACACACAAACTCTCCCAAGTTAATACTAAAAACATCCCCCATGGAGAAGTACTATCATTTTAATAGGGTTTCTTTAACACAGGTTAAATGTATTTTATTTAATTTTAAATTTATCTATTGACTGTATTTATATGTATTTTATCCTTTATTATTCCTGTGCACCGCCCTGAGTCCCTACGGGAGAGAGGGCGGTATACAAATCAAATTAATAATAATAATAATAATAATAATAATAATAATAATAATAATAAGAAGAAGAAGAAGAAGAAGAAGAAGAAGAAGAAGAAGAAGAAGAAGTAGTAGTAGTAGTAGTAGTAGTAGTAGTAGTAGTAGTGTAGTAGTAGTAGTAGTAGTAGTTGAGGTGCAGACTTGGCTCAGTTGTGGAGAAATGCAGTTCTTAAAAGATTTATGTCTTTGGGCTGATTTCTACACTACCCAGAGTCATTTTGATGATGTGATTATTCTGATTAAAATAAAATAAAATTTCTATTCCTCTTCTCTGCCCATATATTGGGTCCGTCTTGGGTACAAGTTATAGAAAAGTATCTGTGTAGCTTTCTGGTCTGCTTGTTTTCCTTTCAGCAGCCAAAGCCCAGGAGTTTCCAGCCTGCTGAGTTGTTTTTCCTCCACTTGTGACAAAACTTAAGCTGGCTACAAAAACATGAGTTGGAAACACAGACTGCATGTGGGCTGATGAATCAGGAAGGGGTAAATGGTACTGAGGTGGTGCCGTTTGAGAGGGAGAAATAAAGAAAAAGAAAAAGAAAGAGAGAGAGAGAAGAAAGAGAGAAAGAAGCGAGAAAGAGAAAGAAAGAAAGAGAGAGAGAGAGAAAGAGAGAGAGAAAGAGAGAGAAGGAAAGAAAAAGAGGGAGAAAGAAAAAGAGAAAGAAGAGAGAAGAGAAAAAGAAAGAAGGAAAAAAGAGAAAGAAAGAAATAAAAAGAGAGAAGGAAAGAGAGAGAGAGAGAAGGAAAGAAAAAAAGAAAGGAAAAAGGAAAGAAGGGAAGGAAAAAGGAAAGAAGGGAGGGAGGGAGATGGCGAAAGGAAGGAAGAGAAAAAGAAAGGAAGGAAAGGGAGGGAGGGAAGGAAGGGAGAGAGGAAGAAGAAGAGAGAAGGAAAGGAAAGGAAAGAAAGGAAGAAAGAAGAACAGAAAGAGGAAGCAGGGAGTTGTTAAGTGAATCAGGTTGCCATGTTCCACCACACAATCTTCAAATTGTGATCTAGTACCCCATAAACCACCCATCCACGTTAACCAAACCTAGTTTGTCGTGTCTATCAGGGCATAAAGGTAAGATCCCTTTCCTCCTGACCCCGTGGCATTCCTGTTGCCTTCTGGGCAGGAGCAGGTCAGTGGGCCCCTTCCTCGTCCCGCTGGGGGTCAGAGCGGAAGAATCCCCTCCCCTGCCCCGAGGTTACTGTGTGGGTTGCCCAACTCGGTCTTTGACATTTCTCAATCTTCCAAAGGTCTCAGCCTGCCAAGTTCTCTGCCCCGGAGAGAGGAATGCTCCCCACAGGGCTGGGCTTTGACCCCTCGGCCATAAATGTCAAGGGCAGCCCATCCTTTTGATCAATGTGTGAAGTGTTTCCCCCTTGAATGGGGGGGGGGAGGGAGGGGGACAGGCATCTAGGCCAGCCCCCCCCCCTCGGAAAGAATCTGAACAGGAAGAAAATCTCAGGGGGGGGGGAAATAAATAGGGGCTCCTGATCCTTCCCCTTTTCTGACAAAACTCGGCCCTCAAAAGTGGTATAGGATCTCTCTACCTCTCACCTGTACCTCTCCATCCTCTGTCTTCTACATGATCTACCTACCTACCTACCTACATCTACCTGCCTGCCTGCCTGCCTGCCTGTCTGCCTGCCTGCAGATCGATCTATCTATCTATCTATCTATCTATCTATCTATCTATCCATCCATCCATCCATCCATCCATCCATCCATTATATCTCTCTTTATTTATCTATCTCTATCTATCTCTTTCTATATCTTTTTCTTTCTTTCCATTTGTTTTTATTTCTCTCTCTCTGTATCTATCTATTTCTATCTATCTCTCTATTTATCTATCTCTGTCTATCATTTTAATTTCTGTCCATTTCTGTTTCTATCTACCTACTTATCTATCCATCCATCCATCCATCTCTCTCTCTCCCTTCTCTCTCTATCACCTTTCTTCCTTTCCTTTCCTTCCTTCCTTCCTTCCTTCCTTCCTTCCTTCCTTCCTTCTTTCTTTCTTTCCCTTCTTTCTTTCTTTTCTTTCTTTCTTTCTCTTTTCTTATCTCTGTTTCCATCTGCATATCTGTCTGTCTCCTATTAATCTTTTGAATAAAATTTTAAAAAAATAAAAAAATAAAATGGAATCGATTTAAAATATGTCAAGCCTAATTAATCACCATTAATAACACCATTTATTAGTCACAGGTCTTGGGGTTGGCAGGTCCTGAATCTGACTTGATTTCTTTTTGCTCTTTCTCCGCCCCCCCCCCAACCTAGTTGTAGCAAAATGCCCCCCCCCCTCCTCTCTCTCTCTTCCTCCTCATCTTTTCCTTACCTCCCCAAATCAAGTTGAAGGCGGTGCCCATTTTGGTCATAAATCGAGGGCTTCTTTCCTAAACCGCATTTGATTTAGCCCTCCGATACTCGGGAAGTCAAATCTCCCCTCCTCCTCCTCCTCCTCTTCTGAAGGCTCCCTCCCTCCCTCCCTCCCTCGCCCCTCTCCCAAAAGCGCCCGAGGGGAGGCGTCCCCACCCAGGGGCAGAGCGGGAGGGCGAGCGAGGGAGGGAGGAGGCGTCCCCACGACCACCGGGCGCTTGCTGGGGAGAGGGGGGGGGGCGAGGGGCCGGCGCTGCTCCCCGCGAAGAGGAGGAGGAGGCGGAGGCGGGTCAGGCTCGGGGAGGGGAAAGAGGCGGCGGAGGAGGTGGAGCAGCCGGGAGCCTCCGCTCGGGCTCCGGGCCGGGCTCGCCTCGGGGACCGAAGGGAGCTGCAGCTGGAGCGGAGCCGCCACCGCCACCACCGCCGCCGCGCTGCAGAGGAGCTCGCCGCACCCACGTAGGGCTCGGGGCTGGCCGGGGAGAAGGAGGGAAGGAGAAGGAAAGAAGGAGGGAGCGTGGGAGGGAAGGAAGGAAAGAAAGAGGGAGAAGGAGGGAGGGAAAGAAGGAGGGAAAGAAGGAGGGAAAGAAGGAGGGAAGGAAGGAAGGGAAGAAAGAAAGAAGGAGGGAGGCAAGGAAGGAAGGCAAGGAGGGGAGGAAAGAAAGAAGGAGGGAAGGAGAAGGAAAGAAGGAGGGAGAGTGGGAGGGAAGGAAGGAAAGAAAAGAGGGAGAAGGAGGGAAGGAAGGAAGGTGGGGAAGAAAGAAAGAAGGAGGGAGGGAGGGAAGGAAAAAAGGAGGGGAGGAAAGAAAGGAGGGAGGGAGCAGGAGGGAAGGAAGGAAAGGAGGGAGAAGGAGGGAGGGAAGGAAAGAAGGAGAGAGGAGGGAGGAAAGGAGGGGAGGAAGGGAAGAAGGAGGGGAGGAAAGAAAGAAGGAGGGAGGGAGGGAAGGAAGGAAGGAAAGAAAGAAGGAGGGAAGGAAGGAGTCGGGCGCGCCGCTTGATATCGCCCGCTTGCCCTGCGCTTTTTCCATCCTGCGCTCCGGGCACCTTCCCAGCAACCGCGGAGCCGGGGGCAGCGGCAGGAGGTTGGGAGAAGCAGCCGAGGACCCCCAGACACCCACTCCCCCACCCACCCGGGCGCTGGATTGGCCTGGAGCGGAGGGTTCAAGCCGTGCGCCTCCGGACCCCGTGCGCCTCAGACCATCTGCGCCCTGCGCTCTCGGCAGGGCAATTGGGGCTCCGGAGAGGGGACCTTGGCTAGGTTGGGCTGGGTGGAGGTCGGGTCGGGGGGTGGAACGGAGCAGAAGAAGCGCCTTTCGGGGCTTTGTCCGATTCTTGGAGGGGGGGTGTCATTATTTCGGGTGGAGGTTGCAGGAAGAGGGAGATGACTATTGCTCCCTGTCGTGTCCCGTCCCCCCACCCCCATTTCTCCTGGCTTCCCTTTCAGGGGTTCAGACCCTGAACGGGTGCAAACCTGTCTTGGGGCAGGCAAAAACCAGCACCTTCTCCCAATTTAGGAAAGGGTGCCGACCCTCTTTGGAGGAACCAGCAAACTTGCCCTGGGTTTGCAACTCCATGGCCAGCAGAATGCAGGATTAAAATTCAAGGTTTTGGAAAACTTTTGCATTCCGGTTTAAGATTGCTAGCGGGTCTGCAGTTCCCAGCTGCAAGAAAGTGAGAGAGGTTGAATGGTGGTGTGTGTGTGTGTGTGTGTGTGTGTGTGTGTGTGTGTGTGGTGTGTGTGTGTGTGTGTGTGTGTGTGTGTGAGAGAGAGAGAGAGAGAGAGAGAGAGAGAGAGAGAGAGAGAGAGAGAGAGAGAGAGAGAGAGACCACCTCTTAGAAGTAGGAGTGGGGGACTCCAGAGGTTTGCCAGAACCGCACGCTCTTTAACAGATTAACCAAGTTGGAATGGACCTTGCAGGTCATCTAGTCCAAGGGTTCCCAAACTTGGCCACTTGAAGACTTGTGGACTTCAACTCCCAGAATTCTCCAGCCAGCTCTGCTGGGAATTGAAGTCCACAAGTCTTCAAGTTGCCAAATTTGGGAACCCCTAATCTAGTCCAACCCCCTGCCCAAGCAAGAGATCCTACATCTGCCTCTACCTAGGATCGAACTCACAACCTTCTGATTGGGAGGCGAGAGCTTTCATTTTGCTATTTCGGATACTTTGGGGGGAGACTCATTCTCGGTTCTTTTCTCTCCCTAGTTTGAGCTGAGACTGGGAAAGGTCACCCCACATGAGCCTTGGGGGGCGTGAGACGGACTCTTCTGGACCCCCAGCTCCCCCTCTGAGAAACAGAAGTCTTGAGAGGACCTCCTAACCCCTTTTCAAGGTAGGCCGTGCGGAAGAGGACGGGCAGATCTTTTTAACCTTTGACCTTTTGGCGATCACCTGGTGGCTACCGTCTCCTGCCCCTTCCCCTTGGCCAAACCTGGGCATTGTAGGGGCCCTTTGGCTGCCCCAGCCCGACCCACGTGAGGTCCTTTGGGAAATAGAAACCATGTGTAAACACGACATGCATGCAGCAATACTACTTCATTTCTTAGTTTAAAAGCCAGTTGCTATTTTGTTTTTTTCAATTTACATGCGTGCAATGCACTTTCACACCCTTGTCGACTGGACCCTCCACAACAGGCCCAGTTTTTCAGGTGTCCCCTTGGGAACATGAATTACCTATCTGTTCTCACCTAGGCTCCCCAAGAGCAGGAAGCCGACTCCTCGTCCCGATAAAACCCCTTTTATTTAGTTTCAAAGGGAATTCCTCTCCAGCAAAGTCCCAGCCAACAGTCTTTTGTGAGATTTCACAGCCACAGACCTTGATCAGGCTTTATGGAGAGCTGCCAGGCCGATATCTTCCAAACGCCATGCGGTAGCAGCAATTCCTTGGCAAGAAGTCAGGAACTCTAATGAATTGAACTAATGGTCTCCTGCAAACTCCACTCCCCTTTCATTTCCTCTGGGAGAGGCCATTCACCCCTCCACCTGTGGCTTTACTACCGAGTCGACCCTTGTTCCTTAGCTGTTCTCTTCTCCTGGCAGCTCTGCGCATGCGCACACTGGGAAAAGGCTCCAGCTGTTCTTCTGCCCCACTGATGTCTGACTCTGAAGGCAGCTGATAACTGGCACACGGCCCTGGCCCCCTCTCTGCCTCCAACACAGAGCCCTCATCAGAGCCTTCCCCAGACTCCAGGACTGGCCCAGGTTCCTCCCCAACCTCCTCACTGTCTGACTTTGCCGTGAGTCCGGCTGGCCGCTGGCAGGCCACAAAACTACCCCACCCCACTCCCCGTTCTTGACCCTCCCAGGCAGAGGTGGATTTTTGGCAGCTTGATGGATTTTACCTCCCTGACCCACTTTTCTTTCTACCTTCCTGTCCCTCCCTCCCCCCCAACCAGTCATGGTGGGTCACCTGCAGTTCCAAGGTATGGACAGCACCAACAAGGAAAAGAGCCGGGAAAGTTTGCTGGACAGTCCGGATTCGGGGCTGCCCCCCAGCCCCAGCCCCCCTTTCTATTCCTTGTCTCTGGGAGGAGCCGAGATCAAAGCTGTGGACAAGAATCCCTGCACAGAAATCCTGGATCAGGGGCCCACGAGAGATGGGCCAGAAGGGAAGCTGGTAAGGTTTGGGGGTTTTTGGGGGGCGGGGGGATTGATTTTTGACTTTCTGTTTGTGTGAATTTGACTTTGCAATTTGCCGGCCTTGTTCAAAGAAACTCAGGTTTTAATTTGGATTGCTGCAATCTTTGCAAGCAGTTCCTGCTGAGGTGTTGACTTTGCGTGCTGTAATAGCTGAACACGTTTTACGTGCTGAATCATTGAAACCAGGAGATGGTGAGTTCTAGTCCTGCCTTAGAGGTAAAAGCAGGTTGGGTGAGTTTGGGCCAGTCTCTAGGAGATGGTGAGTTCTAGTCCTGCCTCAGGCATGAAAGCTACCTGGGTGACTTTGGGCCAATCACCAGGAGACTGGGAGTTCTAGTCCTGCCTTAGGGATGAAAGCAGGCTGGTGACTTTGGGCCGATCACCAGGAGACTGTGAATTCTAGTCCCACCTTTAGACATGAAAGCCAGATGGGTGACTTTGGGCCGATCACCAGGAGACTGTGAGTTCTAGTCCTGCCTTAGGAATGAAAGCAGGCTGGGTGACTTTGGGTCAATCACCAGGAGACTGTGAATTCTAGTCCCACCTTAGACATGAAAGCCAGCTAGGTGACTTTGGGCCGATCACCAGGAGACTGTGAATTCTAGTCCCACCTTAGACATGAAAGCCAGCTGGGTGACTTTGGGCCGATCACCAGGAGATGGTGAGTTGTAGTCCCACCTTAGTCATGAAAGTGGGCTGGGTGACTTTGGGCCAATCACCAGGAGATTGGGAATTCTAGTCCCACCTTAGACATGAAAGCCAGCTAGGTGACTTTGGGCCGATCACGAGGAGACTGTGAATTCTAGTCCCACCTTAGACATGAAAGCCAGCTGGGTGACTTTGGGCCGATCACCAGGAGATGGTGAGTTGTAGTCCCACCTTAGTCATGAAAGTGGGCTGGGTGACTTTGGGCCAATCACCAGGAGATTGGGAATTCTAGTCCTGCCTTAAGCACGAAAACCGGTTGGGTACCAACCTCTCTCTCAGCCAAGCCCACTTCACAGGGTTGTCGTTGTTGTGGGGTAAAGTGCAAGAGGAAGAAGGATGTTTGCTGCCTTGACTTATTTATAAAAATAACAAAGATGGGATGAAATTAATAAAAACCAATTGCAACAACTCCATACCATTTGCTTCTCTGCAATGCATTAGCTTGGAAACAGATACTCTTGGAGGAGGGTTTTGCTGGTTGAACTCTCACTGTTTCTTATCCAAATTGCAGGCATAGCAATGTTTCTTTTTTTTTAAATTTCCCAGATGTCTGATTGCTTGACCATCAGCTAGTCATTAAATACTGAAATATTTGGTTTAATTATGCTTTACATCTGGGAGATAGATAGATAGATAGATAGATAGATAGATAGATAGATAGATAGATAGATAGATAGATAGATAGATAGATAGATAGATAGATAGATAGATGAGAGAGAGAGGGAGAGGGAGGGAGAGGGAGAGGGAGGGAGGGAGAGAGAGATCCAATTTTGTTGTATTTTCTTATTTGGAAGACAAGTCTCGTTTCACGAAACCAGGGTGGGGGGCTCAGGCCAACGTTCTGCAGGATATTATATTGGCTGTGCAAGTGTGTTTGTGGAAAGCTTCAGGTTCTCAGTCCTCCTGGAGGAGAGAGAAAGAGAAGAGAGAGAGAAAGAGAGAGAGGAGAAGAGAGAGAGAGAGGAGAGAGAGAGAAGACAGAGAGAGAGAAGAGAGAGAGAGAGGAGAGAGAGAGGAGAGAGAGAGGAGGGAGAAAGAAAAGAGAGAGAAAGAGAGAGAGCAAAAGAGGAGAGAGAGAAGAGGGAGAAAGAGAAGAGAGAGAAAGAGAGAGGAGAAGAGAGGGAGAAAGAGGAGAGAGAGAGAAGAGGGAGAAAGAGAAGAGAGGGAGAAAGAGAGAGAGGGAGAAGAGCGGAGAGAGAAGAGAGAGAGAGAGAAATGCATGAGGAAGCGTCTAGGTTCCCCAAAACAGATTAAGGTTGTGAAATGCAAAGGAGAAGGGCGGAACGTGTTATCTCCCAAAATAATTAACTGGGTGGCATCCCCTCGTATGCTAAATTAATTAATTAGCGAGCCGTAGTGACGTGTTTTAACCATGAGCAAATGAATCTGTAAGCTCTTCACCATACTGAGGACAAGTGTTCTGTGTGTTTAGGCATAACCAAATAACCAAATGTGGGCGAGCGGATGTTGTGGCTTTATTTGTCTGTGTGGGTCTGTGTGAGAACCAAATTGCAATTTATCAGAGCCCTGTTCTGACCGAGGCTTCCGGAGAGCCAGAAGCAAACTCCTTGTCTCAACCAAAACCCCTTTTATTAATTGACTCTGAATTCTGCTCATTCCCATCCAGCAAAGTCTTTCGAGGGAGGATTTACGGTCACAGACCTTATCTGGCTTGGAGAGCAGCCAGGCCGAGATCTGCAAAATTTGGGAAGGAGTCTCGGAGAGTCACAAACTCATGGTCTCCCGCAAACTCCACTCCCCTTTCGCTCCTCTTTTATTCCCTCTGGGAGGGGCCATTCATCGTCCACCTGTGGCCTTACTCCCAAGCTGACCCCTGTTCTTTAGCTGTCCCCTTCATCTGGCAACTCTGCGCATGCGCACATCTGGAACAGGTCCCCGCTGTTTGTCTACCTCACTGATATTCAACTCCAAAGGCAACTGAGAACTGGCATAGGGCTCTGACCCCCTCTCTGCCTCCGACACAGAGCCCTCCTCAGAGCCTTCCCCAGACTCCAGGACTGGCCCATGTCCCTCCCCAACCTCCTCACTGTCCAAATCTACTGGCCAGCTCTACTGGCCGCTGGTGGGCCACAATAAGCCCAGCGGAGCACCATTCCATGGATTTCTAAGTACAGGAAGAAGAAGAAAATTAGAATTTTCCAGAGTGCAAACTTTCCTTGTTCCAGTGGTCAGATTAAAAAAAGAAGAGGCCCTACAGGTTTTTGTTTTGAAAAAAAATTGTCTTTATGGCAGACTTTCCTTGGGAAAATTGAGGTCTTGGCAGGTCCCCTCTCTTCGGTTGGCTGGCGGCAACTTGCTAATTTGTCCCTCTCCAAACAAACAAAAGGAGGAAAAACCGAAAAATCTTTGGGTTCTGGGCTGGCAACCTCAGGGAGCGCCAGGGGCTTCGTTTCTGTAACACAGAAGCCACCTGCTGACTTGAAAAAAAGATCTAGCCAAGATTCCCATAAGCCCAGTTTTAAGTATCTGCTGGATTTTTTTTACCTGTCCAGGTTGAGCATCTGGGCGGGAGGATTTTCCACATTTGTAGACTTCTCAGCTCTTCTTGGGAAAAGTCACAAATTAACAACCCAATTTTTTTTTATGATGACAACCTTGGACTAAATCTCTTCCTTTTCATTAGTGTGTGTGACTTTAGAAGTTTTTTCTCCTCTTTCTACTGCACTTAAGAATACCAGAGAATTTGATTTCTTTGTGAAGATATAAAAAGAAACAAGAAAAATTGTACAATGGCATTTTTTAAACAACAACCCAAAAAAATGTTAGTTTGCATGATATAAGGGATGCAATACAGCAATGCTCTAATTCATTTGAAAAAAAATATTAATTGGAGAATATGAGGAAAAGGCTGGAGTTATATATCACATGGAAAAAACAGAGGTTGGTCCCTTAAGCACCAAAAAGGGAGTTAACCACAAGTTAACAACCCTGCAACCAGTCTCGGCTGGCACCGCCTGTGGAAGTGAAGTTCTGTTGGCGAGAGATCCCTTAGCACTGTGATGGCAAACCTATGGCACGGGCACCACAGGTAGCATGTAGAGCGCTCTCTGCGGGCAGGCGAGCTGTTGCCCAGCGTGCGGGCCTCCTTGCCAGCCAGCTGATTTGGCGGTTTGCCCTGCAGGTGGGAGACGCACACACATACCTTTCTCCTCACTTTCTGCAACCTGTGCCTTCCCAGATCTCCGGAGATTCCACCCCCACCCCCCAGGGCTGTTTTGAGACACAAAGCTTTCTCCCCCCTCCCTAGCGCTGTTTTGGGATGGGAGGCCAAAAGGGGGTGGGGTTGCTTGCACGTGCACAGGGCGAGCGCAGGGGGCTCATGCACACATGTGCAGGGGGGGTGGGCCGCATGGGAGGGGCATTGCATTATGGGTGTGGGTAGATGTGCTACAGTGCGCATGCACCCGAGAGTCAAACCCAATCAATCAATCAATCAATCAATCAATCAGAACAGAGTTGGAAGGGATCTTGGAGGTCTTCAAGTCCAGCCCCCTTCTCAAGCAGGTGACCCTATACCATTTCAGACCAGTGACTGTCCAGTCTCTTGTTAAAAACCTCCAGTGTTGGAGCAGCCACAACTTCTCAAGGCAAGTTGTTCCACTGGTGGATTGTCCTCATTGTTAGGAAGTTTCTCCTTAATTCTAGGTTGCTTCTCTCCTTGATTAGTTTCCACCCATTGTTTCTTGTCCTGGTGCTTTGGAGAATTATTTGACACCCACCCTCTTCTTTGGGGCAGGCCCTCAAATACTGGAATGCTGCTATCACATCTCCCCTAATTCTTCTTTTCTCTACATCAGTGATGGCTAACCTTTTTTGGCTCAGGTGCCAAAAATGAGCGGAGCGCAGGCGTGCCACACCCATAATGCTATGGGCGTGACCCCCTGCTTTTGGCACACTTTTTCCGCCCTCTCCAGGCTCGAGGCTTTCTAGGAGCTTGGGGATGGTGAAAACAGCCTTCTCTCACCTCCAGAGGGCGAAAAACGGCCTCAAAAGAAGGCCTAAGTCAGCTGGCCAGCGCATACATACGCCCTGGAGCTGACAGGGCAACGCCTCAAGTGCCCTAAGAAATGGTCCCGTGTGCCACCTGTGGCACCCGTGCCATAGGTTCGCCATCGCAGCTCTAGATTTAGCCAAACCAAAACCCCACAGCCGTTCTTCATTATGTTTTAGTCTCCAGGCCTTTGACCATCTCAGTTGCTCTTCTCTGCGCTTTTTCCAAAAGCCTCAACATCTTCTTTGGGATGGGGGGGGGGACCAAAATGGGACGCAGGATTCCAGGTGTGGCCTGGGAATCGCGGCACGGAGGCCTTCTTGCCTTGGAGAGACGTCGCTCGCCTCCCACCGTTTCCTCGGAGTGCCCCCGTTCCGCTCTGCCTTGGCACCGAGCGAAGATTCCTTGGCTTCGGATTGTTTTTATTTTGGGTTGGTGTTTTTTTTTTCTTCTCTTTCTCTCTCTCTCTCTTTTTTTTTCGTCTTCATTTTTTTGGCCAGGGGCACCTCTTCGTTCTGGCACCCGCCTCGCTTGCATTGCTAGGATTTCAAGCCTTCTTCGTCTGTTTGTGGTTACTGAAATTGTGCCTGGCAGCCTTGCTGTAGAAGCGTGTGGCGTATCTCTGCCGTTAACCCCTCGAGGGTAGCTTGATTCCCGTGGTGGAAATAGAAATCGTGGTGGGGTTTTTTTGGGAGGGACGACGAAACTTTAGATCCAAAGATTGGAGGGGAGAGCTTCCCTGTTTGGCTGGCTCAGTGGCTAAGATGCTGAGCTTGTTGATCGGAGAGGTTGGCAGTTCGGCAGTTCGAATCCCTAGCGCCGCGTAATGGGGTGAGCTCCCGTGGCTTGTCCCAGCTTCTGCCAGCCTAGCAGTTCGAAAGCACGTACAAAATGCAAGTAGAAAAATAGGAGCCACCTTTGGTGGGAAGGGAACAGCGTTCCGTGCGCCTTCAGCATTGAGTCATGCAGCCACATGACCATGGAGACGTCTTTGGACAGCGCTGGCTCTTCGGCTTTGAAACGGAGATGAGCACCACCCCCTGGAGCCGGGCACAACTGGCACATATGTGCAAGAGGAATCTTTACCTTTAAGACCAAAGCTTGGAGGTGACGAGACTTCCCTGTTTTGCTTCTGGAAGATCCAGAACAGAATTAGAAGTTCTGCTCAGCTCTCTATTTCATATTTAAGTTGCCCGGCTGATGGGCTCTCCCCATGGTCTCCTCTCTTCTTGGAGCTGCTAAAACCCCTTTGGATTCTCCCCGACCTTCCTGGGCGGGCAGGTAAATGTAAAAGGAGCAGATTCCAGGGAGAAAGAAGTGCTGGCTCTCAAGGAAATATGAGGGAGAAAACAGCTCATGACTCATGCCGCACGGAATACTGGAGACATTCCTGTCAATTTTCAAACAATGCCAAGCAAGGTGCTAGTCCCTAAGAACTTTGTGGATGAAATGCCTTCTGTTTTTTCCAGAAGGTCACAGCTTTTAATTCAGTGCCGATTTCTTTTATCTTTTTGCAATGAATGGCATTTTGTTTGCTCATAATTCAGGGTTTTATTTTCAGGGATGTCTGATTCTCTCTAGGTTGTCTGAAGTCCTCCCTCCCTCCCTCCCTCCATCTCATCCATCCATCCCTCCCTTACTGTCCTTTTTTCTTTCATTCTCTCTCCCTCCCTCCTTCCCTCCCATTTCTATCCTTCCTTCTTCCTTCCTCCCTCTTTTTCTTTCCTTCCTTCCCTTCTTCCTCCATCCCTTCCTCCTCCCCTCCCTCTGATTTATGTCCTTCTTTCTTTCCCCCGTCCTTCTTTCCTCTGTCCATCCATCCCTCCTTTTCTGTCCTTTCCTTCCTTCCTTTCTTCTTTCATTTCCTTCCTCCATCCCTCCCTCCTTTTCTATTCTTTTTTCTTCCATTCTCCCTCCCTCCTTCCCATTTCTATCCTTCCTTCTCCCTCCTTTTCTGTCCTTCCTTCCCTTCTCCCTCCCTCCCTTCTAAGTCCTTCCTTCCATTCCTTCCTTTGTCGAGCCATCCCTCCTTTTCTGTCCTTTCCTTCCTTCCTTTCTTCTTTCATTTCCTCCCTCCCTCCCTCCCTCCTTTTCTATTCTTTTTTCTTCCATTCTCCCTCCCTCCTTCCCTCCTTCCCATTTCTATCCTTCCTTCTCCCTCCTTTTCTGTCCTTCCTTCCCTTCTCCCTCCCTCCCTCCCTTCTAAGTCCTTCCTTCCATTCCTTCCTTTGTCGAGCCATCCCTCCTTTTCTGTCTTTTCCTTCCTCCATCCCTTCCTCCTTTTCTGTTCTTTTTTCTTCCTTTCTCTTTCTCTCCTTCCCTCCCTCTTCTATCCTTTCTTCTTCCTCCCTCCCTCCTTTTCTGTTCTTTTTTCTTCCTTTCTCTTTCTCTCCTTCCCTCCCTCTTCTATCCTTTCTTCTTCCTCCCTCCCTCCTTTTCTGTTCTTTTTTCTTCCTTTCTCTTTCTCTCCTTCCCTCCCTCTTCTATCCTTTCTTCTCCCTCCCTCCCTCCTTTTCTGTTCTTCCTTTCCTTCTCCCTCCCTCCCTTTTATGCCCTTCCTTCCTTCCTTCTTTCCTTCCTTCCTTCCTTCCTTCCTTCCTTACTTGGTCCATCCCTCCCTCCTTTTCTGTCCTTTCCTTCCTTCCCTCCCCTCCCTCCTCATTGTGCTTGGAAATTGCTTCTCCTCCAGGCAATTCAAGGGAAAAACACACCTGCTGCTCTTTAATGTCCCTCCTCTCTGTTTGCACCAGGAAGATTCAGGATGTTGGTCGCACTGAATCAACACACTCTGCACACATCCAAAATATGCATTGTTCTCCGTTTCATTGGGATGCTCCCTGGAGTATGTAAACAGCATCTCTGGATACTGATAAAGGCTGCTCTCCAGAAGATCCCCATCTGCTATTGCATAAATCTCATGCCAAAATATCATGTTGGAGTTTCCACTCCTCCCCATGCATATTGCCCCCTGCAGCTGGGAATACGGCCGCCTTTATGTGTAACCGATTGAAGGGGAGACCTTCCAGATGTTTTAGAACAGCATTTCTTAACTTCGGCAATTTTAAAAGATGTGAGCTTCAACTCCCAGCATTCTCCGGCCATGAGGAATTCTGGGAGTTGAAGTCCATCCGTCGCCAAGTCACCAAGTTTGGGAAACGTTTGACTAACCCTAATCTGTTGGAAGTCCAAATGGTCGCTTCAATTGTAAGTGGAAGACTACCTGCACAACTACAAGTAGTAACAGATGAACAGAGTTGCAAAGGACCTTGTAGGTCATCTAGTCCAACCCCCAATGCCCAAGCAGGAGACCCTAAACCATTTCTGACTGATGGCAGTCCAGTCTCTTCTTGAAAGCTTCCAGGGATGAAGCTCCCACAACTTCCGAAGGCAACTTCTCTTCCATCGGTTGATGGTTCTCACTGTCAGAAAATTCCTCCTTATTTCCAGGTTGAATCTCTCCTTGGTCAGTTTCCATCCATTATTCCTTGTCTGGCCTGCAGGTGCCTTGGGAAATAGCTTGACCCCCTCCTCTCTGGGGCAGCCCCTCAATTATTGGAAGACTGCTATCCTGTCTCCCCTGGATCTTCTCTTCACTAGACTAGCCATGCCCAGTTCCTGCAACCGTTCTTCGTATGTTTTAGCCTCCAGTCCTCTCATCATCCTGATTGCTCATTACTGACAAATGGCACTTCCAGCCTCTTCTTGAAAGCTTCTAGTGGTGAAGCTCCCACAACTTCTGAAGGCAACTTCTGTTCCATGGGTTGATAGTTCTCACTGTCAGAAAATTCCTCCTTATTTCTAGGTTGAATCTCTCCTTGGTCAGTTTCCATCCATTATTCCTTGTCTGGCCTTCGGGGGCTTTGGAGAAGAGCTAGACACCCTTCCTCCTCTCTGGGGCAGCCCCTCAAATACTGGAAGATGCTCTCCTGTCTCCCCTGGTCCTTCTCTTCCCTAGACCAGCCAGGCCCAGTTCCTGCAACCCTTCATCGGATGTTTTAGCTGTAGTCCCCTCATCATCTTTTTTGCTCTTCTCTGCACTCTTTCTAGAGTCTCAACCTCTTTTTTAAAGTGTGGTGACCAAAACTGGAGGCAGTACTCTAGGTGTGGCGTTACTAAGGCTTTATAGAGTGGGATTAGTACCTCCCTTGATCTTGATTGTATCTCAAAATAAAATTTTGTGGGTCTGTCCACGTCTTAACATATGATGCTGTGAGTTTTCTGCAACACGGAGGGACTTCAGAGGGGTTTATAAGGATCAGAACGTTTATTTGAATTAAATCAAGATTTGTTCCCGCTTTTTTAAAAAATTATTATTATTATTCCTGGTTGATTTCCTGCCTTTCTCCCTACAGATTCCTCATGTTTTTCTGAACTCCTCTGCCTCTGAAATCAGACCTCGGATGTACCCGGTGTTTTTCGGAGAAAGCATCGAGGTCAACCCTGAGCCAGCACAGGAAATCAGGTAACCTACAGGTGACTCTCGGGTGCCCTTTCTGCCTTTCTCCGCCTCCTGCAAGAAAATAAATGAAATTTGCAGAATTTATGGATGGAGGGAGGGCTGTTTTCATGGCAATGGTTTTGTGGGAATGAGGAGGGATGGGAAACGATGGCTGGGCTGGGGGATTCTTGGTGCTTTCTGAGCCTGGTGGTTTTCTTTCAGACGTTTTGTGACCCAACTAGGTAACATCATCAGTGCTAGGAGGGAATGGGGTTAGTGGAGTGATGGAGGAGGTGAAGAGGAGGGGGAGGACTGTACGGTCCGTGGTATTCACTGAGCTTGCTTGTTTTCTTGCAGACGTTTTGTGACCCAACTAGGTAACATCATCAGTGCTAAAAGGTAGTGGGGCATGCTGTTTGCTTATATACAAACAATTAACCAATCAAGGAAATACCAAGAAGAAAATAGCACTCCCACCAGTACTGACAGGGCAAGTAACTTATATATAAACAGAGGACAAAACCCCTCTCCCTCCTAGCACTGATGATGTTACCTGGCTGGGTCATGAAACGTCTGCAGGAAAACCACCAAGCTCAGAGAGCACCAGGGAGCCACTTAGTCCTCCTCCTGCTCCTCCACACACTCCTGCACTGATCGTATTACCTAGTTGGGTCGTGCAATGTTTGCAAGCAAACAACGATGCTCAGAAAACTCCAAGGACCCCACAGTCATCGTCCTCCAGGCCTCCTGGTCCTCCTTCGTCTTCCAAACCCCTCTCCCTCCTAGCCCTGATGATGTTACCTGGCTGGGTTACGAAATGCCTGCAAGAAAACCACCAACTCCAAGGGCCCCACCGTTCAGCCCTGAGTTGCAATTATTCTCTTCCGTTGCCAGCCGTGCCTGGACTTCAAAGAGAGGGAGATCAAGGCAGGGAAGCCTTAGATCTTGCAGGGCATTTATCTCAACATTAGAAGCAGAAAATCTTTAATCCTGCGCATCAAAACAGGGCAGGGAGATAAATGAGCTTGCAGCTTGACGCCTCCCAGCCGAAATCAAATTATCTCCCACACCTAAACCTTTCCACAAAGCGGTCACCGCCAAAGGTAGGGATGGGCTGAAAATATATCCCCAGCCACATTTTGCAGGGCGGTGTAGCTGCTAACTTGCTGGGAACTTATTTGGAAGATAAATCTGCGAAGAGGTTGCCAACTGTGGGTACCGTTGGTTTTTTTAAAAAATTATTATTATTATTATTATTTCCCCCATCCCCAATTGTCTCCTCCACCCAGCTGGGTGTTTCCCCCACCAAATTCTCTGCAGGGCTCCAAACTGAGCTGCAAAACTCATTAAACAGATTGTGTTTCGCCTGCTTTGCTGCGGGGCCAAGCTTGGTTCGGGGCGTTGGCAAAGGCGAAACGCCAAGCCTGGTGTTTAATCTTTTTATACCAGGGCTGCAGTTGCTTCAGCTACTGCTGGGGTTTTTTTCAGAGACAGAGACAGAGACAGAGACAGAGAGAGAAGAGGGAGAAAGAAAGAAAGAAAGAAAGAAAGAAAGAAAGAAAGAAAGAAAGAAAGAAAGAAAGAGAGGAGGAGAGAGAGGAAAGAGAAAAGAGGTGTGAGAGAGAGAAAGAGGAGAGAGAGAGAGAGAGAGAGGAGAGAGAGAGAAAGAGAGAAGAGAGAGAGAAGAGGGAGAAAGAAAGAAAGAGAGAAAGAGAGAAAGAGAGGGGAGGGAGGAAAGGGAAAAGAGAAGTGTGTGAGAGAGAAGAGAGAAAGAGAAGGGAGAGAGAAGAGGGAGAAAGAAAGAGAGACAGAGAGGGAGAAGAGGGAGAAAGAAAGAAAGAAAGAAAGAAAGAGAGGGGAAGGAGAGAGAAAAGAGGCGTGAGAGAGAGAAGGAGGAGAGAGAGAGAAAGAAGAGAGAGAGAAGAAGGAGAAAGAAAGAGAGAAAGAGAGGGGAGGGAGGAAAGGGAAAAGAGAAGTGTGTGAGAGAAGAGAGAAAGAGAAGAGAGAGAGAAGAGGGAGAAAGAAAGAGAGAGAAAGAGAGGGGAGGGAGGGAGGAAAGAGAAAAGAGGTGTGTGAGAGATAAAGAGGAGAGAGAGAAAGAGAGACAGAGAGGGAGAAGAGGGAGAAAGAAAGAAAGAGAGGGGAAGGAGAGAGAAAAGACGCGTGGGAGAGAGAAAGAGGAGAGAGAGAAAGAGAGACAGAGAGAGAGGGAGAAGAGGGAGAAAGAAAGAGAGAGAAGGGGAGAGAGACAGAGAGGGAGGGAGGGGGAGAGAGAGAGAGAGATGAAAGCAGCAAAATTGCCCACAGTCAGTTTTCTAAAGACAAGAGCTGTTTTCCTTAGAGCAGAAAAGCTTGCTATTTTCAGAGGCTTTGCCAAAAACTGTCAAAAGTGCTTCCTTTGGCCAACTTGCTAATCCTGGAATTCTAGAATCGGAAGGGGCCCTTGAGGTCATCAAGTCCAACCCATCGGCGTAGGTGAGGATCAAAGTGAAAGATGGCTGACAGAAGGCTTTCTGGGCTCAGCATAAAGATAATTCAGCAGAGGGGAGCACATCCCCTCCTTACAAAATAGTGTTTCTCAACCTTGAGAACTTTAAGATGGGTGGACTTCAAGTATTCACGGCATCTTCATGTTGCCAAGGCTGAGAAGCAGTATAAACCCCTGTCTAACAAAAGGAAAGTCTTACACTTAGGCAAGAAAAGCCCAAAGGACACATATTGACTGGGTGAAACCAGCCTTAATAGCAGTGACTGCTAGAGGCATCTTGGAGTCTTAGTGGACAACCAGCTAAATAGGAGCCAGCCGTGTGCAGCCAAAAAAGCCAACGCAATCCTAAGTTGCATTAACAGAGGGATACAATCAAGATCGAGGGAGGTACCAATAGCCCTCTATAAAGCCCTAGTAAGACCCCACCTACAATACTGCATCCATAATTCTATTCCATTCCATTCTTCATTCCATTGTTCTGTTCCATTCCATTCCATTCTATTCCATTCCATTCCATTCCATTCGTTCTTTATTCTATTCTATTCTATTCTATTCTATTCCATTCAATTCCATTCAATTCCATTCTATTCGTTCTATATTCTATTCTATTCTATTCCATTCCATTTCATTCCATTCTATTCCATTCCATTCCAATCCATTCCATATTCTATTCTGTTCTGTTCTATTCTATTCCATTCCATTCCATTCCATTCCATTCCATTCCACTCCACTCCACTCCATTCCACTCCACTCCACTCCACTCCACTCCACTCCATTCCATTCCATTCCATTCCATTCCATTTCATTCCATTCGTTCTTTATTCTATTCTATTTCTATTATTTCTATTATTTCTATTTCTATTATTTCTATATCTATTATTTCTATTATTTCTATTATTTCTATTTCTATTATTTCTATTTCTATTATTCCTATTTCTATTATTTCTATTTCTATTTCTATTATTTCTATTTCTATTTCTATTATTTCTATTTCTATTATTTCTATTTCTATTATTTCTATTTCTATTATTTCTATTTCTATTTCTATTATTTCTTTCTATTATTTCTATTTCTATTATTTCTATTTCTATTTCTATTATTTCTATTTCTATTATTTCTATTTCTATTATTTCTATTTCTATTATTTCTATTTCTATTTCTATTCCATTCCATTCTAGCAGTTGGTGATTAGCTGTGACGGATGCTGGCTTAGCTCCACCAGGATCCCCCTCCTCCTTATCTTCTCTTTCCCTTCTCCCAGGTGCAATTCGGAGATCAAGTACAGCTCGGAGAAGCACTACCGGGACCACATCTTCTACCACCCCACGCCCACCGTCACCACCTACCGAGAGTCCATCACGGTGGCTCCCAACTCCACTTGGCGCAACTACAAATCCCAGCTCCTGTTCGAGCCGCGTCAGAAGCCCCTCCGCTATCAAAGCACGACCATCATTTTCCCCAAAGGCGCCAAGAACCTTTACCGGACCACGCTCAACTACCGGCTGGGCTGTGCCAAGCGGTGGTTTGCCTCCAGCGTCCAACTCGCCTTGTGCGAGGACAGCAACACCTACCTGAGGCATCCGGAGAACCTGCCCTAGGCTTCCGGGGGAAGGTCGGGCTAGGCTACCCCGCTCACCGACACCATCGGTCCTCCTCTTGGAGACCTGTTTATGGACTTCATCATCCCCTGGCTGAAGGGCATCTCAGAGACATCCACAGGGTTACCATTTCTTCCTTGCGACTCGATTGTGGGTCACACAAGTGTCTTTCACGCTTCCAAGAACCGCTTTGGGGAAGAGAGGCTTCTCCGAAATCTTTCAAATGTGGGTCCTGCTAGCCTATTTATGTAGCACTTAAATGCCGTTGTTTTTTGTTTTTTAAATCAAGAAGGCTGTCATTAGTAGTTTGCTATTTAAATCTCTCTAAAAAGTATGAAAAGGTTTTTTTTTTGAAGATTTCCCCTGTGGCTTTTAGGAGGTTTGTTGCCTTGGGGGAAAAAAAGCATTATCCAAGAATCTCATTGGAGCAAATCATCATCATTTAATGACCTCATAATCCCTTGCTGGGTGGAGTTTGAGCACCTGAATGGAGCTAGCAGAGGGTTTGAAGGGCCGGATGCTCTTCCCGTTGCAAGTGCGGAGGTTTTTTTCCCCCCCAGCAGATATATTCTCAGCGTGCCCAGAGAGAGAACTATCAGCCTCTACCTAGAATTGAACTCACAGCCTCCTGATTGCGAGACGAGAGCTCTGCCTCTAGGCCACCGCACCCCTCGTTGGCCAGTCGAGCAATCTAAGCATTAATTTCATCTGCAGAAAAACTCAAGACCACCCCAATGGGATTAACACATAAAATGGAGGGATTTTATGCAAGAATTATATTTTTTGGGGGGTGGGGGGGAAGCAACAAGTTGTCTTGGACCAAATGTTTATTTTTTCCCCTCCAAAAAAACATTCTGTGAAAAAAAAAAAGGGTTTCAAATTCATAATTTCAAGAGTTCGCCTTTCTGAAACGTCTGGGAAGGAGAAATGACTTCACATTGCCAACCATTGGGTAACCAAAGAACGAGGAGAAGAAGAAGAAGGAAAAAAAAACTTTGCATATGCTCCGCAACCATCTCCTTGCTATTATATTTCCTGCTTTTCATGTTTGGGGTTTTCAGCCTTTGGAATGTTGCAAAAACCTGCACCACAAAACAAGAGAGATACTGATTTGATCTTTAATCGAGCGTCTTTAAAAAAAAACCAAAAGCTTTAGAAAGGAAGATTAAATCCAAAGGAATCTTTTTCGAGCGGATCTGAAAGTCAGAATGTTGGAGAAATTGTTAACCATGAATGGTCTTAAAATAGCTGCCTCGGTGAACGATGGCCAAGGGAGTTTTGAATTTTCATTTTGTGGGTATTTAAGACTAGAGGGACGGGGTGGCTCAGTGGCTAGGATGTTGAGCATATTGATCAGAAAGGTCGGCGGTTCGGCGGTTCGAATCCCTTGCTCCGCGTAACGGAGTGAGCGCCCATGACTTGTCCCAGATTCTTCCAACCTAGCAGCTCGAAAGCACGTGAAAAATGCAAGTAGAAAAATAGGAACTTCCTTTGGTGAGAAGGTCACAGCGTTGCGTGCTCCTTCGGTGTTGAGTCATGCCAGCCACATGACCACAGAGACGTCTTCGGACAGTGCTGGCTCTTTGGCTTTGAAATGGAGATGAGCACCGCCCCCTAGAGTCGGGAACGACTAGCACCTATGTGCGAGGGGAAGCTTTACCTTAAGACTAGAGCAATGGGAACAGAGAAGAAATTAGAAATCTGTGTTGTTGATGGTGGATTGTAGAGAGGCCATGGTTTGGGGAAATAAATCATTGTGGATAGTCCTTGACTTATGGCCAAAGACGCTCCATTGCTGGACAATGTTAAGAGAACTGTGCTTGATTTACGACCTTGGTGCCAGCGTTGTTAAGCGAATCCCTGCAGTTGTTATGTCACTCATGCGTGCGTTAACCATTACTTTGTTCACCGGAAACAAAGCTAGGAAGGACGTAAACATGGATCCCGACTCCAGAGACACTGCAACCCAGATGGTTGTAAGTGCGAGGACCAATCGCGAGTCACTTTCGTAACTCGGGGTGGCCTTTTCAACCGTTTTGGAGCCCATCAGGGTCCCCGCGGTAACACACAAACCTCCAAACTACATGACAGAATTGTGCCACTTTACAGACTTAAGACAGTAACCCCCAAAAGAATCAAAAGAATAGAATAGAATTCTTTATTGGCCAAGAGTAATGGGACACACAACAAATTTGTCTTTGGTGCAGATCTCTCAGTGTACATTAAAAAAAATTGAATACTTTCATCAAGAATAATAAGATACAACACTTCGTGATGGCCATAAGTTACTAATAAGCCAGTGGCTCTCAGCCTTCCCAATGCTTTAATACAGTTCCTTATGTTGTGGTGACCCCCACAACCATAAAATTGGTGTCTCGGTTCCTAAGACCATCAAAAAATGTGTGTTTTCCGTTTGTCTTAGACCAGGGGTCTCCAACCTTTGCAACTTTAAGTCTGAAGGACTTCAGCTCCCAGACTTCTCCAGCCAGCTTTGCTGGCTGGAGAAGTCTGGGAGCTGAAGTCCTTCAGACTTAAAGTTGCAAAGGTTGGAGACCCCTGTCTTAGGCAACCCCTGTGAAAGGGTCGTTTGACACCCCCCCCCAAAGGGGTTGCGACCCACAGGTTGAGAACCGCTGTAATAAGCAATCAAACCATACTAGGAAAAAGATAAAAGCAATATAAATCGAAAGATACAAACAACATGGTTATAGTCATAAGTGGGAAGAGAGAGATACTAGGAAGGAAGTGAAGAAGTATAGTAATACAGTCTTAGTAAATAGTCACTGTTGAGGGAATTCGTTGCTTAGCAGAGTGATGGCACGCAGGACAAAACTGTCCTTGTGTCTAGTTATTCTGGTGGCCCTATAGCCTCGTTTTGAGGGAAGGAGTTGAAACAATTTATGTCCAGGATGCGAGGGGTCTGTAGATATTTTCACAGCCCTCTTCTTGACTTGTGCAGTCTTCAGGTCCTCAGTGGAAGGCAGGTTGGTAGCCACTGTTTTCTCTGCAGTTCTGATTCTCCTCTGAAGTCTCCGTCTGTCTTGTTGGGTTGCAGAGCCAAACCAGAGAGTGATGGAGGTGGAGATGACAGACTCCATCATTCCTCTGTAGAGCAGAATCATAAGCTCTTCGGTCAGTTGGCGCTTCCTGAGTTGGTGCAGAAAGAACATTCTTGGTTGTGCTCTTTTCGATGACGTTTTTGATGTTAGGTGTCCATTATAGGTCTTGAGATATGATAGAGCCTAGAAACTGGAAGGTCTCCACTGTTGATACTGTGCTGTCTAGTATTGTAAGAGATGGTCGTACACAGTGGTGGGGTTCAAATAATTTAAGAACCGGTTCTCTGCCCTAATGACCAGCTGGGTAGGCATGGCTCGGTGGTCATATGACTGAGTGGGTGTGGCCAATTTAATGTCACTCACATTGATGGGCACTTTGCCTTAGCTGTTAATAAGGGTTAACCAGAGAGGCAGTTTATGTAATCAGGGCAATAAAGATGAGGCTAGAAACAACACCAGAAGGTTTCCTTCCTGCCTCCCTTACAGGATGAGCCCTGGAAAGTGTGGGGGGGGGGGGAACAAAATGAGATTTCTTCCAACAACCAGTTCTCTGAACTGCTTAGAAAGTTAACAACCGGTTCTCCCGAATAGGTGCGAATCGGCTGAATCCCACCACTGGTCGTACGGGAGGGTTTCTCCTAAAACCCGCCACCATTTCTACGGTTTTCAGTGTGTTCAGTTCAAGGTGGGATTGTGGCCTAGAGGTGGCGCTCTCGCCTCCCAATCAGGAGGTTGTGAGTTCAGTCCTAGGTAGAGGCACATGTAGGGTCTCCTGCTTGGGCAGGGGGGTTGGACTAGATGACCTGCAAGGTCCCTTCCAACTCTGTTAATTTGTTAAGATGGTTCTTTCCGCACAACCAAGCTAGTCGTCCAACCTCAACATCTGTATGCAGATTCATCGTGGTCACGAACGAGACCAATCACTGTTGTATTATTTGAAGGGTGGTGGAAACCGATGGGTGGTTTCCCAGGATTGGATTGCAGCTTTTTTTGGGGGGGTGGGGGTGGGGGGAAGAGAAATAAAACCATCCTTCGGCTGCGGTGGGTTGCTTTTTGAAAAGCTAGCTGACAAGGTTGGGGAAATCCAAGCAAGGAAGGTCTCCAAGGACCTCCCAGCCAAGGAGCTGAAGTTCTCCGGGAGTTGCTTTTCTCCGCCTCCCTTGCATTCTTCCGTTTCTCACAAGCAGCCAGCCTGCTCGAGCCCAACACCCTCGGCCAGGTGGTTTCGATTAGCCGCCCCCTCCCCTCCCCGCAACATAGCCAGCAGCTTGAAAGATGGCAACCCCGTTGCCACGGGTCAGACAAGTGCGCGAGAGACGGCTCCCTCCGGCCAATGCAACCGGGGTGTAAAAAGGCCGGCTTCTGCACCCCGTGGCATCGTTCTAAGGCCGGTCCCGAGTGGAGGTTTTTCTCTCTTGGGCCGAGGCGACTCGGTTGGACGTCGCTCCGAATCTCACCATTCAGGAGCCCCGAGGGTGGATTTGGGGTTTGTTCAGCTGAAGTTTCAGCTTTTTTTTGCAGCAGTTAGAAAGCTATGATCACAAGTGAGCCCAACTTTTCTGACTCGCCATGAAATGTTGGTTAAGTGAACTTTGTCCCATCTTGTGACGTTGTCTTGGGACTTTCTTGTTAAGTGAATCACTGCCGTTGTATCTTTCTTTCCTTCCTTCCTTCCTCCCTCCTTTTCTGTTCTTTCTTTTTTTCCTTACTCCTATTCTGTCCTTTCTTTCTTTCTTTCTTTCTTTCTTTCTTTCTTTCTTTCTTTCTTCCTCCCTCCCTCCCTCCCTCCCTCCCTCCCTCCCTCCCTTTCTTTCGACAACAGAAAAAGCGGCCTATCGCGCAACTTTGGGACGCAAAGCCCTGTAGCTTGATTTAAATTCTTTGGGGGGCTCTGTTTTAAGTTCTCTAAGGTGGCGTGATTCTGTCGTTTAGTTTGGGGGTGACCACGGGGACCCCAAAGGGTTCCAAGGTGGTTGACCAGGCCATTCAGAGTTACCTGGGCATCAAATAACAGTCCTATCGGTCGCGCAGCTATGGTGTCTTTTCTGGTGTCCATGTACACAACCAGCTTCCAGGTTTTGACACAACTTGGATGCATCAAATTGAAGATGTTTTATGGATAATTTTGTGGCCTGTCAGCCGCTGGACCCTCCAGCAGTCAAATCAGAGGAGGAGGAGGAGGAGGAGGAGGTGGTGGTGGTGGTGGTGTGGGAATCAGGGTCAGCATCAGGGCAACCTGGGGGCTCCGAGGGGAAGTTGGCAGAGAGAGACAGACAGAGGCAGGGCCTGGGCTGTCCATCAGCCCTCAGATGGATAGTCAACAGCCCCCAGGTCTGGAGGTGGCTGATGAGGAACATCTGGGTCCAGTGCCTGAGGCACAGATGCGCAAAAGGCAGAGGAGAGGAGAGCAGTGAAAATCTATGGGCCGGTCCTTGGGACGGAAGAGCCACCGCTGCTAGTAAAGTCCCACTCTATTATCAAGGCAACCTGAGAGCTCCGAGGGGGAAGAGGGAATGGAGCTGCCAGAGAGAGAGACAGAGGTGGAGCCTGGGCCGTCCATCAGCCCTCGGATGGAGACTCAACAGCTCCCAGGTCGAGAGGTGGCTGATGAGGAAGAGGAGGAATACCTGGATCCTGACGTGCAGATGGCAGAGGAGAGGAGAGCAGTGGAAATCTATGAGTCAGTTCTTGGGACAGAAGAGCCACTGCTGCTAGTGAAGCCCCACCCTAGCTCTGGGGTTAAAAGGCAGCGGGTGGAGATGAATAGATGTGGCAGCTAGTTCCGGCTAGGCCAGGGGTGGGCAAACTTTGCAACTTTAAGTCTGAAGGACTTCAGCTCCCAGACTTCTCCTAGAGAAGTCTAGGAGCTGAAGTCCTTCAGACTTAAAGTTGCAAAGTTTGCCCACCCCTGGGCTAGGCTTATTAGCCTGAGAGATAACCTTTTTTTTTTTACTGGCACTGCTGGCACTCTTAATACAGGAATATTTTTAGTTTACTTGAGAGGGTTTGCCGTGGTTGGGAAGCTGGGTCAGAACAGACTTTGAAGCTAGGCTCTTCCAGAAGAAGGGTTAACAGCTGGTTAGGAGGTTTCCCATCGGGTTGTGACTGATGCAACACCAAACTGCCACTTAGATTCCAATCTAGGTTAGATCACAATTGTGTCTTTCAGACATAGCGGATGAATCACAAACGACTGTTTGCATCTTCTGATACGATCTCAAATTGTAGCAACCTGTTGATTTTCCTCCAATCCCAAACCAACATTTGCAAACTCTTTGGTTTGCGTGTTGGGTTCAAATCTCTCTTTGGACTTCCTGTTTGGGCGTTCAACCTCGCCGTAGTAAAGGTGTATTACGCTCTGCGTAGACTTTTATAGGTTTGTCAAACATTGTAACGCTAGAAAGTTGACGTCAAAACGTAAGCATACGATCGTGGTGCAGGAAGCTGATGGTGTGGTCAGACGTGGAACAATAGATAATAAAAGGACTTGGGAGTGTAGATCTGTAATTATGACTTCATCGCTCTGCTCTTCCTGAATGCTAGTGAAAAAAAGTAATTTTTTGCTTATTGCAATAAGGCAGTGTTGTTAAATTTGGATAACTTTGAAGAGGGGTGGACTTCAACTCCCAGAATTCCCCCACCAGCAATTAATTTCTGGGAGTTGAAGTCCATCCCCCTTCAAAGCTTCCCAGTTTGATAAACACGGGGATGAGATTTTTTGCGTTTCCTTTTTATTTTTATATCTCTATAAATGTATATAACCCTCCTGTCGCATAATGCCTTCCTGTCCGACTAACAGAAATAATTTAAGGATTGTCCAAGGTGTTTAAACACATATCTAACTTTAATAAAACGAGGAAAAAAACCCCAGATTTTGGATAGCTGTGATTTCACGACGACACCTTTAATTGTGTCCAGATGGAAGTAATAAATTAACAAAATTCGCATTCGCCCCGAAAAGCTGCTCGTTGGACTGATCTCTTGAGGTTCATTCCGGGGAATAGTCTGCGAGTCTTGTAGCCAGACCACGTTTGATGTGGGTCTTACTTTCACCCTCCCTGAAGCGAGGAAAACGTGGGCGGGAAGGAGAAACTTGGAAGCTTGGAAACGCAAAGGGGCAGATTTCTAAATTTGCCAAGCAGTACCAAACTTCGTTGTTGTTGTTTGCTTGGGAGGATTATTCAGAAAGTCTCTTCTCTTGCAGATGCATTTCTCTCTTCTTCTTCTTGGGATCCAACAATCTGGAATTTGCAAAGCTGTCCCTTCGTGAAGTTTTGTAAAATTAGACCTTCGACAGAGACCGCAGACAAGTCAAGGCGCAGGGTGGAAACCTGCCCGCGAGCTGTTTAATAAATACACTTCAGGCCTATTTCGAGGGCCTTGAATCCACGGGATTTGGGTTACAAGAAAAACAAACCCAGGGTATCCTGCGGGGAGGGAAACCTGAATAGCAGTTTTCCTGCGTTCCCTTCTCGCCTAAGCGACATCAAAGCCAGGTTAAAAATAGCTTGGTCTTCAAGAAATCCACGCTGGAAAAAAAATTCAGAGTCACTCCCAGCCCAGTAAAAAGGGGTTCTACTCTATTGTCCTGAATCCCGCAGGATTAAAATTGGTGGAAATATTTAGGGCGAGACTGTTTTTAACAGATTAACAGAGTTGGAAGGGACCTTGTAGATCTTCTAGTCCAACCCCCACCCAAGCAGGAGACTCTACACCGTTTAAGACTGGTGGCAGTCCAGCCTCTTCTTGAAAGCTTCCAGGGATGAAGCTCCCACAACTTCTGAAGGCAACTTCTGTTCCATCGGTTGATTGTTCTCCCTGTCAGGAAATTCCTCCTTATTTCCAGGTTGAATCTCTCCTTGATCAGTTTCCATCCATGATTCCTTGTCTGGCCTTCAGGTACTTTGGAAAATAGCTTGACACCCCCCTCCTCTCTGTGGCAACTCCTCAATTATTGGAAGACTGCTCTCCTGCCTCCTGCCACCGTTCATTGTATGTTTCAGCCTCCAGTTCCCTCATCATCCTGGTTGCTCTTCTCTGCATTCTTTCTAGGGTCTCAACCTCTTTTTTATAGTCTGGTGACCAAAACTGGATGCAGTATTCTAGGTGTAGCCTTACTACACCTTGTAGATGTAGTGTAGTTAGTGTAGATGTAGGGTGGAAAATAGGCAGCTGATCCTGGTGCCCATGTTGGCATCATCATGCTGTTGTTTCTTCTCAAAAATCTGCTTCTGGTGGACCCGGTATGCAAATTCTTTTCTGGCCTTTGGGTGCTTTGGAAAATAGCTTGACCCCCTCTTCCTCTCTGGGGCAGCCCCTCCAATGTTGGGAGATTCTATCATGTCTCCCCTGGTCCTTCTCTTCACTAGACTAGCCATGCCCAGTTCCTGCAACATTCGAATTGAATACATCTAATTCACGCAATCGGGAATATCAAGTCTAGTGAAAAGAAGGACTAAGGGTGACATGACAGCCATGTTCCAATATTTGAGGGGCTGCCACAAAGAAGAGGCAGGGGAGGTCAATTTATTTTCCAAGACAAGACGACAAGAAACAATGGATGGAAACTCATCCAGGAGTAGCAACCTGGAATTCAGGAGAAAGCGTGAGGACAATTAACCAGGGGAACAACTTGCCTCCAGAGGTTGTAAATACTCCAACACTGGAAGTTTTAAAGAAGTGATTGGATCACTATTTGTCTGGAATGGTGTAGGGTTTCCTGCCTAAGCAGGGGTTCGACTGGAAGACCTCCAAGGTCCCTTCCAACTCTGTTATTCTGTTAACATCTTATTGCAAGCTGCGGTGAAGCAGACCGAGTTACGCAAAACTATTGCGCTATGTTTTATGCTGGATAAACTGGAACGATTAGTAATTCAGGCCTAAGATCGAAAACAATAACAATCCTGGGAAAACTTTTTAATTTTTTGCATGTAGCACCCACCTTCTCTGGAAGATGACAGAAAGCCTTGATGCTTTCCCACCTGTCCGTCTTGTGTCCCAAGAAATGACTTGGCGTTTTTGATTTCTTTTACAGATCACCTGTTCCCATTCGCCATCAAAAACCATTATTTTGAAACAGATTAACAGAGTTGGAAGGGACCTTGTAGGTCATCTAGCCCAACCCCCCGCCCAAGCAGGAGACCCTACACCCTTTCTGACCAATGGCAGCCCCGAAACCTTTGGGTTTTCTGCAGATTCGGGTTTTCTGTCGTGGGGAACAGCCGAACCGTTTCATCCTGTGTTAGAGAAGGAGAGACAGAGGGAGATCAACAAAAAGCGGAATGAAATTAAAATTCCACCAAGCGGAATGTTTTAAATTCTTCAAATCTCATTGCATCCACTTAATCCATTGCTTGGACTTTTCAGATTAACTTTCAAACTCCTGGCCAGAATTTGGCTGTATTTAGGCACCGTCGAAATGTTGTGACTTTGGGATTTTTAAAAAATTTTTTGGAAGTGCGCGAGTTCGACAAATAGCAGCAGAAACAGCCGAGCTAAGTTTGGGAGTCACTCCAGACTTGGATATAAATCCAATTTGGAACTAACTCCCCCCCCTATCCCCCCCCCCCCCAACTCTTGGGCTTCACGGCAAGATCTGAAACATTTTTCTTTAAACTTCGTAAACGAGACCACATGTTGCCGTATTAAATATCCCCGACGGCTGGTCCTTGCAGCTCGTGCAGGTTGCTGGATTTTAACCTTGAAAAGGGAAAAGGCGGCCCTGGAATGAATTGAATTACAGCCTGCGTTGGGGGCTGGGCTGAGTTAAGGGAGCGACCAGTGTTTAAGATCAGAGGGAGATCAAATGAGGAGTGACTTGGTGGTCTCAGCTAGGAGGTTGCCGATGAATATGCAGTGCAGGATGGGATGTGTTTGCAATTAGGGGAGGAGGAGGAGGAGGAAAAGGAGAAGGATCAAAAGGAGAAGAAGAGAAAGGCAGAGGAAGAGGGGAGGAAAAGAAGAATGAAAATGAGAAGGGGAAAGGAAAATAAGAAGAATCAAAAGGAGAAGAAGAGAAAGGCGGAGGAAGAGGGGAGGAAAAGAAGATGAATGAAAATGAGAAGAGGGGGAAGGAGGAGGAGGAAAAGAATCAAAAGGAGAAGGGGAACGGAGGAAGAAAAGAAGAAGAATCAAGAGGAGAAGAAGAGAGGCAGAGGAAGAGGGGGAGGAAAAAAGAAGAATGAAAATGAGAAAAGAAAAAGAAGGAAGGGAAAGGAGAAGGGAAAGGAGGAGAAGGAGGAAGAAAAGAAGAAGAATCAAAAGGAGAAGAAGAGAGGCCGAGGAAGAGGGGGAGGAAAAAAGAAGAATGAAAATGAGAAGAAAAAGAAGGAAGGGAAAGGAGAAGGGAAAGGAGGAGAAGGAGGAAGAAAAGAAGAAGAATCAAAAGGAGAAGAAGAGAGGCCGAGGAAGAGGGGGAGGAAAAAAGAAGAATGAAAATGAGAAGAAGAAAAAGAAGGAAGGGAAAGGAGAAGGGAAAAGAGAAGGAGGAGGAAAAGAAGAAGAATCAAAAGGAGAAGAAGAAAGGAGGAGGAGGAAAGGAGAGACGGAGAAGAAGCGGAGAGATGGAAAAGGTGAAGAAGTAGAAGAAAAGGAAGAGAAGAGGAAGTAGAAAAGGAGGAAGAAGAGGAGAGGAGATGGAGAGGAAGAGGAGAGATGGAAAAGGTGAAATGTAGAACAAAAGGAAAGGAAGAGGAGGAGGAAGAAGTCAAAAGCAGTCAGGAGGAAGAGAAGGAAGAAGAACAAAGAAGAAGACAAACTGTGGGGTCCTTGATGCTCTCTGAACTTGGTTGTTTTCTTACAGATGTCTCACGACCCAACTCAATAACATCATCAGTGTTAGAAGAAGACGATTCAAAATTAGCCCTACCCATGAGGAGGGGAAAAATGGAATGGAATAATAATAATAATAATTTTAATTTATGGACCGCTCTCTCTCCCCGAAGAGACTCGAGGCGGTGCACAGGGGATTTAAAAATACATATGTAAAAACACAAGCATAAATACAATTTAAAATGAATTAAACTTAACCCTGCGCATAAAGTTGGAGTTACCCAACTTCAAAAACACCTTTAAACCTGTGGACAAGGGGGAAGAAAAGGAGGTATTCAATTGATAACCTGCCTCTTTGCCCCTGGCTCATCTTCCTTACTCTTCCCTCCCAACTCCCAAGAAGAGTAAAGGCGTTGAGCATCCCCTGAGTTGACTCCCTTGATGGTTCTTCTTCCAGGCTGGGCAGGAAAACAACCAAGACCAGGCATGGCTGTTGGAAAACATTCTGCAGGGCACTTCAGGGTTTATTTAAACCCCACCCCCACCCCACCCACCTCCAAAACGGTGGTCGATCGACCACAGGTTCTGAATGAGGACATTGTCCTGATGCCTCCAGGTGTGAACCTTTGAAATGACCCATGGAAACATTTTGGTTTTTTACAAAAATAAAATCGCCCATGAAAAATGAAGGCTGCTTCTTTAGCCCGTCCCGAGCCGTCGGCTTCTTGAACATAGTCTCCATTCATTCCCTCTGCTGGGAAGGAAGCCCTTCCTTCAATGTCCAACCCAGAAATTTGTTTATTTTCAAGGTTTCTGGGGCTGCCCGTCTCTTGTAGAACACGACTCTGGGTGGCTCACCAGAGCCATAAAATTATAGTGGTACAAACGAGGTTGGAGAAACTCCTCCAAGTTACTGGGTCAAACGTCTACATTCATTTATCTATGCAGGTGTTTTCAAGGTGGACAACTTTAAGATGGGTGGACGTCAAGGCCCAGAATTCCTCAGGCAGCCATATCTTAAAATTGACCAGGTTGAGAATACACACACACACACACACACACACACACACACACACACAATTCCCATATCCGTCATTGGACGTTGCCGATCCTATTTTGATCCTATTTTTATCAACAGCCACACAAACAACTCTCTTTCTCTTCTATCTATCTATATATCTACCTATCTATATATCATCTATAACATATATCTCTATCTCTTCTGTCTGTCTGTCTGTCTGTCTATCATCTTATCTATCATCTAAATCATCTCTCTCTCCCCATATATATCTATGTCTGTCTGTCTGTCTGCATGCATGATTTTTCTCACTTCAGGGCAGCTCACGCTGTTACATTTCTTATAAATTGCTTGTATGAAACAAAAATGCAGCTTTTATCCCTGGAACTTGAGATGTTTTTTTTCTTCTTCTTCTTCTTTTCAGCCACAAAACTATTTTTATGCAGCGTGTGGTTTCGCCCTTGACCCCTACTCTCTGTTGACAATTGTGTGAGTCTGCTAACAGTGTAACAGCAACACCTAGTGACTGAATACAAGAGTTGGAACAACGCCCTTACACAAAGGGGGGGGGGGAATACATTTTTTTACACCTCCCATGCTTGATGTGTTTATTTCAAAGCAAAGCTCATCCAGAAGTGTGGACTTCAACTCCCAGAATGCCGTAGCCCAGGGCTGTCCAAACCTTGGAACTTTAAGACTTGTGGACTTCAACTCCCAGAATTCCCCAGCCAGCATAGCTGGCTAGGGAATTCTGGGAGTTGAAGTCCACAAGTCTTAAAGTTCCCAAGTTTGGACACCCATGCTGTAGCCAGTATGACTGGCTAGGGAATTCTGGAAGTTGAAGTCCATTCATGGGGAATTCTGGGAGTTGAAGTCCATTCATGGGGAATTCTGGGAGTTGAAATTTACACTTCTTAAAGTTGCTGAGCTTACAACACGCACTGTCAGATTGATTGAACAGTTGTTTGAAAAGGATTGCCAATACATTCTTCCCAGTGGTGGGTTTCAAATTTTTTAGAACCTACACTGTAGGTGTGGCCTATTGTGTGGGCGTGGCTTGGCAGTCATGTGACAGGGTGGGAGTGGCCACCTTTTAAAATGTGGTGAAACTCATTTAACAACGCTCTTGCTTAGCAACCAAAATTTTGGACTCAATTGTGATGATAAATTCTTTCTTTCTTTCTTTCTTTCTTTCTTTCTTTCTTTCTTTCTTTCTTTCTTTCTTTCTTTCTTTCTTTCTTTCCTTCCTTTCCTTTCCTTTCCTTTCCTTCCCGTTGGGTCACTGGCAGCGGTGGGCCAGACTTACTTCCAGGTACGCCAGTGGAACCCCCTCTCACCGGTTCTCTAAATTTCACCAACTGGCTCTCGCAAGTAGGTGCGAGCCTGCAGAAACCCACCACTGATTCTTCCTATTTATGCTTGACAGGTTTCAGAAACTTCTGCCATCTTTTCCCCCATCGCTTTTGGGAGGACCCTGAAAATTAAGGTGTGCCAAACATTAAAGGCAGCATTACGTCATTAAGCAAGGCGTCCATTCAATCCGGGCCCTTCCCATTGCAGTCGTTATGCCGGGCTGTGGGAGGACCTCAAAAGGTGGAGAAAGCCCTGGGTTGCTGAAAACATGGTCATGTCAAGGACTACCTTTTATCAGATTGACAGAATTGGAAGGGACCTTGTAGGTCATCTAGTCCAACCCCCCACCCAAGCAAAAACATACGTTCATCATAGGTTTTAGCCTCCAGTCCCCTCATCATCCTGGTTGCTCTTCTCTGCACACTTTCTAAAGTCTCAATCCTACACCATTTCTGACAGAAGGCAATCCAGTCTCTTCTTGAAAGCTTCCAGTGATGAAGCTCCCACAACTTCTGAAGGCAACTTCTGTTCCTTTGGTTGATTGTTCTCACTGTCAGGAAATTCCTCCTTATTTCTAGGTTGAATCTCTCCTTGGTCTCCCCTTTGGGTGCTTTGGAGAATAGCTTGACCCCCTCCTCTCTGGGGCAGCCTCTCAAATATTGGAAGGCTGCTATCCTGTCTCCCCTGGTCCTTCCCAAGACTAGCCAGACCCAGTTCCTGCAACCATTCATTGTAGGTTTTAGCCTCCAGTCCCCTCATCATCCTGGTTGCTCTTCTCTGCACTCTTTCTAGAGTCTCAACTTCTTTTTATAGTGTGGCGACCAAAATTGGATGCCATATTCTACCTGCATGATTCAGTTGTTGGCCAGTTTGATTTTCAATCACAAAGGAAAGTGGTTTGTGGAATTTGAAATCTCCAGTGTTGTGGATTTCTCAATGTACACCAGTTGCTCAGGGGAACACCTCTTGTCAATCTGCAGCATATAAGCTAATTCTCTCTGTCTCTCTCTGTCTCTGCCTCTCTGTGTCTCTGTCTCTCTGTATGTCTCTCTCTGTGTCTCTCTCTCTGTGTCTGCCTCTGTCTCTCTGTGTCTGTCTGTCTCTGTCTCTCTCTGTGTTTCTGTCTCTGTTTCTCTGTGTCTGTCACTCTCTCTCTCTCTGCCTCTCTGTGTCTTTGTCTCTCTGTGTCTGTCTCTGTTTTTGTCTGTCTCTGTTTTTGTCTGTTTCTCTCTGTGTCTGTTTCTCTCTGTGTGTGTCTCAGTTTGTGTCTCTCTCTCTCTGCCTCTGCCCCTGTGTGTGTGTGTGCCTCTCTTTGTCTCTGTTTCTCTCTGTCTGTGTCTGTCTCCCTCTCTCTGTCTCTGCCTTTCGCTGTGTCTGTCTGTCTCCATCTCTCTGTGTCTCTGTCTCTGTTTCTGTCATTCTCTCTGCCTTTCTCTCTGTGTCTGTGTCTGTCTCTCTCTGTGTGTCTGTCTGTCTGTCCCTCTGTCTCTGTCTCTCTCTTTCGCTACCTCTGATTAAAATTGACATAAATTCTGGGATGCGTGAAATCCAAACCGCCTCCATGGCGAGTGATTTATCAGTTGGCCTGATTCCCTATGGATATTCATCTCATCGCAAGGGCTCTGCCTTCCAGAGTGAGAAGAGCTATCAATTTAACACTCCTTGGGGGCCCCAACAGATGGAGGAGAGAGCGAGAGAGAGAGCGAGAGAGAGATGTTTCCTTACCACCTCTGCTCTTTTGGGGGGGCACAGGAGCAGATTCCCACCCTCCAGCTGGGACCCCCGAGCCCGCGAAAGCTTTTGAAGCTACTCCTAAAACAATAGACGGACGTTTCTGGGCCGACCACCCAAGCTCTTTTCATGCCCTGCCAAAAAAAGCTCCTTGGACTCTCTCGGATGATTGTTGTCAAGGGTCATTTCGAATGTCATGGCAAACGCCCAAGCCCGTCTTCTTCTGAAGAGAAGAGGAAATACTTTCAGGATCTGAGGAATTTCAGCAATGCTACCTGCTCTACTCACGAGCCAAGGACGGGATGGACCAAACCCAGCTCTTCTCCAACAGGTTTCTGGCTCAAATTCCAAAATTGAAGCGGGTCCCACCAGAACTGGCTATGTGGACCAACGCCTCTTGGCATTGTCTAGAGTCGAGACAGAATCAGAGAGTTGGAAGGCTCCTTAGAGGTCTTCTAGTCCAGGGGTCTCCAACCTTTGCAACTTTAAGTCTGAAGGACTTCAGCTCCCAGACTTCTCCGGCCAGCAAAGCAAAACTGGCTGGAGAAGTCTGGGAGCTGAAGTCCTTCAGACTTAAAGTTGCAAAGGTTGGAGACCCCTGGTCTAATGGAATGTTTCTCAACCTCAGCTAATTTAAGATGGGTGGACTACAACTCCCAGGGGGTTGGACTAGATGACCTACAAGGTACCTTAACAATCTAAATCTATCTAAGATGATGAAACACCTGGAGACTAAAACATATCATGGACTGGGCATGGCCGGTCTAGTGAAGAGAAGGACCAGGGGAGACAGGAGAGCAGTCTTCCAATATTTGAGGAGCTGCCACAGAGAGGTAGAGGGGGTCAAGCTATTCTCCAAAGCACCTGAAGGCCAGAGAAGGAACAATGGATGGAAACTGAACAAGGAGAGATTCAACCTGGAAATAAAGAGGAATTTCCTGACAGGGAGAACAATCAACCCACGGAACAGAAGTTGCCTTCAGAAGTTGTGGGAGCTTCATCCCTGGAGGCTTTCAAGAGGTAGAGCTCTTGCCTCACAAGCAGGAGGTTGTGAGTTCGATCCTAGTTAGAGGCACATGTAGGGTCTCCTGCATGGGCAGGGGGTTGGACTAGATGATCTGCAAGGTCCCTTCCAACTCTGTTAATCTATTAAAGATTGGACAGTTGAGAAGATCTCCCCCTTCAAAAGTGCTTGGAGGTACAAAATTTTCCCCTCAAAATAATAATGCACACAGAGCCCAAGAAGTGAACCATTCGGAGTTAAGAACTTCCTGGGCCACAGATGTAGGACTTAAATAGAGAAAAAGGTGGCCATGCCTAGGGAGAAGATGGTTAGACGGGGCCTACTTAAGTGTGAAATAGACGACCTGACCACTTTGCAATTTAAGAATCCATTGAGTTGGTTGAGACCTTCTGAGATAGCTGAAATGCAGCACCTGAGATCAGCCATCTGTCCCTTCATTGAGGTGATGACCTTTCTTTCTTTACACCCTCAAAGAGCTCCGTCAAGGAATGTCCTGCACAGAATAAATCTTTTGATATCCCTTGATCCTTGTTTTGAGTCCTGAGGTCAACCGTACTTCTACTGAGTCTTCTTCCCAACGTTTGTCCTACTGAGAAACTAGAATATCATGATTGGTGGAAAATGGGCATCACCTGTGAGGAAGATGAAGGTGAAGAGACCTCTGATCTTGGGGCATGTAGCTGTTGCCGCCTCGGATAATATGGTTGGTGGTGGTTGTTTTCAGATTGACAGAGTTGGAAAGGACTTTGTAGGTCATCTAGTCCAACCCCCTGCTCAAGCAGGAGACCCTACACCATTTCTGACAGATGGCTGCCCAGTCTCTTCTTGAATGCCTCCAGGGATGAAGCTCCTACAACTTCCGAAGGCAACTTCTGTTCCATTGGTTGATTGTTCTCACTGTCAGGAAATTCCTCCTTATTTCTAGGTTGAATCTCTCCTTGACCAGTTTCCATCCATTGTTCCTTGTCTGGCCTTCAAAGATGCTTTGGAGAATAGCTTGACCGCCTCCTCTCTGTGGTAGCTCCTCAAGTATTGGAAGACTGCTCTCCTGTCTCCCCTGCTCTCACTAGACTAGCCAGGCCCAGTTCCTGCAACTGTTCTTCATATATTTTCACCTCCAGTTGATCTGGCGCCCATGTTGGCATCATCATGCTGTTGTTTCTTACAATACAATAACAGAGTTGGAAGGGACCTTGGAGGTCTTCTAGTCCAACCCCCTGCCTAGGTAGGAGCCCTATGCCATTTCAGACAAATGGCTATCCAACATCGTCTTAAAGACTTGCAGTGTTGGGGCATTCACAACTTCTGGAGGCAACTTCTGTTCCACTGATCGATTGTTCTCACTGCCAGGAAATTTCTCCTCAGTTCTAAGTTGTTTCTCTCCTTGATTAGTTTCCACCCATTGCTTCTTGTTCTGCCCTCAGGTGCTTTGGAGAATAGCTTGACTCCCTCTTCTTTGTGGCAACCCCTGAGATATGGGAAGGCTGCTATAATGTCTCCCCTAGTCCTTCTTTTCATTAGACTACACATATCCAGTTCCTGCAACCGTTCTTCATATCCTCATATGTTTTAGTCTCCAGTCCCCTCATCATTCTTCTCAAAAACCTGCTTCAGGTGCAAATTTGGGCCTGGCATCCATTCCTGGAGAAGATGGAGGGTCATTAGAAGTAAGGGAGGAAAAATGGGGGACCTCTAGCAGTGTCCTGCTTTCAAAAGCAGCCTGTTCCTTAGCTCTGAACCTAATTCTAGACCTCGGTCAGGGGAAGTGGGCAGGGTTGGCAAGCATAACAAGGCTGGACCACCCAAGGCGAGAGCAACATCCATCTCAGGTGCCTTCAGTGATTGAAGTTCTACAGAACATCCATCCCCTCCATCCAGTCTATCGTTTCCCAAGATCGAAAGGCAGCCAAGGGAGAAAATAGCCACATTTGGGGGTGAGGGAGAAATGACATATTAGAATTAGAATAGAGACGGAAGGGACCTTGGAGGTCTTCTAGTCCAGCCCCCTGCTCAAGCAGAACCTACACCATCTCAGACAAGTAAGAGTTTCTTCTTAAAAACCTCCAGTGATGGAGCGCCCATGATTCCTGAAGGCAACTTCTTTTCCAACTGGTTAATTGTCCTCACTGTTAGGAAGTTTCTCCTTAATTCCAGGCTGCTTCTCTCCTTGAATAGTTTCCATCCATTGTTTCTTGTCCTGCCCTCTGGTGCCTTGGTGAATAATTTGGCCCCCTCTTCTTTGGGGCAGCCCCTCAAATACTAGAATGCTATTATCATGTCACCCCCTAATTTTTTTCTTCTCTTTAGACTAGCCAACCTCAAATCCTGCAGCCGTTCCTCGTATGGTTTAGTCTCCAGGCCTTTGACCATCTTAGCTGCTCTTTTCTGAACGTTTTCCAAATTCTCAACATCATTTTTTGTAGTACGGTGACCGAAACTGGTTGCAGGATTCCAGGTATGGCCTTACGCATAAAGTGGGACTATTACTTCACGTGATCTTGATTCGATGCCTCTGTTTATACCAGGGGTCTCCAACCTTTGCAACTTTAAGTCTGAAGGACTTCAGCTCCCAGACTTCTCCAGCCAACTGCAGTGATTCACTTAGCAACGGTGGCAAGAAGGGTCGTAAAATGGGGCAAAATTCGCTTAACAACAGAATGGTCTGGCTCAGTTGTGGTTGTAAGTCAAGGGCTCCCCTATATTGGCTGTGAAAAGATTACAGGAGAAGAAAGCTGAAGCAGCAAGTAAAAACCTATTTTCTTAAGTTCAAATTGCAAAGCGAACAAAATGGATTGCTGACGGTTGGGAAAGCACGTGCAAGAAAATAATTGTGTTTTTTCAACCAGGAACTGCCTAAATTCTTTCTCTCTACAGCCCAAAGTTTTATCCTGAATCTTTTCACCACCCAGAACATCAAATGACCCTCCAAAAAGTTTCCACTTTTTATAGTTTATAATTGCATCAACGATTTCAAAGCAGGTTTGGTATGCAGGTATCTCCCACACGTTTCCTTCCAAAGGATGCCAATCTAACAGATTAACAGAGTTGGAAGGGACCTTGTAGGTCATCTAGTCCAACCCCGCAACCAAGCAGGACACCCTACACCATTCCTGACAGATGGCAGTCCAGTCTCTTCTTGAAAGCCTCCAGGGATGATGCTCCCACAACTTTTTTCACTGGTTGATTGTTCTCACTGTCAGGAAATTTTGGAGAATAGTTGACCCCCTCTTCTCTGGGGCAGCCCCTCCAATATTGGAAGATTGCTCTCCTGTCTCCCCTGGTCCTTCTCTTCACTAGACTAGCCAGGCCCAGTTCCTGCAACCATTCATTATATGTTTTAGTCTCCAGGTCATTAATCATCTTAGATAGATTCAGATTAAAAGATTTGGAAGGGACCTTGTGGGTCATCTAGACCAACCCCCACCCACCCACCCAAGCAGGAGACCCTACACCATTTCTGACAGATGGCAGTCCAGTCTCTTCTTAAAAGTCTCAATTGATGAAGCTCCCACAACCTCTGAAGGCAACTTCTGTTCTATGGGTTGATTGTTCTCACTGTGAGAAAGTTCCTCCTTATTTCTAGGTTGAATCTCTCCTTGATATGTTTCCATCCATTGTTCCTTGTCTGGCCTTCAGGTCTTTTGGGGAACAGTTTGACCCCCTTCTCTCTGTGGCAGCCCCTCAAATATTGGAAGTCTTCTATCCTGTCTCCCCTGGTCCTTCTCTTCAGTAGACTAGCTGTGCCCAGTTCCTGCAACCGTCCATCGGATGTTTTAGCCTCCAGTCCCCTCATCATCCTGATTGCTCTTCTCTGCATTCTTTCTAGAGTCTCTACATCTTTTTTATAGTCTGGTGACCAAAATTGGACACAGGATTCTAAGTGTGGCCTTACTAAGGACTTATGGAGTCCTTGATCTTGATTGTATCCCTCTGTTAATGCAACCTTCTAATCAGCGATCTTCCTCCCGTAAACAGCAACACACCAAGGTTGGCTGTGGAATCCCTATGCGGGGTTCCTCAGGGGTCGGTCCTCTCGCCCCTCCTGTTCAACACCTATATGAAGCCGCTGGGCGAGATCATCCGTGGTTTTGGGGTGGGATATCATCTGTTCGCTGATGATACTCAGCTGTACATATCCACCCCAAACCACCCCAACGATGCCGCCGAGGTGCTGTCCCGGTGTTTGGAGGCCGTACGGATCTGGATGGGTGGTAACAAACTCAAGCTCAACCCGTCCAAGATTGAATGGCTGTGGTTTCCGGCACCCCGGTTCAGCCAGATTAGTCCAACTCTGGCCATTGGGGGCGAAACACTGGCCCCCATGGAGAGGGCACGCAATTTGGGTGTCCTCCTGGACTCCCGGCTGTCCATGGAGGACCATGTGACAGCCGTGGCCAGGGGGGCATTCCATTAGGTATGCCTGATGCACCAATTGCGCCCCTTACTGGACCGGGCTGCCCTTCGCACAGTCACTCAAGCACTCGTGACATCCCGACTTGACTACTGTAATGCTCTCTACATGGAGCTTCCCTTGAGGTGCACTCGAAAGCTACAGCTAGTCCAGAATGCGGCCGCGCGGGTGATTACAGGAGCCTCCAGATACTCCCATATAACACCACTTCTGCGCGAGCTGCACTGGCTACCTGTAGTCTTTCGGGTGCGCTTCAAGGTTTTGACGACCATCTTTAAAGCGCTCCATGGCTCGGGACGTAGTTATATGCGAGACCGTCTCCTGCCCCATACATCCCTTCGTCCGATACGCTCCCACAGAGAGGGCCTTCTCAGGGTGCCGGCGGCCGGGCAATGCCGGTTGGCGACACCCAGGGGAAGGGCCTTCTCTGTGGCGAGCCCTGCCCTTTGGAACGACCTACCCCCTGAACTACGTACCATCTCCGACCTCCGCCTCTTCCGCCAGTGTCTTAAGACACACCTTTTCCATCAAGCCGGCCTAGGTAAAACCTCCCGTCGTGACCGCTCTTAGATAGTTTTAATTTGGGGGATTTTAGACGATTTTAGCACAGGGTGGGAATTTAATAGTTTTTTAAATTTTGTATTTTGTTATATTTGTTATGTTTTTTAAACTTCCTGTGCGCTGCCCTGGGTCCTTTTGTGGAGAAGGTGTGGGGTATAAATTTGAATAATAATAAGAATTTAAAAAAAAAACCAAGGTGGGGATCTATTTGGGGGTCCTCCAACTCGATTCCTGGAAAAATCTACCCCCCCTCCAATTTTTGAGACGCACAAGATGTGATTTTTCCAGGGACACCAATTTCAAACAGGCATTCAGAGAAAGACAAAGAGACACTCTGTGTGAATCCCAAACTCCCAGGATGCCAGAAGGAACACGGAAATATTTAGCTAACTTTTTATATATATAAATGGAGCTTTTTAAATTGGACACCTCCAGGGTGAAGCCTGGCCAACTCAGGAAAGGTGGATTAAGTAAGCAAGCGAGCCCCGCCTTGTTGAAAGGCACCTCAAACCAGCTTGGGAGTTTACTCTGGAATCCCACCGAGGTGCAAAATAGCTCTCTCAGTGCCTGCGTTGTTCTCCCGTTCTCACAATCCCACAACACCCACAACCCATTTCCCCCTTTGCAAAAGCATCCTGCCTTGGCAGACCTGGGTTGTTGTTTTTTTTGCAAGAGCTGATCCATCCCGGGGGTTGTTGTCAATAAATAACACAAAAATATTTTGGCTTTTAGGAAATTTCCAAAAGGAAGATCCCAGAGAAAAAGAAGATTACAAAATAGGTTGTTGGAGGGGTTTTTTTCACAGGGTGGAGGGTTAAGAGGATGGAGGGCTGTGTGATAGGCCTTGCGGGGTAGGGGTGTTAAAAAAAACCCATTTTGGGCCTGGTTTGAGCTTGGATGGAAGGCCACCAGGAGATCTCGAAAATCAGAAACGTATCTTGGAGAAAGTTGGTGTGTGCCAATGCTGCAGCTGAACAGGTGCTCAGGTTAAAACCAGAAGCTCAAGATGACGTTTACTTAGTGATGCAATATAGGTAGTCCTAAACTTACAATCACAATGGAGCAGAGGTGGCTTCCTACCGGTTTGGCCGAATAGGTAGTAACTTGGCGGCCTGACTCGCTGGAACCGGTAGTGACCCAGGACTGCCACACCCCCAAACTGGTTTTCCTACAGCGGCAATACATAAATCTAAGGACTATTGATATTCCCCTTCCTCCCTGTGCACATTGGTTACAATGAAGCATTGCAGGCTAATTCTCCCCACTGTCAGCAGTTCGATTCTTACCAGGCTCAAGGCTGACTCAGCCTTCCCTCCTTCCGAGGTGGGTCAAATGAGGACCCAGATTGTTGGGGGCAAGAGGCTGACTCTGTCAACCGCTTAGGGAGGGCTGGAAAGCGCCATATAAGTCTAAGTGCTATAATTATAAGTCTAAGTGCATAAGTGCTATGGTTACAATAAGTTTATTAGGTCACTGCCTTGTTGTTTTTTTCATTGGCTGTTGACATCTTCTTTGCCGTTAAAAAAATGAGGTGGGCTCTGCAACCGACAAGTTTCCTCTGCCTTCATTCACTCCTTGGGGGGGGAAAGTTTTTAATTTGATCTCTGAAGTGTTGGTTGCAAATGGGTTTAGTCTGCCCTTTTCAGGAAAGTCCATAGTGTTAGGAATATAATCCTAGTGTTGGGTTGGCAATAGATATATAAGCCATGATTGGAATATGGTATCTGTAACTTTAACTGCTACAGTGAAATGTGATTGGCTGCTGTTTCCTCAATCAGCCATAAGAGGGAGCCAGAATCACTGTTAGACGCTGATCTCTTGGATGAAGGCTCTGTATGTCGGTTAGATCAGCAAAAGCAAAGAGAATCGTGAGTTGAGCAACTGTAAGCCAACTGTTTTGAATCATAGACTGTATTTGATTCAGGACTACTTATCACTTGTTTGTGAAGAAGTGTCTCTTACTTTATTTTTCCACCGCAAGTAAAAGTCTACTTGTTTTACCATCAGTGTCTGTGACTGTTAGTGTGGATACCTAGCAACATATCTCTTGCTACATTCCGTTGCACATTTTTCGGTCTCCTAACGGAGATATCATTAACACGTAGTACAATCATTTGCACATGTTGAGGGATTGGTGCACTGCGAGAAACAGAATTAACTGGGGGGGGGGGTGGCGTTCGGGATCCTCGCTTTTGTCCCGAAAGCCATGCCCAGACGAGAGAAATATTGCAATTTTCCAAAGATGGCTTTCCTTCAGACCTCCTTTGGCAGCTTTTCCCAGCTGAGATTTTAAAAGTTGCTTCGTGAGAGCATTTAGCAAATCTATTGGGTTTAATTGGAACGTGTGGTTCACAGTCCCCGATAATAAAATTAACGGCATATTAAACAATAAAATGTAGAGTTTCAATAAACACGGGGAAAGGGTTATTTTGGAAATGAAAAAAAAAAAGCTGTAGGATCCTCCTGCCCTCTGCTGGCCATATTTGGAACGGCACCATCTTTTCTCTTGCAAACGTTTTGCTTGACATATTCCAATTTCTAGCAACTTGCTGTATTGCGAAGCAAACTTGGGGGAAGATTTATGGAACGCAATCCTGATCAAAAGGCTGCACCGTGCATTAAATGAGCCAAGGCAGTTGCATTAAGCAAGTTCAGTCCATCCGGTACTTGGTGGGTAAAAAGAAACCTACAATATTTAGAGCAGGGGTCTCCAACCTTTGCAACTTTAAGTCTGAAGGACTTCAGCTCCTAGAATTCTCCAGCCAGCTTTGTTATTTTTCTTCTTCATTGGTATTGCGCTAGACTGGGCTTTTATAATTCTGGGAGCTGAGGTCCTTCAGACTTAAAGTTGCAAAGGTTGGAGACCCCTGCCTTAGCTTTGCTGGCTGGAGAATTCTGGGAACTGAAGTCCTTCAGACTTAAAGTTGCAAAGGTTGGGGACCCCTGATTTAGAGCCTCAAGGTTTGTTTCTCCAATCTACTGGGCAGGGGAAATGTTTTAACTTAAACAATGCGGTTAGCAGGTGCCATTCTGAGCATCGGAAAGAGAAACCCTTTATAGACGCTCAGCTAAAGTACTTTTCTCAATTCAATTCTTAACCCTAGGATCGCTGCTGCCTCTGGGCTGGAAATATTGAACCACTGGCTTGTCTTAAGACATCAGCAATTTTGTCTGCAGACCTGGAAAATGCATAAATAAATTGGAAGGTCTGAACCTTTAAGGTAGAGAAGCAATTTATTTCCCGGCGTGCCTTGGCAAGATTTAGGAACAGGATGCGGCCCGGTTTTAGATTTGGGCCACAGCGCTAGCAAAATGATCTTTAAATGCGGAGGGTTAAAAGAAGAGATGGTCAAATGATTCAAAGATCTTCTCCTCCTTTTAATGACCCCATAATCCCTTTCCAGGTGGAATCTGGGCAACTGAATAGAGTTATCAGAATGTTGGAATGGCCCGATGCCTTTCCTGTTGCCAATGTGGAGTTTTGTCCAGCAGATAATATTCTCATCGTGCCTGAAGAGAGAAATATCTGCCTCTACCTAGATTCAAACTCACAGTCTCCGGATGAACCGCTCCTAATATCTGTGCTGTTCCATCATTATCATCTTCTTTTAACAACCCCCACAATAATCCCTTGCAAGGTGGAATCTGGGCAACTGAATGGAGCTAGCAGAGTTCTTTGAATGGCCGGATGTCCTTCGTGTCGCCAATGAGGAGTTTTGTTATATATTCTCACCGTGACCAGAGAGAGAGAGAGAGAAATACGTGTCTCTACCTAGGATCGAACTCACAACCTCCTGACTGTGAGGCGAGACCTCCACCTCCAGGCCCCCTGAGAAAAAGAAGCTGCTATGGCCTAGAGGTGGAGCTCTTGCCTCCCAAGCAGGAGGTTGTGAGTTCGATCCTAGGTAGAGGCACATGTAGGGTCTCCTGCTTGGGCACAGGGGGTTGGACTAGATGACCCGCAAGGTCCCTTCCAACTCGGTTAATCTGTTAAAGGCGGCAAGGCAGTTTTGCTATACACACAAAGTATAGAGTATGAAGTATACAGTAATCCCTCGTTTCCCACGGTTAATGGGGACCGGAACTTTCCGCGAAAAGCGGAAAACCGCGAAGTAGGATTCGCTAGGAAACTTGAGTTGAGGACATTGTTTAAAGCAAGCACTAGGGGGCGCTTGCCTCCTACCGATGCATTTTTTTTTCTGTATTTTAAAAAAATCCGCGAAGCACTGAAGCCGCGAAACTTGAAGCCGCGGAAAACGAGGGATTACTGTATATCTAATATATAAATCAATAAAAGAGTAATCAATAAAATGAAGGTGGCCACATTCTTGCCATTGATGTCCTTAAAGAAGATCGGGGCTTTGACAGCGAGGCTGTGGGCCGCCATCTTGACTTTTTTGACCTCCTCCAGACGCAGAGAAGAGCATCGTGGTTCTGTCAGTTCTCTTAGCTCTTTTCTGTTTCTCAGGACCGGCCGACCTTTCCTTTTTAAACTTGTATTTTGGCCGCCTGGCCGCACGAACGGGAGACCTGGATGACTTCACTGGAAATAAATTTTCCCCCCCCTCCTCCTCTCTTCTCTTTTTTGATTTTATTCGTTATTGAAAGAGGAACGCAGGGCTTCGCCACTGCCCACTCGCTTGCGGCCGGCTTTGAGCCCCCAAAATAAAAATTAAAAACAAAACTCCCAACAAAATGAGAAGAAAAACAATGAACAAAACTTCACTTTTCATAGAAAGGGGCGTTGGGGGGAGGGGTGGTGGAGAAGAGAGAGAACTTTTTTTTGTTTGTTAGAGCAAGCTGCATAAATATTTACAATTTGCAGTTTTCTATGTACAAGTCGTGTTTCTATCATACAACTCGCTATGCACAGTTTGGTTTTACAAAAGATAGATATATTTCTCCCCCCACCCACCCTGCACTCTCCCCCCGCCCCCCAATTCTCCCTTGTACAGTTCAAACAATAACATTGCTCTTCGTGGTCGCCTTCTCGTTGTGTGGGGGTGTGTTTGTACAAACGGCAAAGCAGAGAACACTTCAAACTTTAATAGGTTAACATAGCTTCCTCTTTTCTTTTCTTTTTTTTTTTTGCCCCACCTCTATTCGGATTGCACAATTTATTCACGTATTCGTTTTAAAAAGGGGATCGCAAACAGCACGGTCACTAAAAGAGAGGCCAATGTTGCAAGGGGCAGAGAGCATGGCTTTTCTCTGAAGCTTATACAGGGCGTGGCGTTCGGCTGGCGTGGAGCTAATGGTCAGCAGAGACCAGGGCTGCCCTCTCTGAGGCTGGGCTGAGTGGGGTGGAGTTGTGGGGTGGGGTGGGATGGGATGGGGGGGGGGAGACGGAGGGTTTGCCAAGATCGATTTGGCACACGAAGGTGCCCATGGGTAGGTCCGTGGGGATTCCCCAGTCATCCAGGTACGGGGTAGAGTTGTCTGGAAGCTGAGCCAGGGCAGCTGGAGTTCCTCTCCTTTTGTGGTTTGGAATCAAAATGAGGAGAAAGGAGGAGGAAGAGGAAAAGAAGAAGAATCAAAGTGAGAAGAGAGGCAGAGGAAGAGGGGGAGGAAAAAAGAAGAATGAAAAGGAGAAGAAGAAAAAGAAGGAAGGGAAAGGAGAAGGGAAAGGAGGAGGAGGAGGAAAAGAAGAAGAATGAAAATGAGAAGAAGAAAAAGAAGGAAGGAAAAGGAGAATGAAAAGGAGAAGGGAAAGGAGGAGAAGGAGGAAGAAAAGAAGAAGAATCAAAAGGAGAAGAAGAGAGGCAGAGGAACAGGGGGAGGAAAAAAGAAGAATGAAAATGAGAAGAAAAAAACGAAGGGAAAGGAGAAGAGAAAGGAGGAGAAGGAGGAGGAAAAGAAGAAGAATGAAAATGAGAAGGAGAAAGGAGGAGGAAAGGAGAGTCGGAGAAGAAGCGGAGAGATGGACAAGGTGAAGAAATAGAAGGAAGAGAAGAGGAAGTAGAAAAGGAGGAAGAAGAAGAGGAGAAGAGATGGAGAGGAAGAGGAGACGGAAAAGGTGAAATGTAGAGCAAAAGGAAGGGGAGAAGAGGAGGAGGAAGACAAAGAAGTCACAAGCAGACAGGAGGAGGAGAAGAAAGAGGAAGGAGAAAGGAAGAGAAGGAAGAAGAAGAAAAAGAGGAGGAGGAGGAGGAGCTTGGAGAAGCAGCAAGACATTACAAACCCCCCAAAAAACAGGCCTAGTTGCCATAACTCAGCTGCCTTTGAGCTGCGTGCCAGGCCACCGATTCAGGCACTCAAAAAGGCAGGTCATTGCATGTCTACTAGGGCAGGGGTCTCCAACCTTTGCAACTTTAAGTCTGAAGGACTTCAGCTCCCAGACTTCTCCAGCCAGCTTTGCAAAGTTGCAAAGGTTGGAGACCCCTGTTCTAGGGTCCATGCACACACCCAAACACAAACAAATAGAAAGCAGAAATCACCTTTTCGAAAAGGAAGGAGGTTTTGAGGTTTGGGGGGGGGGGGGGTTGGATCATAAAATCCCTCCCTGGAATGTGCCCCTTGCAAACTCCAGCAAGGGATGGGGTCTCTGTGTTGCGTTCCAGTGGCGTTTGTGTGTACATGCGCGGTCCAAGGCAAACCAGGTCAGGGGCCTCCAACCATGGCAACTTTACGACTGGTAGACTTTCAACTCCCAAAATGCTGGCTGAAGAATTCTGGGAGTCCATCAGGTGGTGTAGAAACTCCTGCTTTGGGGAGGGGGGAGGGGGTTGGACTAGATGTCCTACAAGATCCCTTCCACCTCTGTTCTCTCTAAGTCAAAAAAGTAGATTTCAGCCTGGTTGAATAACTGCCAGAGTTACCTTGTGGGCAACGAAGGCATTCTAAGCTGAACTAAGAGATTGGCGGAGGAAGAGGAGGTGATGCTACGGATAGGAAATGTACACAGCTGTAAGGAAGGTCTAAAGCAGGGGTCCCCAACCTTTGCAACTTTAAGTCTGAAGGACTTCAGCTCCCAGACTTAAAGTTGCAATGGTTGGAGACCCCTGGTCTAAAGCACAGCAGCATGGAAGTTTTGGGAAGAGACAAGTTGAAGCCAAGGGCTTAGGGCATTTTCTACCCATCTGCACCACCTCTGTCTTCTACAAACCTCAGGTAGATCTGGAGCTATCCAAGCAGTGCCAGATAAGGTGGCACCTTTGAAAAGTCTACGTCTTCAACAACAATGGGACAAAGCATGGCTCAAAAGCACAGCCTTTGTGAGGGCTCCACTGTTGCTGAGTTGAAGGACATCAACTTGCGTGTACTTTATGTCGGGTTCAAAAAAAAAAAGCCATTTTGCACATGGGCTTTTCGAATCGGTGAGCCAATTGCGAAGCTGGCTCCTTCTCTGGGTGTGGTCCTCCAGGGAAGAGCCCCGTGCTGGCCCCCAAAAGTAACAGCAAGCCACTTTTATGGGAGCGGTCAAGAAGAAAATGAGAAAGGTTGACTTCTTGGAACGGACCTCATGGGGATTCATATCAACTTGGAAAGATCAGATCGGGAGATGTTTCCATGAAACGAACGTCAAGGTTTGCTGGTCCATCGTTGAGGTCCCTCAAGGACTTTCAACGTTTGAGGATGAGTTAAAGACTTGGCTTTGACCGATCGGAGGAGGGGGGGAAAAATCCTACCAAAGAATGAAAGATAGGAGCTGCAGGATTCTTCACTGCAAGCTAGTTTGCAACTGTCATGGTTTCTTTCACACAACACAGATCCTGTGGCCCCTAAGGAGTTTTTCTGACTACAAAACTGAGATTCCAAAGGCAAAAAAACCCCGTTGGTGGAGCCTCCGTGGTCAATCCCTCTTCTCAACAACTTCTAGGCACTTATGGCGGGTTACGCTTTTGATCTACGATAGATTGGCCCCCTTCCCAGCTACAGCGCTCAAAAGCAAGACGGCTAATTGGTGGTTTTCAAAACAAGGCAACAAGGATAGAACGCAGAAAGTTGTGGCAGGCTGGGTGGGCGTCCCTTCTCTTCTACCTTTTGTATCGTTTGCTTGCCTATCGGTGGTCCTTGTAAGCTTTGTGTCGAGGAGGCCGAAAAATAAACAACAGGGGAGCCCACCAAGGTACAACCACCTCCCCTTGTAAGGTAATACGTGGACAGACACTGACTGGATCTGAATCGGTTTAAGGCAGATGCATGATCTTTACTGTGTGGAAAACTGGGTGTGAGAGATGTCCATGCTTAATTGTTCCTGTCCCAGAAGAACTTTGAGGTTCTTCAAAGCTGGACAGTCTTCCTAAGATATAGAAGAACACTACGGCCCCGACAGCTATCTAGAGCAGCTTCTAAATGTTGGGGGCCGCCAGTGGCCTGCGGATCTGGCAGGAGACTCAGACAGTGGGGAGGTTGGGGAGGATCCTGGCCCAGTCCTGGAGTCTCGGGAAGGCTCTAATGAGGGCTCTGCATCAGAGGCAGAAATGGGGCCAAGGCAGTTTGACAGTTATCTGCCTTCGGAGTTGGAGATCAGTGCGGCAGAAGAACAGCTGGAGCCTTTCCCCAGTGTGCGCATGCGCACAGCTGCCAGGAGAAGCTAAGGAACAAGGGGTTGACTTGGGAGTAAAGGCACAGGTGGACGGTGAATATCCCCTCACATAGGGAATAAAGAGGAGCGAAAGGAGAGAGAAGAGACAATTAGTTGAATTCATTCAGGTGAAGATCTGTTCCTGACTTCTGGCCAAGGAATCGCTGCTACAGCGTGGCGTTTGGAAGATATCGGCCTGGCAGCTCTCCAAGCCTGATCAAGGTCTGTAGTTGTGAAATCTCACGAAAGACTGTTGGTTTTATCGGGACGAGGAGTCGGCTTCATGATCTTGGGAGGCCTCGGTCAGAACACTAAACGCCAACTCCTGTAAGCTTGATTTTCTTTGTTCCTTGTGAGATGGTATTTGCTATCGAAGTATTTAGCAAAATCCATCCCAAGTAGGTTTTGGGGTTTCTTTTTAACAGAGGCTGCGCTGTGCTGGAACTCTGGTTGTGTGGGAAGCTTCATCCCTGGAGGCTTTCAAGAGGAGCCTGGACTGCCTATCTGTCAGAAATGGTGTAGGGCAGGGGTCTGCAAAGCTGGCTCTTTTAAGACTGGTGGACTTCAACTCCCAGAATTCCCCAGCCAGCTAAGCTGGCTGGGGAATTCTGGGAGCTGAAGTCCACCAGTCTTAAAAGAGCCAACTTTGCAGACCCCTGGTGTAGGGTCTCCTGCTTGAGCTAGATGACCTATGAGGTCCCTTCCAACATCTGTTTCTGTTAATTTATTCCCCACATCACTTGTCTACCACCAGAACAGCCTTCCATGTCTGTGCTAAGGCATCTTCGATTCCAGGTCCTTCACTTAACTGGGGACATTCTTCAGCCCCACTGGGCCGAATCCTTCAGCCTCAGAAATCTTAACAGAAGGGAAACGGTGAGATCCCTCTTCATTTTCCGCCCCCTAATCCCCGAATCTTTTCTGAGCTTTTTTTTTTTTTTTTTTTTACACATGCCAGTTTTGCAAAAATTTAATAATACATGCCGGAGTTTAATATACTGTAACAAGCAGCTGCATCGATAGGAGAAAATGAAGAGGATGAGTTAGAAGAAGAAAAATCGGTTGGGAAAGCACACTTCACCGTAGAAACAAATTTAAACCATGTTGGGGCGACACCAACAGTGTGACATTGTCCTTGTTTCAGCTACGCCAACACAACTCTGGTCTGTTCCAGAAAAAAACAAAAACAAAAAACAAAAAACCCTCAACTACCTGGGATCCTTGGCCTCAAGAATTCAGGAAGAGAAACCTCTGACAACCATCCATCTAGGGCAGAATTTCCCAATCTTAAGAACTTTTAAGAACTGTGGACTTCCCAACATGGCAGGCTGGGGAATGCTGGGAGCTGAAGTCCACATAGCTCAGCGTTATAACCAAGTTGGAAAAAGGGAAAAGAGGAAGGAAAACAGATGACCCAATGAGAAGATTCACCTTGAATGATAGTCATGGTGGTTTGTGAGAGCTAGAAGTGGGGGGGAAAGGGAGCCACTCCCCAGACCCCTGCCCCAATTCAAGAAGCAGACAGAAAACTAACCTTCTTCAACTTTCCTGCAAGATTCTCTTATTCTTCTCAAACAATCTTTTTTTAAAAAATAAAAAAATAAAATATGATGCTTTGTCCCTACAGGTGATTCAAAGATTCCAGAAATGAAATGTGTGGATTGTGGATTTCTTGTGTGCCTGTATGCGTTTCTCTGCATTAATAATATAGATCTATATCTATATATATCTATAGAGATATATAGAGATATATTCACATTTCTTTTCTTCTGTTTTAATAAAAGAGCTACGTTAATACATTCTACTGAATTACAGGACCGTTTGGCTGGATCGTGCTTACCTCTGGACATTTCCATACAATGGACAAACAGATCAAAAAACCTCGCACGCCACATAGAAACCCCTGGTGTAACAAGGGTAGCGACCAAAAAGGAAAAAAAAAAGAAGCAGCAGCATATAACACTGTTTTAGAGTCCTTCCTGCCCCCCCCCCACCCCCACCCCCAAAACCGAGAATTAAAAAATAACCCTCTGAAATAATCTGGCATCGTTTCCTCCCCACCCCACCTCCCAAAATGTAACAAAAATATACCCTGTCGATCAGTATTTCTCAATCACAGGCCAAGATGAAGATGGGTGGACTTCAACTCCCAGAATTCCCCAGCCCAGGGGGATTCTGGGAGTTGAAGTCCACCAGTCTTAAAGGGGCCGGCGAAATACTGCTATAGATGATACCCACAGCAGCGTTCTGAGAGATTGGTGCATTTCAACAGCTGCCTTCTTGTCTTCTCCATCTGTAGTCAACCCCCTAACACAGGGGGGTCCAAACTTGGGAACTTTAAGACTTGTGGACTTCAACTCCCAGAATTCTGGGAGTTGAAGTCCACAAGTCTTAAAGTTCTCAAGTTTGGACACCCCTGCTCTAACATCTAGAGGGATTTTCCCTGATGGATATTCCGATTTCTTCTCCCCACTCCCCACTGCCCTCTTCTTTCTTTTTTCTCCTTGGCGTCCATCTCTGCACCCCACGTTCCAGCTACCTGCTTCTAACGTCTTCCAAGTTCACACTTCAACAAGGAGCAAGGAGAAACACTCCTACCCTCCTGCTTTTGAATGACCAGAAACGAGATCTGTAATTCATTGGGTCGCCTTGGGTCATCTTCTCTAGATGACCCACCAACGCGCAGCTCCACCACGGCGGTCCCTTATTAAGCTAAGACGAGGAGATACGGGGGGAAAGGGAGTTGGATGGTCTGTGTTTCAAGTATTAAGTCAGCAGCCCATCCCAAGAAGGTGCTTAGGGGCTTCAGCGGAAGGTGAACCTCACCAAGACTTTGGCCAAGCCAACACTCTTCCTTCACCCTCTTTTCTGTGCTGGGCTGAAGGACAAAGTCAACGCAGAAGATGTGAACCCCCTTGAGTGTTGGGTAAAGGCTTGTCCACCTCAAAGCCCCTCCCTCTTGGACATCATCAGCCCCCATCCCAATCGGATGGGGTGGTGGGCTCCATTTCCTGGTTGTTTTTTAAGGCTTCAGACCTATTTAGCTTTCTTTTGTTGTGGTGGGTGGGTTTTTATTTTTAATACCCTCTTTCCAGGTGTCATAAAAAAATTAAACAAAAGGACTCCCCACCCCCAAAACAGCTCCGGCGGCTGGTCTGAAGGAGACAAAGCTCCCAGAATCCCCCAGCCCTGACCCGTTCCATAGCCACCGCGTCCATCTGTCCATTGGTCTTCCCGTCACACGCCTTCGTCTCTCTTCTCATTCACTGTCCGAGAGGGTCTCATACTGTGAAACCAGCAAGGGTTTAGGCTCCTCTTCCCAGCCGTGGTTCTGGGCGCTGGCGTTGCCCTGCAGAACGGTGGCCGTGGGTGGTGGCGGGCCGGTCACGACTCCTGTGGAAAGTCTCACCGTCAAGGGGTTGTAGGGAAACGGCGTTGAACCTGCAGGATGACGGGAAGGAAGTTGGGAGAAGGGCGTTGGAGAGGCCTGTTTCCAAGAATTGGGAAGAAAGTGAAGGTTGGTGTGCAAGACCCATCTCTCCTTTCACACTTCCTCGCACTTGCGGAGTTCACACCAGGAGCTTCCCCCCTTTTGAGAAGACCTTCTCGAGGGAAAGGGAAGGCCCTCAGCACCACAGAATTCCATCTACGGGGGAGTTTATAACTCTTGGAAAGTTTGTGGTGCGACCAGAACAGTCTGGAACTGAACACACTGAAAACCATAGAAATAGTGGCTGGTTTTAGGAGAAACCCTCCCATACGACCAGTGGTGGGATTCAGCCGGTTCGCACCTGTTCGGGAGAACCGGTTGTTAACTTTCTAAGCAGTTCGGATAACTGGTTGTTGGAAGAAATCTCAATTTTGTCCCCCCCCCCCCCCACTTTCCAGGGCTCATCCTGTAAGGGAGGCAGGAAGGACACCTTCTGGTGTTGTTTCTAGCCTCATCTTTATTGCCCTGATTACAGAAACTGCCTCTCTGGTTAACCCTTATTCCATTGTAACAGCTAAGGCAAAGTGCCCATCAATGTGAGTGACATTAAATTGGCCACACCCACTCAGTCATATGACCACCGAGCCATGCCTACCCAGCTGGTCATTAGGGCAGAGAACCGGTTCTTAAATTATTTGAATCCCACCACTGTGTACGACCATCTCTTACAATACTAGACAGCACAGTATCAACAGTGGAGACCTTCCAGTTTCTAGGCTCTATCATATCTCAAGACCTATAATGGACACCTAACATCAAAAACGTCATCGAAAAGAGCACAACCAAGAATGTTCTTTCTGCGCCAACTTAGGAAGCGCCAACTGACCGAAGAGCTTATGATTCTGCTCTACAGAGGAATGATGGAGTCTGTCATCTCCACCTCCATCACTCTCTGGTTTGGCTCTGCAACCCAACAAGACAGACGGAGACTTCAGAGGAGAATCAGAACTGCAGAGAAAACCGTGGCTACCAACCTGCCTTCCACTGAGGACCTTGTACACTGCACAAGTCAAGAAGAGGGCTGTGAAAATATCTACAGACCCCTCGCATCCTGGACGTAAATTGTTTCAACTCCTACCCTCAAAACGAGGCTATAGGGCCACCAGAATAACTAGACACAAGGACAGTTTTGTCCTGCGTGCCATCACTCTGCTAAACAACGAATTCCCTCACCACTTTCAAACTACAGTATTCACGAAGGCTGCATTACTATTACTATTAGTCTTCTCATCGTTCCTATCACCCATCTCCTCCCACTTATGACTGCAGGACTGTTAACTTTGGTGCTTGCATCCTTACGATTTATATTGATATGGATTGTTTCCCGATTGCTGATTTGTACCCTATGACTGTGAAGATCCCAGAAGAAGACCTAATTCATTTACGAGCCTCGAGACAAAGTTCAAGAGAAATCCAATCATTTATTAGGATCAACATTCTGGCGTTGCTTCTGGGGAGCCAAAACTGAAAATCATTTAATGGTGTCTGAACTTTACTCCCTGAGCCCCCTCCCCTCTGCCTAGTCATAAATCACATTAGCCAATTAGCAGTGGTAATTGAGCCTATACATGCGCATTCACAGGCCAGCTTGAGATTCCATTCTGACCACAGGTATGCATGGAATTCTCCTCCTCTCTCTATGGCAGCTCGATAGTAGTCAGGGAGATGTTTACGAGCTGACAATGACTATCATTAAGTGTTGTACCTTATGATCCTTGATGAATGTAAGGGTCTTTTTATGTACACTGAGAGCATCTGCACCAAAGATGAATTCCTTGTGCGTCCAATCACACTTTGGCCAATAAAGAATTCTATTCTATGGAGATTCTCCATCATCCAGGTCCTGGTTGCCCCCAAAGGTGCTTTTTCAGGAGGCAACTGGACTTCCTTGTTTTTTCCTTTGAAGACGTTTCGCTTCTCATCCTGGAAGCTCCTTCAGCTCCCCACCATCCAGTCAAAGCTGAAGAAGCTTCTTGGACGAGAAGCAAAATGTCTTCAAAGGAAAAAACAAGGAAGTACAGTTGCCTCCTGAAGAAGCACCTTGAGGGCAACTCATGGGAAGGGAGAGACGAAAAAGGCTCGGAGGAAGACATCCCAGATGAAGCTCTAGAGAAGTAACCAGGTCACCCAAACCACGTGTCCTTGACTGGACAAACCACGTCAAGGTCCATATTCTCAGGCACCACTTGATGGTCCTCATTCCTTGTCTCACCTTTGATTCATCGACCTCTAAGAAGAAGGTGTAAGAAATGAAATTCCAATGCTATCACCTGGAGAAGAGGTCACAGTAACTGGCTGTTGGTTTATTGGTTTGCAGCCCACCCTTCCTTGAGGACCAAAAAGGAGTGTAGAAACCCACTCCTCTGTTTTCTAAGTAACAACCTGTTCTGACCCAGGCTCCCCAAAATCACGAAGCAGGCTCCCTCGTCCCGACAAAACCCCTTTTTATTAAGCTCATACGAATCCCTCTCATTCGCATCCAGGAAAGTCCCGGCACACAGTCTTTTCAAGGGTGAATTTACAACCACAGACCTCATCAGGCTTGGAGAGCTGCCAGGCCGATGTCTACCAAATGCAACTGCTGTACAAGAAAACACTTGGCAAGGAGTCTCTGAGAGTCACGAACAAATCTTCCCACTAATTAAAAGAAATAATTGCCTCCTGCAAACTCCACTCCCCTTTCGCTCCTCTTTTTTTCCTATGGGAGGGGCCTTTACTCCTGAGTCGGCCCTTGTTCCTTAATTGTTCCCTTCTCCTGGCAGCTCTGTGCATGCGCACATCAGGAACAGGCTCCAGCTGTTCTTCTGCCCCACTGATCTCTGACTCCGAAGGCAGCTGATAACTGTCGGACGGCCCTGGCCCCCTCTCTGCATCCGGAGCAGAGCACTCCACAGAGCCTTCCCCAGACTCCAGGGCTGACCCATGTTCCTCCTCACTATCTGAGTCTGCCACCAGCTCCGCTGACCGCTGGTGGGCCACAACACAACCCTGGGATCTAGGCTGGCCTGAGAGAGTGTGGCGGGCCCAAAGTCACCTTGGGAACTTCCACAATGACGAAGAAGGGAAGTCCAGGTGCCATCGGGGCTAGCTCAACATCTTCCTACCCACATCAGCCTACCTTTTCAAAGTCACCTGCTACCCTGCTTCCACAGGCCAATATTTATTTTATTTATCAAATTTATACCCCGCACCTTCTCCTAAAAAGGACCCAGGGCGGCGTACATCAATATTGAATGAGGCGTACATCTCATGTCTTCCAAAGCTTTCCTACAACATTCCCATATAGGATTTCGTTGGGCCAAGACAGAAGACCCATGAGAAGTCCCTTGAGGACTTCTGTAGCTACAGAGACTGAACCCAAGTCTCCTCATTCCAGGTCCAGTCCTTCAACCACTCCACCTTGATGGCTCTCTTTAATATCTGGGCCACCTTCTACTCTACTGGTTGCTATGACTGATAATGCATTTCCCAGCCAAGCAGCTGTGTGGGTTGCCTGTCCAACCCATTGATCTCCAACTCCACCTATTTGTAGAAGCGCAGACAGAGATGGGTGATGGAGTTAAGTGAGTCATCAGCCTAGAGGCGTTGCATTGCCACAAACGGCCTAAACCCAACCCTTCCAGAATGTCATCGATCCTCATCTAGTGCCAATTTAATGTTGAACTTTACTTGGCCGGATTCTTGAACATGGCGCAACCTAACCCGATTCTCTGCGCCTGACACTCCTGGGATTTGCAAACCTGGCATCGAAGGGTGTGCTAGTACCTGTGGATGATGGCCTGTCCTCCCAAACCCGGTTGGTAAGAGGTGTCCTCCTGTTACAGTCCCCGTCGGAGTGAACAGACGAAACGGATGGCGGCCTCTCGATGGAGGAGGACAGGCTGGGTGCTGGAGATCTGGCCTTCCGACTGTTCGCTCGGGCGGCGGCCTTTGGTTTCCCCCCTCCTGTAGGGGGAAAAAAAAGAAAACATTTTTCGAACTCCCAGGAGAAAGTCATACTATATCAGGGATGTCAAACTCAAGGCCCACGGGCCAGATCCGGCCCACAGTGTTTAAGATCTGGCCTACGGGATGGCCATGGATACTGTGTCCCAGGGGGCCTCTGCCAGCGAAAATGGAGCTCGGGTGGGCTGCGTGGCAGAGGACTGCAGGAGGCCGTTGCTACTGAAAACGGACCTTGGCAGCCTGTTTTTGCTGGCCGAGGGTTGCAGGAGGCTGTCGCAGCCTAAAACGGAGCTCGGGAGCCCATTTCCGCTGGCAGAGTGCTCAGACCACCACCGGAGCCCCTGACGCAAGTGGCATTGCGCTGCTCACACCCCCCCCCACGCCCCACCCAAGGTCAAACACAACCCTGATGCGGCCCTCAATGAAATTGAGTGTGACACCCCTGTACTACATCAAACCAGTGGAAAGGTTTGGTGCCCTCCCATCTTCCCAGGGACTTGGTCACAACAGAACAACGAGGCTTAGCAGGTAGCCGAGAGAGAGAGAGAGAGAGAGAGGGAGGGAGAGAGAGAGTGAGTGAGTGAGAGAGAGGGAGGGAGGGCTGAGAAACAAAGAAAGATCTCCCCCCATTTCACCCCAACGACAGGTAGTCCTTGACTTACGACCACAAGGGAGGCCAACATTTCTGTTGCCGAGTGAGACTTTACTAAGTGGGTTTTGCCCCATTTTACGATCTTTCTATGGGGTTGCTCTTAAGTGAATCCCTGCAGTTGCTAAAAGTTAGTCCCCCGGTCTTTAAGCGAATCCAGCTTCCCCGTGGACTTTTGTTTGTCAGAAGGTCATAAAAGGGGATCAGGGCAACGGTCATCAATACGAACCGGTTGCCAAGCATCTGAATTTTGATCGCATGAGAAAGGTCGTAACTGTGAAAAAGACGGTCACTCGATGAGCTGCTGTAAGCCGAGGATTCTCCGTATTAACTCCAAAGTTTGCCAAGGATCGCAGGAGGGGACTGTAGCATATTAGACCCTAGCAAAATGTGGGGCTATTGGCTGCCCCCTCCTGAAATTGGAATGGAATAGAGTTGGAAGGGACCCTGGAGGTCTTCTAGTCCAACCCCCTGCTTAAGCAGGGAAACCCTACACCACTTCAGACAAGCCCAACATCGTGAAATGAAAGGCTGCTCAAAAGATGAGCTCTTCTCAAAATAAGGTCTGAAGGCCAAGCTCTTATGAAAATAGGGAGGAGGGGGTTTTCTCCCAAAACTTTAAACCCAACCCCCCCCCAAAAAAAAACTTTGCAGGCAGGGGCAGAATTATCTGGAAGAATATTTGGAGAGATTATCTCTTGGCTGTAGACGGTCGACGCCCCAGACGCAACACTAGACCTATGGCGATATTGGCAGCCCTCTGGCCAATCCCAGCACAGAGCGCAGGATCTGAAACCGTTACATCTATTGGGACCATTTCTGCCCTGACTAATGACCGTCACGTACAACCCCATGGTTGCCTGTAAGGAAAGGGGGTGAATGGCCCAACAGAGTCCTCTTTGGTCTTCAAGGATGTGACCACATGAAGGACCCCAATGGCCATCGCTCCAAAGCTTAGCCTGGACGCTAAGAAGCCCCCCCACCCCCACCCCGGTCATGTTCTCTATCAATAAAGGAGAATATTTGTAGCTCCGGCTGGGAATGAGGGGTCCTTGGTGCTCTCTGAACTTGGTTCTTTTCTTGGAGACGTTTCAACACCCAATTAGGTAACAGCATCAGTGCTAGGAGGGAATGGCTTTTGTGGAGTGGTGGAGAGAAGGACTTAGGGCCCTTGGTGCTATCTAAACTGAGTTCTTTTCTTGGAGACCATTCAATACCCAACTAGGTAACATTATCAGTGCTAGGAGGGAATGGCGTTTGTGGAGTGGTGGAGAGAAGGACTTAGGGCCCTTGGTGCTCCCTAAGCTGAGTTCTTTTCTTGGAGACGTTTCAACACCAAACTAGGTAACATCATCAGTGCTAGATGGGAATGGAGTTTGTGGAGTGGTGGAGAGAAGGACTTAGGGCCCTTGGTGCTCCCTAAGCTGAGTTCTTTTCTTTCAGAACCTTTTAATACCCAAGTAGGTAACATCATCAGTGCTAGATGGGAATGGCGTTTGTGGAGTGGTGGAGAGAAGGACTTAGGGCCCTTGGTGCTCCCTAAGCTGAGTTCTTTTCTTGGAGACGTTTCAACACCAAACTAGGTAACATCATCAGTGCTAGATGGGAATGGCGTTTGTGGAGTGGTGGAGAGAAGGACTTAGGGCCCTTGGTGCTCCCTAAGCTGAGTTCTTTTCTTTCAGAACCTTTTAATACCCAACTAGGTAACATCATCAGTGCTAGATGGGAATGGCGTTTGTGGAGTGGTGGAGAGAAGGACTTAGGGCCCTTGGTGCTCCCTAAGCTGAGTTCTTTTCTTGGAGACGTTTCAACACCAAACTAGGTAACATCATCAGTGCTAGATGGGAATGGCGTTTGTGGAGTGGTGGAGAGAAGGACTTAGGGCCCTTGGTGCTCCCTAAGCTGAGTTCTTTTCTTGGAGATGTTTCAACACCAAACTAGGTAACATCATCAGTGCTAGATGGGAATGGCGTTTGTGGAGTGGTGGAGAGAAGGACTTAGGGCCCTTGGTGCTCTCGGAACTTGGTTCTCTTCTTGGAGACGTTTCAATACCAACAGCCGTGGTTTTCGCTTATTTTAATCACCGGTTCGCCCTGCGCATACACTGTCCACCCATACACGCATATGCTTTGTTTGCGCGTGTGCCTTTCACGCATGCACCCGGCGTCAAAAACATGGCTAAATAGGAGGGCATAGTGCCAGGACAGATCTGCCCTACAGGTTCGCCCCAACCGGTCTGAACCGGCTGAATACCACCTCAGAATACCAAACTAGGTCACATCAACAGTGCTTCGCAGTGACCAGCTCGTGCTAGCCCTGATGATGTGACCTAGTTTGGGTAACGAAACGTCCGCAAGAAAAGAAAGCAAGCTCAGAGGGCACCCAGGTCCTCTCGAAATGTTCCATTCAACCTCAGAAGCTTCCCCTCAATTTGAGCCTCCTGTGCTTTCATTTGGCCCAATGGGTCATCCTGGACTTACAACCCGTAAATGATTGTCCTTTCCTGGCAAGTCGTAAAATTGAGGGACCTGTATGATCAGACTAGATTTGACGGCTGTTTTTTCCCCGCCCTTGTTGTGAAGTGAAAGAGAAGCACATGCAGTCCTTGACTTACGACCACAACTGACCCCCCCCCACACAAACACACCTCCCACCCACCCCAATTTCCCATTGCCAAGCGAGACAGCTGTGAATTTTGCCCCGTTTTATGACCTTCCTTGCCACGGTTGTTTAGTGGAGCACTGCCATTTGTTCAGTTAACAGTGTGGCCGTTAAACAAATCGGGCTTCCTCATGGGAAGGGAATCACGTGACCCCGGGGATCAGTGCAACTGTCATAAGTACATGCCAGTGGCCAAGGGTCCGAATCCACGGGGATTCTGCAATGGTCATTCAGTGTGCAAAACAGTGTGTAAGTCCCTGTTTTCAGCACCGATGTCACTTCGAACGGCCACTAAATGAACGGGTTTGAGTCAAGGACTATCTGTACCCTTTATCCCCCATCTCCAAGGGGTTGGCATTCCTGTCCCTTATCCCGGACTGCCTAGGGGTGTCAACTAGGGATGGGCTGCAGGGGGCTAAAATTCTGTGCAGTTCGGACAATCCCCAAAGGCCACTGCTGGCTGGCCTCGCCCAACCCTTGCAGGAGTCCCCATGAGGCCTGTTTTGGATGCAGGCGAAAAACGGGCCTCCTGGACGTTCGGGAAGGTGGGAAATGAGCCCATTTCTGGCCCTCCAGAGCCCAAGAAGGCCATTTCCGCCCTCCCGGAGGCTCGAAAAAAGCCTCCAGAGCCCGGGGAGGGCGAAACCCCTGCCCCACCGTGGTGCAGGAGGCCAACATGCACCCTGTCCAGCCTCGCCACGCCCACCCAGCCACCGGGCACAGGACCCCTTGCTAAACATTTTGAAGCCCACCCCTGGTGTGAACCCCAGAGTGCTTCCCTGACCCTTCCCCCCACCCCAACCTTTCTGGCCACCACATTCGTGAGGGTGAAGTGGGCACGGAGCGAAAAGAACGAAAAGAAAACGAGGATGGGGGAAAAAAAGAAGAGAAACAGGCCATACGGTCAGTGGTTTACGGGAAGCCAGCGAGAGGGTTACGTTGGCTAAGCGCTCATCCACACACATCCACAGAGAGAGACCGACCCCGCCCAAGGAGGGATTAATCGGCAGCATGGCACGGCACGTACACACAACGCAACACAACACGACACCCACGAGAAGACCGGAAGGAAGGAAGGACGGACGGACGGATGGGAGACAAGAGAGAGGATTAATGACGTCAAACGCCACTGAGCCGACCTGGCGTGGAAGAACGAATCTCGTCAATCTGTCCTTCAGCAGAGGCTACAGGCAGAACAGCGGGCAAGCTTGGGCTGGCATTCAGAGGGTTAAAAGCATTGGTACTGAGAGGAGAGGGCTCGTCCCACCGATGGTCATATTTACCCATGAGAGCCTTTCTGATAATGGCCTCCAGCCCCATGTTGGAACTGGGGTTTTCTTGGACCGCCTGGCTTCTACAACTGATTAACCCTGGGGGAGGGAGGGAGGGAGGGAGGGAGGGAGGGAGGGGTTTGGGGGTGGGGGAAGGAGAAAAAAGGGGGACACCGAGGCAGAGATTTCGGAGAGGCGGGAGGGAAGAGAACAAAGGGAGGGAGGAGGGAAGGGAGAAACAAAACTGTCAGCACATCCTTTGCGAAACCTTTTAACTTTATTTCACTTTATTTCAATTTATAGACCGCCCAGTCTCCCTTACGGGACTCCGGGCGGTGCACAGGCACAACGGTGTGGTTGTGTTCGTTCTCCTCTTCCCCCGCCGAACCCTGCCACGACGCAGACCACGCTTGGCCTGGTCCTAAGTTCTGGAGATGTCTCCCCCTCCCCACCCCCCCACCCCCCAGGGAAGGAGGCCGGAGGAGGCATGGGCTTGGCTTGTTTCTGGAGTGCCGTGTTTGGGTTTCTTTCTCAAGGCTAAAGGCAAGGAGGGAGGGAGGGAGGAGGAAGCTGGCTGGTACTCAAAGCCTTGGCACGGCTTCCTCTGGGCTTTTGTGAGCTTAAGTGGGTTCAGATGTGACCAGAGTTTATGGTCTTCTTCTCTCGTGGTGCCTGTTCTGACCCGAGGCTTCCCAAGAGCAAATTCTTTGTCCCGACAAAAAAAAGAAACCCTTTTATGCATTGACTGTGAATTCTGCTCGTTCCCATCCAGCAAAGTCTTTCGAGGGAGGATTTACGGTCACAGACCTTATCTGGCTTGGAGAGCGGCCAGGCCGAGATCTGCAAAACTATGGCCAGGAGTCTCGGAGAGTCACGAATCAAAGAAGCGAACTAATGGTCTCCTGCAAACTCCACTCCCCTTTCGCTCCTCTTTTATTCCCTCTGGGAGGGGCCGTTCATCGTCCACCTGTGGCCTGACTCCCGAATTCCTTAGCTTCATCTGACAACTGTGCGCATGCGCACACTGGGAACAGGCTCCAGCTGTTCTTCTGCCCCACTGATGTCCAGCTTCGAAGGCAGCCGATATCTGTCAGACAGCCTTGGTCCCCACTCTGCCTCTGACACAGAGCCTTCCCCAGACTCCAGGGTCCACCCGCCTCTACCCTACCCATTGGACATCCCCATCCTCATCAGAAGTGACTTCTTTTGAGGTCTTTCTGATGTCCTTGTTCCGGACAGAACGGGTGGCATTTCAACGAAGGACACCATGGCTGGAAAGACTGGTGCTTCACAATCATTGCTTCACCAGCTTCTGCAAGGGACAAGGCACAATCGCAGTTTTGGGGAAGGAAACGCAACGTTTTTGCAGTAGCCTGATCCTATGGCTGAAGACACCTGGGATCTGGGCTTGAATATGGAAAAAAAAAAGAGATAATGGCTGCCAGAGGTCATGAGATGCTCCAAAGGTTTTGGTGGGACTCCTCCATGTTCCTTGAGATACATCAGGGATGTCCAAACTTGGGAACTTTAAGACTTGTGGACTTCAACTCCCAGAATTCTGGGAGTTGAAGTCCACAAGTCTTAAAGTTCCCAAGTTTGGACATTTCTGAGATACATGGACGAGACCACTGGCAATGCCCTTCGCTTTGGTGGATACCATGGTCGGTGGAGTGCCTCCACTGCAAATATGACTTCGGTGTGATATGAAGACAGAAAGGAAACGCAGCAAAAAATAATAATATTTTGAGGGCTCCTTTGGTGAAAGATGTCTCCACTTCAAAGTTGTTTTTTAGTAGCTGCCCAAATTGATGTTCTTAAACTCCAACCAGGGGAGGTATTCACTTTCCTTTCCTAAAAAGGTAAAGGTTCCCCTTGTACATATGTGCTAGTCGTTCCTGACTCTAGGGGGCGGTGCTCACCTCCATTTCAAAGCTGAAGAGCCAGCGCTGTCCGGAGATGTCTCCGGGGTCATGTGGCCGGCGTGACTCAACGCCGAAGGCGCACGGAACGCTGTTCCCTTCCCACTAAAGGTGGTTCCTATTTTTCTACTTGCATTTTTTACGTGCTTTCGAACTGCTAGGTTGGCAGAAGCTGGGACAAGTCGCGGGAGCTCACTCCGTTACAAGGCGCTAGGGATTCGAACCGCCGTCCTTTCTGATCGAAAAGCTCAGTGTCTTAGCCACTGAGTCGCCTCGTCCCCTGGCGTGCGCGTCCTTGTCCACGCGTGTGCTCAACCTTCCGTGCATGCGCTTCGGCGGGAAAAAAAAGGGGGTGGGCCTAAAGGGGATGGCATGAAGCCAGGAGAAGCGGGCGGGGCCACCTGCGATATCCACAACCGGTTCGTGCGAACCGGCCCAAACCGGCTGAATCTCACCTCTGACTCTTAACTCGCCTATGCTTGACCATAGACTGCCTCGAGGTCAACAGAAGAATGGCTACCCCCACCCTTAACGGGGAGCATTCAAAATGGAGGGACTGGTCTTCTCCCAACTTCCATGCCACCTGGGACAAAGGACCCTCATAAAATCAGGTCCTGGGCACCCAAGGGAAAGGGTTCCGTCCACCAGCTGTGCCCAGTCTCCCTGCAGCCTTCCCTCCCCCCACCCCCTCCCATCAATTTTGGGGTTGAGGCCAAGAGGACATCAGCTGAGCAGGAGGTACTGTCTGTCTTGGGATCTATGGTGTCATTCATGGTTGATTGTGTATTGCAATGGTGAGTCATCAGAAGCCATGCAGTTAAGGTGCGGCAATGCATAAAGACCAGAGAAGGCACTAAGGGGCACCTGTTTGCCCAAGGTTCCCAGGGAAAGAGGGGGATGATAAAACGTAATTAAATGAGTCTAAGAGACAGAGGTTGAGGAACAAGGAAGGGGTGGTTTTTATATTGTTCTTAAAAGAGTGAACGATCCAACTTATCATTGGCCTTCCTCCCCGCCCACTGCCTCCCTTTCTAAGTGCTTTTCTTTATAAAGGCTTTTCAATCTTCTGTCGTAGGGCAGCTGAAAAAGCCTTAAGGGTAAAGGTTCCCCTTGCACATATGTATGTGCTGGTCATTCCTGACTCTAGGGGGCGCTGCTCATCTCCATTTCAAAGCCAAAGAACCAGCGCTGTCCGAAGACGTTCTCCGTGGTCATGTGGCCGGCCTGACTCAATGCCGAAGGCGCACGGAACGCTGTTCCCTTCCCACCAAGGGTGGTTCCTGTTTCTTACGTGCTTTCGAACTCCTAGGTTGGCAGAAGCTGGGTCAAGTAATGGGAGCTCACTCCATTACGCAGCACTAGGGATTCGAACCGCCAAACTGCTGACCTTTCTGATCAACAAGCTCAGCGTCATAGCCACTGAACTAGCTTCAGCTCTTGAACTACCTTTATCAGCGGTCAATAAATGGCAGCTTGCAAAAGTCACCCCCAAACTTAGGTGCCGAGTGGGCCCCTAAGAGGGCACCATCCCAGGTAGAGAAGAAGGCAAAAGAGGCAGGGTGCAGAGGAATTCTAGTAGTTACCTGTTCCTGTCATTGCTGGCATGTAAAAAATCTCTGTTCCGGGTTGTCCAACATCTGGAAGGAAGACCAAAGAGAAACACCTTAGAGCAGAGGTCTCCAACCTTTGCAACTTTAGGTCTGAAGGACTTTAGCTCCCAGAATTCTCCAGCCAGCAAAGCTGTCAGTGTCAGGGCCTGGGCCAGGGGTCTCCAACCTTTGCAACTTTAAGTCTGAAGGACTTCAGCTCCCAGACTTCTCCAGCCAGCAAAGCTGTCAGTGTCAGAGCCTGGGCCAGGGGTCTCCAACCTTTGCAACTTTAAGTCTGAAGGACTTCAGCTCCCAGACTTCTCCAGCCAGCAAAGCTGTCAGTGTCAGGGCCTGGGCCAGGGGTCTCCAACCTTTGCAACTTTAAGACTGAAGGACTTCAGCTCCCAGACTTCTCCAGCCAGCAAAGCTGTCAGTGTCAGGGCCTGGGCCAGGGGTCTCCAACCTTTGCAACTTTAGGTCTGAAGGACTTCAGCTCCCAGAATTCTCCAGCCAGCAAAGCCTTAGAGGAGACCACATCTGAAGAAGTCCTACTACAATTTCAGAACGTCATTTTTGGGGGAAAGTCTGGGTGTCACCAAGATTTGGGGCTGAGAAAAATCAGATGAACTGTCTTCATATGAAGACAAGAGCCTGGTCAATGTTTCACATGGACAGAAGAACTTATAAGTAAGTAAGAACATAAGTTTTGAACTTATGAGTGGTCGTTTAGGGACCATTTAAAGTCATGACGGGCCTCCAGAAAGATTCTTACAGCTGGGTTCAAAAGTTAGATGGCCAGAGACTCCCTTGTGGCCACGTGACCACAGGTTGGATGGTCAACAACCAGACTGCTTTTATGAACATTTGCAGCATCCCCTGGTCATGTGACCACACGTTATGACAGTTTGGCCAAAAACCTTTGTGTACTTCTGGTTTTCAGGAAAACTGGTCCAGGGTGAACAATTCCTTGACTGAACAGGTGGCTCGATTAATTCTTCAGTATATCTTAATAGATAGATAGATAGATAGATAGATAGATAGATAGATAGATAGATAGATAGATAGATAGATAGATAGATAGATAGATAGATAGATAGATAGATAGATAGATAGATAGATAGATAGATAGATAGATAGATAGATAGATAGATAGATAGATAGATAGATAGATAGATAGATAGATAGATAGATAGATAGATAGATAGATAGATAGATAGATAGATAGATAGATATGGATGGATGATGGACAGGGAAAAATAGGTGGATAATAGATGATAGAAGATAGATAGGTAGGTAGGTAGGTAGGTAGGTAGGTAGGTAGGTAGGTAGGTAGGTAGATAGATAGATAGATAGATAGATAGATAGATAGATAGATAGATAGATAGATAGATAGATAGATAGATAGATAGATAGATAGATAGATAGATAGATAGATAGATAGATAGATAGATAGATAGATATGGATGGATGATGGACAGGGAAAAATAGGTGGATAATAGATGATAGAAGATAGATAGGTAGGTAGGTAGGTAGGTAGGTAGGTAGGTAGGTAGATAGATAGATAGATAGATAGATAGATAGATAGATAGATAGATAGATAGATAGATAGATAGATAGATAGATAGATAGATAGATAGATAGATAGATAGATAGATAGATAGATAGATAGATAGATAGATATGGATGGATGGATGATGGACAGGGAAAAATGGGTGGATAATAGATGATAGAAGATAGATAGGTAGGTAGGTAGGTAGGTAGGTAGGTAGGTAGGTAGGTAGGTAGGTAGATAGATAGATAGATAGATAGATAGATAGATAGATAGATAGATAGATAGATAGATAGATAGATAGATAGATAGATCGATCGATCGATCGATCGATCGATAGATAGATAGATAGATAGATAGATAGATAGATAGATAGGGATGGATGATGGACAGGGAAAAATGGGTGGATAATAGATGATAGAAGATAGATAGATAGGTAGGTAGGTAGGTAGGTAGGTAGGTAGGTAGGTAGGTAGATAGATAGATAGATAGATAGATAGATAGATAGATAGATAGATAGATAGATAGATAGATAGATAGATAGATAGATAGATAGATAGATAGATAGATAGATAGATAGATAGATATGGATGGATGATGGACAGGGAAAAATGGGTGGATAATAGATGATAGAAGATAGATAGGTAGGTAGGTAGGTAGGTAGGTAGGTAGGTAGGTAGGTAGGTAGGTAGGTAGGTAGGTAGGTAGGTAGATAGATAGATAGATAGATAGATAGATAGATAGATAGATAGATAGATAGATAGATAGATAGATAGATAGATAGATAGATAGATAGATAGATAGATAGATAGATAGATAGATAGATAGATAGATAGATAGATATGGATGGATGATGGACATGGAAAAATGGGTGGATAATAGATGATAGAAGATAGATAGGTAGGTAGGTAGGTAGGTAGGTAGGTAGGTAGGTAGGTAGGTAGGTAGGTAGGTAGGTAGATAGATAGATAGATAGATAGATAGATAGATAGATAGATAGATAGATAGATAGATAGATAGATAGATAGATAGATATGGATGGATGATGGACAGGGAAAAATGGGTGAATAATAGATGATAGAAGATAGATAGGTAGGTAGGTAGGTAGGTAGGTAGGTAGGTAGGTAGGTAGATAGATAGATAGATAGATAGATAGATAGATAGATAGATAGATAGATAGATAGATAGATAGATAGATAGATAGATAGATAGATAGATAGATAGATAGATAGATGAGAGAAAGATGATGAATGGATGATAGATTAGATAGATGGATGGATGGAAGGGTGGATAGATAAGATAGATTGGATGGATGGATGGATGGATAGAAAGATAGATGGCAGATGACGGACAGAAAAAGATGATAAATGGATGATAGATTAGATGGATGGATGGATAGATAGAAGACAGCCAGACAGACAGGCAAAGCGTCGAGTGACATTCTCACTGTATTCTGTCTCGTTCCGGTTGCTCGTGCTGAGTTTTTTGATGATCTCCTGCTTCTTGGATTTCACCATGGCGGAATTGCTCTCTGTCAGTTTGCTGAAGAAGGCCGGTGGTTGGACGCTGTTTCCGGGGGATCGGGTGCAGCCTCTGCGGGATTGAAAAGAAGGGCGGGTCAGGCCTGGAAGCCACCTTGGCCAATGGATCTCGAGGGCTGCCACATTCAGTGTGGGGGAAACTGGGAGGGGGGCGGGATTGCATGGAGTTAGGGAGATCCATAGTTCATAACAACATTCCTTTCTCCGTGAGTCAAGGACGTTCTGCCCTGCACCTGTGACTGGGAGGCATCTGCAGTGGGGACGGTTCCTGATTGGACCATGGGACAGACATGTGGGTGCTGGGCAGGGACTTGAAGTTTCATTTGGGTGGGGAAAACCGGGAAGCTTTCAGATTCGGGTTTTCCCAGATGTGCGCTGCCCACCCAGCTTCTTACCTCAGCTCCAGCTGCTCGGCCTCACGATACAGAATGGGGTAGGTGCTGTTTCGGACACGCTCGGCTTCTCCGTTTCCCTCGGGCGGAGAAATCGGCTCGATGCAGTTGTCCGAAGATGGGATTTTAATCTGCTCGGGGGACCTGCGGAGGTTAAGAGGGAGAAGGTGAGACTTGGGCAACGAGGATCTGGTGAAACCATGGGCGGGTTGGTTGAGGAGCTCATTGTGGGTTGACAACTGTCGGTTCTTCCATTGGGTGAGACGGGACAGAAGAGGGCCTTTTGAGGGATGAAGTTTTGGAGGATGAAGGACCAAAAATGAGAATTGCAACAAACAGCGTTCTTTGAAGGAGAAGGTGAGAGAATTAAAAAAGTGTAAACCAAGATAGGTTCCAAAGGTGCTTTTTCAAAAGGCAACTGGGGCTGGAACACCTTCCTTACCATCTGAGGCTGCAACGGCTGGGCCTCTTCCCTCTAGAACGAAGGCGCCTGAGAGGTGACCTGATTGAAGTCTATCAAATCATGCACGGTGTGGACAAAGTCGAAAAGGAAAAACTGTTTTCCCTATCGCACAACACTAGAACTAGGGGGCCCTCCATGAAACTTTTGATAGCTAGACCTCACACAAATAAGAGGAAGTACTTTTTCATCCAGAGGATCCCTGGTCTATGGAACTCCCTGCCATAAGAAGTGGTGACAGCTGTCAGCCTCGACACCTTTAAGAAAGGATGAGAGGAGTTCCTGGAGAACAAGGGCATCCATGGCTATCATGATGGATGCCTAAGGACACCCTCCGGGTTGGAGAGATAGGCAGGATATCTCTCAATGCCATTTGCAGGGAATCACAAGCAGGTGAAGACATCTGCTTGGGAAGACCCTGAAGCAAATGGGGAGCCACTGTGGGAGACAGAAGGCTGGACTGGATGGGCTGTGGCCTCTTCCAGCAAGGCTGTTCTTATGCTCTTATGACTTTGGTTTCCCTGGAAGACACTTTGCTTCTCATCTAAGAAATCAAAGAAGCTTCTTCAAGCAAACAATATCTTCAAGGAAAAACCCCTCTTTCAAACCAGCTGTCCTCTCTGTCCAAAATGTGGACTTTGCCTTTGTCTTTCAAATGCAGATGGACTGCTGAATCTTGTCCTGATGGATTTGTTCCTTTATGTTGTGCCATGAGTTTATGAAGTGGTTGTTTTGTTTCCCCAATGCACATGGCTCGCTGCATTGGTCTCAAACCCATGCAGATGACCAGCCCTCTGCAAAGAGTATAAATCTTTCCATTCCCCACCATCCAGTCAGAGCTGAAGAAGCTTCTTGGATGAGAAGCGAAAAGCCAGTAAGCCCAGTTGCCTCCGGAAAAAGCACCTTTGGCACAACCGTCACCTGGATGATTGAGAATCTCCGTAGACATGTAGGCCATGTTTGGATGGGTGTCTCCTTCAAAGTTTGCACCACTGCTGTTTCTTTTTGGTTTTGACACTCTATGATCCTTGAATGAGACCTCCCAAATGCTCCCTCTGCAGTGGGAACAGGACCCCTGCCTGGTTCCCTCCACAAATCTTGACGTTGTTGCCCGCTAGCAGCCAGGGAGTCGGTGGCAGACTCAGACAGTGAGGAGGGTTGGGGAGGAACCTGGGCCAGTCCTGGAGTCTGGGGAAGGCTCTGAGGAGGGCTCTGTGTCGGAGGCAGAGAGGGGGCCAGGGCCGTCTGACAGTTATCAACTGCCTTCGGAGTCGGACATCAGTGGGGCAGAAGAACAGCTGGAGCCCGTTCCTAGTATGTGCACGCACAGAGCTGCCAGGAGAAGGGAACAGCTAAGGAACAGGGGTCGACTCAGGAGTAAAGGCACAGGTGGGTGGTGAATGGCCCCTATAATGAATAAAGAGGAGCGAAAGGGGAGTGGAGTTTGCAGGAGACCATTAGTTCAATTCGTTATGGTGAAGATCTGTCCTGACTTCTGGCCCGGTAATCGCTGCTACAGCGTGGCGTTTGGAAGATATCGGCCTGGCACCTCTCCAAGCCTGATCAAGGTCTGTAGTTGTGAAATCTCTTGAAAGACTGTTAGCTGGGAGTTTGCTGGAGAGGAATTCCCTTTAAAACTAAATGAAAAGAGGTTTTATCGGGACGAGGACTCGGCTTCATGATCTTGGGAGGCCTCGGTCAGAACACTTGATTTGGAAACATCCCTTTCTGTCCCCATAGCCCGTCTTCCACCTTTGGCGGCCTCTGCCATGACCAGAAAGAGAGAGAAAGGCCTCACCTTTGGTCTGGTTCATTTTCAGGTGAAATTCGAGAAGACGACACATGTTCCATTGGTTGGTGCTGGAGGTAAGATTCGGTAGGTGCTCGTCGGAGATCCAGCACAGGACCAGCAGCCCCCGAATAGGAGTAGACGGGAGCCTGGATATGGGGATTGAGTTGCTGGGTATGATGGCGCGTGTAGTCTTGAGTGATGACTTCCTGTAAGAAAGGGATACATCCTTCGGTATTTTTTCGCGGTCAATTCTCCAGAGCGTTCCCTATCTCTTTGAGACGCCCTGTGGCCCTCCTTGTTTGTCTTCATTTAAAACCACCAAAGTTATTTGTAAATGTTTTGAGAGCAGCTAGAATTGTATTTGCAAAAAATTGGAAAAGTGAGAAATTACCTACTCAGGAGGAAATTATCCGAAAGGTCATGGACTGTGCTGAAATGACTAAACTGACATTTGAAATTAAGAGAAGAAGAGGATGAGCAATTCTATAAAGTATGGGATTTGTTCTACCAATGGTTAGATTAAAAAAAAAAACTTGGGAGATGAAAACGTTTATTTAGTTACACCTAGAAAAACGGTAGTTAAAATCTTTTGTAATTAAATACTTTTGGATATATGATATATAAAGGATAAAAATAAGGAGAGGCTATGTTACCTTAGAAAGACATTTTGTATACTAAATAGATCAACAATGATGCAAAGAATTATTGAGATATTTATGAATTGAAATACTTGGTAACTTTTTGGTTTTATATTGGGAAAATACTATTTGGAATTTGATTATGTGATATATAAATATTGTACTCTAATGGTAATTGAAAGCAATGCTGTACAACATGAATTCAGGGAAAACTGTTCTTCTTTCTTCTTTAAATAATAACAGAAAAAGTTGAGTGATTCTATAAAGATTAATTGTTATTAAACAGATAAATAAGTATTTAAGAAAATAAGGTGGTTTGAAATGAAGGATCATTAATTTTAATTTAACATATAAAAGCCCAATAATGGTGATATACTTGGCTATGTTGGATGGACAATTAGTAATTATATATATATTATATTATATTTATTAAATTTCTATCCCGCCCTATCTCCCAGAAGGGACTCAGGGCTATATTTGCAACTGTAAACATTGATGCACAAAAACTTGTGACCAAACAACATGCTACACAAAATTGAAACTGGTTGTATGTTTTATCTGGTTTTATGCTTAAAAATAAAACAATATTTTAAAAAAACAACCAAAGTCACGCTGAAAAAGATGACTTGCAACCAGACTTTGCATTTTATGACCCTCCACTTACATTGATGTGCTGAGCCAAGGTGACAACACGCTGATTTCCTTTGGCATTCGGGGGTCCCTGTAAGGGCTGACCCGGGGACTGGTGACCCTCACTGATCTGGTGGAGTTGTTGCATGTGGGAGATGTCGGTCGCGGAAGGTTTGAGGGAACCTAGGTGAGAAAAAGTGAACGGGGCGGGTATAAAAACGCGCCATCACCGAAATAGGGGAAGGGTCCCTGTTTATGGGTGGAGGAGACCCTGACCTTTCTCCTTATCTTGAGTCAGCTTCATCGCTTTCTCATGGAGGACAGAGGGGGAGCTCACGGGGCTTAGGGTTTCGACGGCGTCAGGACTGTAGTTCCCACGGAAAACTGAGGAGCACAAAAGAGAGCCTGAAAGGTTGGCGGGACGTCTCGCCTTCTCAGCTGCGTGACAACTGGTAGGAGAACCGCAAGGATGAGAGATACCCTCAAAGCAGGGGTGAAACGGTCTGAAGTCTGCTACCGCTTTGTTTCGCTACCGGTTCGCTTCAGTACCAGTAGCGAAACAAAAAGGAGGATTAAGAACCGTTTTCTTAAGTAGAACAGCTTTGCCGTGTGATTTCGATTCACTAGAAAGCAGGATTTCCTGCTTTCTAGGGAATATATCTCGTGCGGCACAGCTGATTGTCGGAACTGGTAGTAAAAAAATGCTACCAGTTCGCCCGAACCGGCGATCAGCTATGCAACAATCAGCTGTAATTGCGCGGCATAGCTGATGGTTGCACAGCTGATCTTTTATTTTTAATTTAAATTTATATCATCGAAAGTACGGGTTCGGCTGAACCGGTAGCGTATTTTTACTACCAGTCTGGGCGAAGCGGTAGCAATTTTGAGTACTGGTTCGGGAGAAACAGCCCAAACCGGTAGCATTTCACCCCTGCCTCGAAGAGCCCTTTTGATAACTGCATTCGGAGATCTCATTGCTTGGATCGCTACGTAGAGAAGGAACCTTCAAGAGGTCCTTCACATCCAACCTCGGCCCAGGCTGAACTGACCCATAGGCTCTGGATGGGGGTAGGGGGTGGAGGGACACGCTATTGAGAAGCACACAGTGGCTTCCACTGAGGTCTTTTGGAATATATTGTGGTATGAAATGGGACAGCCACCCATTTTCAGTTGTCCATTAAAAAAAACCTTCAGCAGTATAATTAGAACAGCTTTAGTTGTGGACAATCAATTCATTGGCCGAGACACCAGAATGTTGCCAAGTTTGGAGATACCTCCAAGGGTTACTTCCATTCGAGCTGCAACCAAACTCACGGTTCTAGTTCAGGGATGGCGGACCTATGGCACGGGTGCCACAGGTGGCACGCAGAACCATTTCTTAGCATAGGAATTTCTATGCGTTGCCCTGACAGCTCCAGCCCGCATGTGTGAGCTGGCCAGCTGATTTAGGCCTTCTTTTGAGGCCGTTTTTCGCCCTCTGGAGGCTTCAGGGAAGCTCCTGAAGCCCCTGGAGGTGGGGAAAGCCTCTGGAGCCTGGGGAGGGGGGAAAAAGCATGCCAAAAGCATGCGGTCATGCACATAGCATTATGGATGTGTCACGCCCATGCACTCCGCCCCGCTTTTGGCACCTAAGCCAAAAAATGTTAGCCATCACTGTTCTACTTCTAGAACAGCCTTCCCCAGCGCCTGGTTTGCAATCTTGGGAGTTGTAGTCTCAACCAATCCAGGAGCCCGGAGATTGGGGGAACCAATCGAGGGACCGTTTAGTAGCCTCATTCTCTCCCCCGCCAACATCTTCTAGCTCAGGGGTTCCCGAACTTGGCAACCTGAAGACTTGTGGACTTCAACTCCCAGAATTCTCCAGCCAGCTCTGCTGGCTGGAGAATTCTGGGAGTTGAAGTCCACAAGTCTTCAGGTTGCCAAGTTTGGGAACCCCTGTTTTAGCTCAACACCAGATGACCTTCCCCACGTTGCAATCTGTGTATAGGCAGTCCTCGATTTACAACCAATCGCTTAGCGACTGTCCAAAGTTACAACGGCACTCACGACCGTTTTTCATACTTACGGCCATTGCCGCATCCCTGTGGTCACGTGACCAAAATTTGGCGTTTGGCATCCGTCACGCATTTATGACGGTTGCCACTGTCCTGCAGTCACGTAATCATCATCTGTGACCTTCCCAGTTTGGCTGAGCAGCTACTCACTGATCAATTTCCCTTGCTTAGCAGTGGAAATTCTGATTCCCCACCTGTGGTCGTAAGTTGAGGACTACCTAAGTCCCGGCCGACTTTAGCAAGTCGACAACAATTCATGGGCAAATCTGAAATTTGTGACGTCCCTCATTCCTGCATTTCGCACATTTTACAGAGGCCGGTGAACCGCGAAAATGAAACGTCACAACCATGCAACACAAGCCCCCACCTCTTAAAAGGGGTGGTTGGGGAGCGGGCAATTTGCTGGTTCATCCATGACCTCCTCTCAAAGGGGTGTCAAACTCATGTTGTCACATGACGTATTGGGACTTTCCCCCCCACCCCTTCATTTAATCGGGTACGGGCGTGGCCAGCCTGGGACACACCTGGCCCATGCGCTAAGAGTTTGACAGTCCTGGCTTAGACCCTCGTCCCTTTGTGAGAGACCCCCTCCCCATTTCCAAGTCTAGCCTGCCCTGCCGCACACGACGAGATACCCCAAGAGGAAATCAAACACATGGGAACCGAGGGGGGGAGGGGAAATAGGCTTAAAAATGGGAGGGGGGGAAGGAAGAAGCATGAGCACAGGAAGAGTGCAAAACAGGAGCTTTTAGGCAGACAACGCCGAAAACATAAAGGGGCCGTCACCACAAATGTGAAAATCAAAATGCTTTTAAAAAAGAAATCAAAGAAATAAACGATTGCGGAGAGGGAAGGATCTTTGGTAACGTCTCCGGGTGCGGGCTGGAAGGCCACCCCCCTGAACGCGGAGAGCCGCCCCCGATTCCCCCTCCAATGTCTTACCATCGCCATTGGTGCTGTTATTTAATGAACTTCTTTCGGGCCGCCCCTTATTGCAAGAAATTTGGCGCGTGATAATGACATCAATGAAGTTGGCCGCTGTCATGGTAGTCTTACCGAGTACTCGCAGCTCCTGTTCCTGCACTGAAAAGGGTTTACTCTTTTCTCTACTCGGCTGCTCGGGGGCCGAAACGGCGTGCAGCGATGGGTCCAGGGGGCTGTGATGCGAAGGCTGGATTTTCCCCTGTCCTCTGCTAAACGGGTGGCTTGCCCCCGGCCCAGAAGAAGAGGACAAAGTCTTGGGCTCAGTAGCTTTTACAGGCGAAGGCGTCTGTTCTACACCTCCTGGCCCCGCGGACAACTTGGAGGGGAAGAGGTGGTTGGTCTCAGGCTGAGACCGTTCGCTTTTGATGTCCTGGGCCCTGGAGGAGGAGACCTCCTTCTGCAAGTGAGCCGACTCCATCACCGAGGCGTAGCTGTCCATGCCACTTATGGAGCTGCGCAACGCCGATGCCGGACAGAAGCCCGAGGAGCAGGCTGGAGACGTGGTGGCGATGGATGAGGAGGAGGAAGAAGAGGAGGAAGAGGATCTGCAAAGCAGAAAACCACGTCAAGAGATCTCCAGGGGGAGAAGAAGGAAATACTCACCTCTTTTGCAAGGGGCTGTCGAGCTTTCTATGCGTTTTCGACTATTTTTGTTTTATTTGTGTTTGTTCAAAAATAAATAAAAAATTACCCACCCACCCAAAAAAAAAAAAAAAAGACAAGCAACCAGCGCACAGAATCTGCGCTGTGCAGGTTCCACTTTGTGCCCTAGATAAATGTCGAGGGCAACCCATTTCTGTCTTTCTGGAATTTGACTTACCGCAAAACGGAGGGAGGGAGGCCTTCTGGGGAGATGATCTTCATGTTGGTGTTGTGCAGCACACTGGGACGTTGCTGGATGTTTTCCTGGGCGCGAGGAGAGACCGGGGAGTGCTTGTGAGAGTGTGCGGGGGTGCGGCCGCTGCTGTGCTCGGTGCCTGTCATAAAAGATGGAACGGAGGCAAAAATGAGACGGTGCCAAGCCCCCCATCTCCTCCTCCCCATCCGCGGTGGTGAACCTCAACTCACCGGGCCTCCATATGGGCGCATGTTCCACCGTAGCTGTGCTGGTCACCACTGATTTCTTGCGTTCTTTTTCACGGTCCCGTTCTTGGTCCCGTTCGGAAACCGGGGGTCCCGTCTTGGCTAAATGCGCAGGGGTACCTGTGAAGCACAGGCCGCTGTTTGTTTCCCACTGTGGGTAACACGCTCTAGAGTGGCTTTGCTATATGGGACGGAGCAGGGTGTTGTGACACAATATATATACTTATTCCCCTGGCTCAGCTGATCAGGAGGAGAACCTGTGGCCTAGTGGCAATGACAACTGCATCACATGTAATACTGCCCAGGTTCAAATCCCAGTAAGGGCATGGCTGGCTGATGAGAGCTAAACAGCTTGAAATAGATCTATACTAGTCTCCCTTTACTTATTTATCAGCACAAACGATGGATGAATAGGTAGGTAGGTAGGTAGGTAGGTAGCAGTGGTGGGTTTCTGCAGGCTCGCACCTACTCGCGAGAACCGGTTGGTGAAATTTAGAGAACCAGTGAGAGAGGGTTCCACTGGTGTACCTGGAAGTAAACCTGGCCCACTGCTGCCAGTGACCCAACAGGAAGGAAAGGAAAGGAAAGGAAAGGAAGGAAGAAAGGAAAGAAAGAAAGAAAGAAAGAAAGAAAGAAAGAAAGAAAGAAAGAAAGAAAGAAAGAAAGAAAGAAAGAAAGAAAGAAAGAAAGAAAGAAAGAAAGAAAGAAAGAAAGAATGAATCATCACAATTGAGTCCAAAGTTTTGGTTGCTAAGCAAGAGCGTTGTTAAATGAGTTTCACCACATTTTAAAAGGTGGCCACTCCCACCCTGTCACATGACTGCCAAGCCACGCCCACAAAATAGGCCACACCTAGAGAGTAGGTTCTAAAAAATTTGAAACCCACCACTGGTAGGTAGGTAGGTGGGTGGGTGGATGGATGAATAGGTAGGTAGGTAGGTAGGTAGTAGAGATAGAGATATATGTTATAGATGACATATAGATAGGTAGATATATAGATAGAAGATATATGTATATGTATAGATGATAGGCAGATAGATAGCAATGAGACAGACAGACAGACAGACAGACAGACAGACAGACAGACAGACAGACAGACAGTATTTCTTCTTTTCTTCCCTAAACTTTGTTTTCAAAATATTACAACATGCACCGTCCTCCATTATTATGGGGTTCTTGAACATGAGGAGGGGCAGTCAGACTCAATCATCCTTAACTCTGGGCTGAACTAAAGCTGCTGGTTTGTGGTTTCCTTCATTTGGGCGCTACCAAGAAGCCATGAGGTGGCTTTGAACCTCCCAGGATGATTACACTGGGTGAAGCAGCCCACAAATCCATACTTTTCAACTGATTTGGATTTCACTGGTCCCCCCTCTGTTTTTTTTTCTCCAAGAAAGCTCCAGCTACTTCCTTCACCCAATCTAGAACAGCCTCCTTCTCTCTAGCTTGTATTCCCTTGGTGTTGTTTACACCTCTGTTATTTGCCCTTGATTCTGCCCCTCTCGGATCACAAAATTAGGTCAAGCAACCTACAAATCTGACTTGATCTGGACCTCACTGGTTCCTCTTATACTTTTCTTCTGGAGCTCCACCTATTTCCTTCAGCCGATCTAGAACACAGCTTCCTTCCGTCTCCACCTTGCCTTCTCTTGTTCTCCTTGACCTCCAATTCCCCCTCAATACAATAGCAGAGTTGGAAGGGACCTTGGAGGTCATCTAGTCCAACTCCCTGCCTAGGCAGGAAGGCCTATACCGTTTCAGACAAATGGCTATCCAACATCTTCTTGAAGACTTCCAGGGTTGGGGCATTCACAACTTCTGGAGGCAACTTCTGTTCCACTGGTTAATTGTTCTAACTGTCAGGAAATTTCTCCTCAGTTCTAAGTTGCTTCTCTCCTTGATTAGTTTCCACCCATTGCTTCTGGTTCAAATGCTTTGGAGAATAGTTTGACTCCCTCTTCTTTGTGGCAGCCCCTGAGATATTGGAAGGCTCCTATCATGTCTCCCCTGGTCCTTCTTTTCATTAAACTAGACATCACCAGTTCCTGCAACCGTTCTTCATATGTTTTAACCTCCAGTCCCCTAATCCTCTTGGTTGCTCTTCTCTGCATTCTTTCCAGAGTCTCCACATCTTTTCTACATCGTGGTGACCAAAACTGGATGCAGGATTTCAAGTGTAGCCTTATCAAGGCCTTATAAAATGGTATTAACACTTCACGTGATCTTGATTCTCTCTCTCTGTTTACGCAGCCTAGAACTGTGTTGGCTTTTTTGGCAGCTGCTGCCCACGGCTGGCTCATATTTCCAGAACCTTTCGCCTATACACGCACCGGTGGATCTCCTCAGCAGGCGGTTTATCAAAGAAGGATATTTGGAAGCATCTCACCGTGCCTCGGGTTCTAGGTCCTCTCCCGACTCACCTGGCGAGAGCGGCGAGCTACTGTGTCGGCTGAACGGCTGGGCAGCGCCGTGCATGTAGGCGATGCGGTCCATGGAGGCTGCGGAGGTCCCTGGGGTGGGGGGCACGAGCACAGGAAGGTGTGGTACTTGGGACAGGTCGATTATCCCTGCTGGGAAAAGGAGAAGGTGGTTAGGAACGGAAGGAGGCGCCCAGAATCAAGTGGGCAGCGTCCTCTTTTAAGACCAATGGGGCTTAAATTGGTCCGACTGGCCTGCTCTGAATTCTCTGCATTTTTTAATTCTTTCCCCTTATGGCAGGGGTGTCCAAACTTGGGAACTTTAAGACTTGTGGACTTCAACTCCCAGAATTCCCCAGCCAGCTATGCTGGCTGGGGAATTCTGGGAGTTGAAGTCCACAAGTCTTAAAGTTCCCAAGTTTGGACACCCCTGCCTTATGGCATGGGCTTCACTTCAAGGAGAATCTTACAGACCAACAAACCAATGCTACATTTCCCCCCAAAATAAGACAGGGTCTTATTTTCTTTTGAACCCCCTCCCCAAAATAAACCCTTGGGGAGGCCTTATTATTTTGGGAGTGCAGGAGGCGACGAGCGTGGTCACCTCATGGCTGCTGCTGTGTTGCCATATTTTCAGGGAGGGCTTCTTTTAGCGCATGCGCTCAAAAGCCCGATTGGGCTTATTATCCAGGGAGGTCTTATTTGGGCGGGGGGGGGGGGGGGAAACAGGCAAAGAAAGACAGAATGTGGCAACTCGTCCCGGTCAACCTGCACACGGGACAATCCAACAAATGCCAAAGTTAAATTGAATTTGGGCAGAAGAGTGGGTAACAATCCTAAAATAAAACTCAATTAGCACAGGAGTCATTTAATTCGGTTTTAATATTTTGCATTTTGTATATTGTTGTATTTATTGGATTTTTAATTTCCTGTGCACCGCCCCGAGTCCCCATGGGGCAGAGGGGGCGGTCTATACATTTAATAAAATAATAAAATAAAATAATAATAAAATAATGCGGAAATAACAAAGAGGATTTTGAGGAAAGCGGGGTCACCACGTATGAAAGTAACGGAATGATTTATACAGCATTGAATTGTCCCGAGAGGAGTTGGCCTCGACAAAGGTGTCGCTTTTAAAAATGACTTGAGATTGTAGGGCAAGGTAGGAACCATCAAGATCCATCAAGTCAACTGTCCTGACCTCCCAAACGTGGCAAACCCTCTGTAGTTAAATAAATGTCCCCTTTATTAGGAGTGCCAGTAATAAGTTTCTCTGTCTCTCTCACTGCAGGCTAACAAGTCTGTCCGGCAGGGAAATGAATACTGGCCCACGTCTATTCATCTCCACCCCTTGCCTTTGAGCTAGGGTGGGGCTTCACTAGCCGCAGTGGCTCTTCCGTCCCAAGGACCGGCCCATAGATTTCCACTGCTCTCCTCTCCTCTCTGCCATCTGTGCATCCGTGCATCAGGCACTGGACCCAGCTGTTGTTCCTCTTCCTCATCAGCCACCTCCAGATCTGGGGGCTGTTGACTCTCCATCTGAGGGCTGATGGCCGGCCCAGGCCCTCCCTCCCTCCCTCCCCCCCCTCTCTCTTTCTCTCGGCTCCATTCCCCTCTTCCCCCCCCAGAGCTCTCAGGTTGCTCTGATGCTGAACCCTGACTCCCACGCCTCCTCCTTCCTCCTCTGATTCGGCTGCTGGAGGGGTTGGCGCCCAACAGGCCACAACACTAGCATTATCCTCTACAGCAGTGTTCCCCAATCTTCCTTGCTATGTGGACTAGGAAGGGGGAGAAGGGATGGTTCCACTTGATTGGGGGGGGGGGGTGAGCCACTTCCGTTGCCCAGTTCCGAATGGGCTCGGGGCCCCCTGCTCTACAGCCAGCAGCGCCTCTCTGCTTGATGTCTGTTCCCGTAACAGCACAACCCAGAGCCAACACCACTGACGGAAGTCACTCTTCTAAAGCATTGTGTCTTGTCTCGGACCGAGTTTGAGCCACCATCTCGTGGGCGTTTCTGCAAACAAGTCTCCAACAGTGCTTCCCCTCCCTCCTGGGCCCGCTGGTGTGAACCACCACCACCACCACCCCCCGGATTCCAGACCTGCTGCGTAGTTGAGGGCCAGGGAAGGTTCTCGTGGAGACAAGCCGCGAAGCAGATCGACTCGCTGAGCCGTGGCGGCGTTGTGGTGCATCTGCTGGGAGGTGATGTAGTCGTTGATGATGGTCTGTCTGTTCTCCATGGCGGCGGTGTCCGGGTAACCACGGATGAGGTAGGGCGGGTAGAGGTGGGGGTACGTAGGGCCAGGAGCAAGGTGCCTTGGCAAGTAATAGGCAGCTGTTGAGTCAAGCAGAGATGATGAAGAGAAGGTCCATATCTACACATTCCAGATTTCAGAACATTTGACATCCAACTCAACTCCTGTCTTCTACACCAGGGGTCCCCAACCTTTTTGGCACCAGGGACCGGTTTCATGTAAAAAAAATTCCGCGGACCGGTGGTAGCCTCCAGCGGGTGAGTTGAGTCATGTGGGCCACGCGTGCGTTCGGCAGTCACAAGGAACCCGAGGAGGGAACCCGCGTCTTGTGGGAACGTGACTCAGGGAAGGCGCTTTGCGTGCAACCGGGCAGGAAAGCTGCCAGGGGTCCCGGGCGAAGGATCCTCGGCTGGGGCAGGGAAGGACGGGCTGCGTCCAAGGCAGGAGAGCCTGGCATGCCCCTTCCCCCCGCGCAGGGCCGGGTGGTGCCCCGAACCCCCCCAATGCAGGCTGTTGCGCCCGTCCTGTCGCTGGGGAGTGCCCCGGCCAGCCGCCAGGATAGCGAAGCGTTTGCTACACTTTCCTAAGAGTTGCGCTACTCACTCCGGCCCGGTTACTATCAAGCCACGGACCAGCACCGGTCCGCGGCCCGAGGGTTGGGGACCCCTGTTCTACACCATTCCATAAAGCTCCACTTAAGGTCTTCCAAATCCTTTCCCCACTCTTTCCCTGGGTCAATCTTTAGAACAGGGGCAGGGATGGGGTTGAAAAATTTTGAGCAACCGGTTCTCTGCCCAGATACTGGGTGAGTGTGGTCATAGTGGGCATGGCCTATTCAGCTTCCTGCACCAGGGGGGCATTTCCACCCTCCCAGGCTCCAGAGGCTTCCCTCGAGCTTCTGGGAGGGCAACCATGGACTCCCCCAGGCTCCAGAGGCCCTCCGGAGGCCTGAAACATTTCCAGACTTCCGGGAGGCATATCTTTTGCCCTCCCAGAGCCTCCGTGCAGGCCCTGCACTTATCTGGCATCCAAAATGGGCCGTATGAAGACTTCTGGGATTGGCGGAGCAGGGTGGGCAGAGCCAGCCAGTCTTTTCAACTACCAACTGTAAAATTAGTATCCAGTTCACCTGAACTGGTCCGAACCGGCTGAATCCCACCCCTGGATCAGGGATGTCAAACTCAAGGCCTGTGGGCCGCATCCGGCCCAGGGGGGGGGGGCTCAGATCTGGCCTTGGAAAGGACTGGCCCACGATGCCTCTGCTAGCGAAAATGGAGCTCCGTTTTCACTGGCAGAGAGCTAAAAGTAACAAACTAAAAACAAAATGAAAGGAGAAATGTTACCCCTCTTGCATTTGGGCATGCAAGAAGGGACAGGAAAGGAGGAAGGCAAAGAGGAAAGGCAAAGAAAAAGAAGGAAAGAGGGAGAGGAAGAAGAAAGGAGAATGGAGAGGGAAGGAAAAGGAAGGAAGGAAAGAAGGAAGGAAGGAAGGAAGGAAGGAAGGAAAGAAGGAAGGAAGGAAGGAGAGAGAGGAAAGAGAATGAGGAAGGAAGGGAGGAAGGAAAGAGAGAGAGGAAGGAGAATAAGGAAGGAAGGAGAGAGAGGAAGGAGGATGAGGAAGGAAGGAGAGAGAGGAAGGAGAATGAGGAAGGAAGGAAGGAGAGAGAGGAAGGAGGATGAGGAAGGAAGGAAGGAAGGAGCGAGAGGAAGGAGAATGAGGAAGGAAGGAAGGAGAGAGATGAAGGAGGATGAGGAAGGGAGGGAGGGAGGGAGGATGGAAGGAAGATTATAATGACAGGGTCTGACGAAAGTCCTCAGAGAGGAAGGAAGGAAGGAAGGAAGGAAGGAAGGAAGGAAGGAAGGAAGGAAGGAAGGAAGGAAGGAAGGAGAATGAGGAAGGGAGGGAGGGAGAGAGGGAGGACGGAAGGAAGATTATAATGACAGGGTCTGAGGAAAGTCCTCAGAGAGGAAGGAAGGAAGGAAGGAAGGAAGGAAGGAAGGAAGGAAGGAAGGAAGGAAGGAAGGAAGGAAGGAAGGACGGACGGAAGGAAGGAAGGAAGGAAGGAAGGAAGGAAGGAAGGAAGGAAGGAAGGAAAATAGCAATAGCCCTTTGACTTATATACCACTCCACAGAGCTTTGCAGCCCTCTCTAAGCGGTTTACAGAGTCAGCCTCTTGCCCCCAACAATCTGGCTCCTCATTTTACCCACCTCGGAAGGATGGAAGGCTGAGTCAACTTTGAGCCTGGTGAGAATTGAACTGCTGGCAGTAGGCAGAGTTAGCCTGCAATACTGCATTATAACCACCAGGAAGAAAAGAAAGGGAAGGGAAGGAAAGGAAAGAAGGAAGGAAGGCAGATAGCACTAGTACTTAGACATATACCGCTTCACAGTGTTTTCCAGCCCTCTCTAAGCGGTTTACAGAATCAACCTATTGCCCCCAACAATCTGGCCCCTCCTTTTAGCGACCTTGGAAGGAGGGAAGGCTGAGTCACCCTGGAGCCTGGTGAGATTCAATCTGCCAAATTGACGGTCTGAGGGAAGTCCTGCCTTAGCACTTGACCACCACAGGTGCCCCCGAGGCGACTGATGTTGAGCTGGCCCTGTCCCCTCCCCCCTGAGGTCAAACACAACCCTGATGCGGCCCTCAATGAAATCGAGTTTGACACCCCTTGCCCTCGATCTAGGTGCAGCCATCCACGTTGGAGAACCCACTGCCCAGGTTGCTGCTAAACGCTTCATGCACCTCCAAGATCTACTAACTCTTTGATCTAACCCAAGTCCCGTACGGAGATCCGTATTCTTTAAAAACCGGTCCAATCTGCCCTGGGACGAAACTACACGATGCCCACAAATGGGATGGACTTTTCATGGACTTGTCGTTCTCCTACCTGCTTCCAAGGGGATCCCGCGGGGAATGGCGGCAGGGTCAAAGGTCAGTGGAATGTGGCCTCTGTAGAGATCCATGCCACTCGCTCCGCGGAGCAGGTGCTCATACGGACTCATCGGGTGATGGTGCTGCTCAGGGAGTGGGGTGTGAGGAGATTTGGAGCTGGTGATGTCCCTGGAGGTGGTGGTGACCTTCCGGTCTTGAGACACGGGTTTTCCAGCCGTGATGCTCCCTGTGGAAGAAGGGGACAGCATCAAAGGAAGAAAATATTTGTAGCTTAGGGTTGTGAGGTCCTTAGGGTCCTCAGAGCACGGATGATGTTCCCTAGTTGGCTCATGAAATGACCTGGATGACTGAGAACCTCTACAGATAAACCTCCAGGTGGCCTCAGCGACCCTCTCAAAGGATGAAAGGACCAGCTGTCTGCACGAGTATCACCCCTTCCATTCCCCACCATCCAGTCGGAGCTGAAGAAGCTTCTTAGATGAGGAGAAATACGTCTTCAAAAGAAAACATAAGAAAGCCCAGTTGCCTCCTGAAAAAGCACTTTTGGGACAACCATGACCTGGATGACGGAGAATCTCTACAGACCTTTAGCTACACAATTTGGGATGAAGACCCTTGGAATGGTGGGGGAGTAGGAATGGATTTCCAGAGGGAAAAAAAATTGCAGATTACAGGAACCCTTTGCACCACTCAGGTGACCCTGAGGAGATAGATAAACCTCCAGGTGGCCTCATAGACCTTCTAAAAGGAGGCAAAGGACCACCTGTCTGCCAAGAGCATAAATCCTTCCATTCCCCACCATCCAGTCAGAGCTGAAGGTGCTTCTTGGATGAGAAGCGAAATGTCTTCAAAACAAAAAACAAGGAGATGTAGTTTCCTCCTGAAAAAGCACTTTTGGGACAACCATGACCTGGAGGTCTGAGAATCTCTACAGACATCTGCAAGAAAACAAACGCTCCCGGAGAGAACCAAGGACCCCTCAGATGAAGTAGACACTCACATTTTTGAAGAGGCAGCCAACAAGCCCACAACTCCTGAACATTGCCATGCTGTGCTTGAAACATGACCAAGAACATCATCAAGATCTTTCTATAGCAGGGGTCCCCAACCTTTCCAACTTTTGTGGGGGGGTCAAACAACCCTTTCACAAGGGTTGCCTAAGACAGGGGTCTCCAACCTTTGCAACTTTAAGTCTGAAGGACTTCAGCTCCCAGACTTCTCCAGCCAGCAAAGCTGGATGGAGAATTCTGGGAGCTGAAGTCCTTCAGACTTAAAGTTGCAAAGGTTGGAGATCCCTGCTTTAAAGCAAAGCTGGCTGGAGAATTCTGGGAGCTGAAGTCCTTCAGACTTAAAGTTGCAAAGGTTGGAGACCCCTGCTTTAAAGCAAAGCTGGCTGGAGAATTCTGGGAGCTGAAGTCCTTCAGACTTAAAGTTGCAAAGGTTGGAGACTCCTGCTTTAAAGCAAAGCTGGCTGGAGAAGTCTGGGAGCTGAAGTCCTTCAGACTTAAAGTTGCAAAGGTTGGAGACCCCTGCTTTAAAGCAAAGCTGGCTGGAGAATTTTGGGAGCTGAAGTCCTTCAGACTTAAAGTTGCAAAGGTTGGAGACCCCTGTTCTATAAAACTCACATCTTTCTATCTCTTTCTACAGAAAGCTGGGTTGAAACCCCTTGAGGTCTACAACCAGGTAGCATGGAACTGTTCTGACGAATCATAAAGTCATCAAGCAAATCCAGCTTTCCCTACTGATAGGCTGGTCAGAAGCCAATGGCGCCAGACGCAAATGGCGATCACATGATCTTGGCCATCACTGCTAATTGGCCCAGACCCACTTTTTTCAAGGCTCGGTAATTTCAAATAGTCACTAAACGGATGGTTGTAAGTTAAAGGACTACCTCTTCTGACCTAGGCTTCCCGAGAGCATGGAGGAAACTCCTGGTCCCGACAAAATGGTTTCCTGTCAATTCTGCTCCTTCACATCCAGCAAAGTCTTTCGAGGGAGGATTTGCAGTCACAGACCTTATCTGGCTTGGAGAGCTGCCAGGCCGATCTTTGCAGAACTTGGCAAGGAGTCTCGGAGAGTCACGAACCGATGAAGTGAACTAATGGTCTCCTGCAAACTCCACTCCCCTTTTGCTCCTCTTTTCTTTCCCCTGTGGCCTTTCTCCCAAGCTGACCCCTGTTCTTTAGCTTCTCCCTTCGTCTGGAAACTCTGCACCTGCGCACATTGGGAACAGGCTCCAGCTGTTCTTCTGTCTCACTGATGTCTGACTCTGACAGCAGCTGGTAACTGTCAGATAGCCCTGGCCCCCTTTCTGCCTCCGATACAGAGCCCTCGTGCGAGCCTTCCCCAGACTCCAGGACTGGCCCAGGTTCCTCCCCAACCTCCTCACGGTCCGAATCTGTCCCCAGCTCCACTGGCCACTGCAGGGCCACAACAGGAGCTCCTACATAATAAGCAAGATGGCTGACCTTCAAGTTGCCAAAGAAACCAAAAACAACGAGGAGCAAGGAATACCATATTTTTCGGAGTATAAGACGCACTGGAGTATAAGACGCACCAAGGTTTTGAAGAGGCAAATTTAACAAAAATTTAACCTCCCCAAAATGGCCTGGTTTTTGTGAAAACGAGACCCATTTCTCTTTTTGAAAAAAAAGGCATGAATAGCGAGGCTTGTAGAGTGCTCCTGGGGGAGTGGGAGGCCCCCCAACACAAGCAAAAATCGGCCCATTTTTCGCAACAATGGGCCCATTTTTTGTCAAAAAACATTTCATGCATCGCCTTTAGGAGGCTCATGGAGTACTCCTGGAGGCTAGCGGGGGGGTGGGGGGTGTCACTCATTTCTGCCCTCCCCAGCCCCCAGGAGCACTCGGATAGCCTTCTACAGGCTCTGCACAGCCATTTTGGTGAAGGGGGAGAGGTTTCGGGAGGCACAAAATGCTGTATTCAGTGTATAAGACGCAACCAGATTTTCAGCCTTTTTTTTTTTTTTGAGGGAAAAAGGTTCGTCTTATACTCCGCAAATTACGGTAATTCCTGCTCCCCCCCCCCCAACATGCCCGGGTAGTGGCGGTTCTAGCCAAGCAGTAGACCACAAATCCATAATCGCAAAACAAAAAAAAAGACAATAATAAACTATAATAAAACAATACCAAATTTAGTAAGAAATAATATCACAAGAGCTAAATTATTTACGTCTCTTTAAGGCTGGACTGAGTTAAGAAACGGCACTCTTCTGGCCAGAGGTGGCATGGCCAAGACTTTTTAAACTCAGTCTCAAGGCCAATGGACGAAAGTTAAACCCGCGCTTGGATTCCCCAAGCAGCGCACAGGAGAATAAGCAAGATGGCTGACCTTCCAGTTGCCTGGGCGCTGCCTCTCTCGTGGAGACGGGGGATCCTCGATGCAGGTGACCCCCAAAAGCTGCCCCATGCGCCGTCTGGTGGTCCTCGTACGCCAGGGGGCTATGGCGAGGCTTCCCTGGCTCAGGCATAATCATGGGGGCTCCCCTGGTGATGGAGCCCCCGGAGTTGGTCACGGAGCTGGGCCTGCTTTTCAAGCTCTCTTCATAAGCTCTTTCCAGCGTCCTTGAGTCCTGCATGGCCTCCATGGGGAGCATGGAGTGGAAATTCCTGCCCGGGCTTCCGATAATAGAGCGGACATCATGCTTTTTGGTATTTGTGGATGTGTTTGTGTCGTATTTCAGTGGAGTACCCTGGAAGCGAGAGACAAAAACAAAGAAGGACCTTTAAGCCGGCAGATGAAGGACAGAACAGAATAGAATTCTTTCATTGGCCAAGACACACAAGGGATTGGTCTTTGGTGCATAGGCTCTCAGTGTACACAAGGAGAAAGAATAAAATACATTCCTCAAGAATCAAAAGATACAACACTTAGTGATAGTCAAGGTTACTGATAGTCAAGGTTACTGATAGTCAAGGTTACTGCCATTTGTCTGAAATGGTATAAGGTTCCTGCCCACGCAGGGGGTTGGACTAGAAGACCTACAAGGTCCCTTCCAACTCTGCTATTGTATTGTATTGTATTATAAGCTATCAGATGACACTAGGAAACAAATAAAAACAATATAAATTGAAAGATACAAGCAACATTCTTACAGTCCTAAGTGGGGCGAGATAAGTACTAGGAAGGAAGAGAAGATGAATAGTAATTCAGTCTTAGTAAATAGTTTGACAGTGTTGTGGGAATTAGTTGTTTAGCAGAGTGATGGCGTTCGGGGAAAAACTGTCCTTGTGTGTAGTTAACAGATTAACAAGAGTTGGAAGGGACCTTGCAGGTCATCTAGTCCAACCCCTAGTTGTTCTGGTGTGCAGTGCTCTGTAGCGTCGTTTTGAGGGTAGGAGTTGAAACAATTTATGCGCAGGATGTGAAGGGTCTGTAGATATTTTCACAGCCCTCTTCTTGACTCTGCAGTGTGCAGGTCCTCAATGGGAGGCAGGTTGGTAGCCATTGATTTTTCTGCAGTTCTAATTATCCTCTGAAGTCTTGTTGGGTTGCAGAGCCAAACCAGACTGTTATGACTCAATCATTCCTCTGTAGAGCAGAATCCGTAGGACCATGACCATGACCAGGTCAAGAGGCCACGTTTCATGGATTGGTTTATTTTAATTCCCACACTCTCCACTTGATGGGCTGGAACACCATCAAAGAAGAACTTCTTTTGGACAGGAGAGTCCAGGAGCACCAGTTTCTGAAAGGTTCCTTACCACCACTACTACTTTGGAGCATCTTCTGGGTCCAAGCTCACCTAAGAAAGCTCAGCTTTGCTTTGGCCTAGGATTTAAACCAACAGTCTTGGCTGGGGATGAATGGACTGGACAGACCCTCAAACCAGGCCTTCAAAGATGTCTTCAAACCACCGTTGTGCTTGGTTGTGAGGTCTCATCCATTGACAGAGCCCAATTCTCACCTCTTCTGCTCTCACAAGAAGCTAAACCCAACCTGACCCAACTCAACAAGCAATCACAAAGACACCCCCCCCCCATACACACACACACGTCAAACTCTACCTTGGATTCTAAGTTAGGGTTCACGCAAACCATGGTTGCAATCTAGAAGTGGAAGGTAGACAGACCCAACTGCTTGAAGTTTAGGAATTAAAAATGCAAGCCAAAGAGAAAATCCATGACCATGGAGTTAAAAGAAAGAAAGAGAAGAGTTGGACTATTATAAAATTTGGAGTAGCCTGTACAAGTGGCTAGAGAATAGAAGCCAAAACAAAAATGAATTTTTTTTGAAAACTATCGATTATACTCTGAACAAAAATGTATATATGTAAAATGTGATTATATGCACTACATTATATTATAATATAATTATTACATTACCTTTAGACTTGTTAAAAACTACAAGAAGGCAATAATTGAATAGTGAACTACAAAAGCAGAATATACATGCCGATGCGGAAAGCTGTAAAAATATATTATATTGTTATGTTGTGCTTTTATCTGTTTTGTATTTGTTCTTTTTTAATCTTGAAAATGTTTAATAAAAACTATTTTTTTTTTAAAAAAGAGAGAGAACATCGAAATGGAGACGGATACTGTGTTCCAGCATTTATTTTCTTTTTGAGAAAACCACGGTAAGCTTCGAAGAAAGCTGAAGAGATTTCCAAAGGGTGGATGGGGATACCTTTATCTCTATAGATAATTAAATTTAGATAAGCTGAGCTCTGTTAGATGCTCTGCACAGAATACAGAATAACAGAGTTGGAAGGGACCATGGAGGTCTTCTAGTCCAACCCCCTACTCAGGCAGGAAGCCCTATACCCTATCAGACAAATGGTTGCCTCTTCTTAAAAACTTCCAGAGTTGGAGCATTCACAACTTTCGAAGGCAAATCCTTCCCCTAGTTAATTATTTTCAATCGGAATAGAGTTGGAAGGGACCTTGGAGGTCTTCTAGTCCAACCCCCTAGGCAGGAGACCCTATGCCATTCCAGACAAATGGCTGTCTAATCTCTCCTTAAAACCTCCAGTGTTAGAGCACCCAGAACCTCTGGAGGCAAGTTGTTCCACGGGTTAATTGTTCTCTGTGTCAGGAAATTTCTCCTTAGTTCTAGATTGCTTCTCTCTTTGATTAGTTTACATCCAGTGCTTCTTGTCCTGTTTATGGAAGTTTCTTTATGAGAATAGAATAGGACAGGACAGGAGACAGAATAGAATAGGAGACAGAATAGAATAGAATAGAATAGAACAGTGTTGGAAGGGACCTTGGAGGTCTTCTAGTCCAACCCCCTGCTCAGGCAAGAAACCCTATACCACTTGAGACAAATGGCTATCCAACACTTAAAAACTTCCAGTGTTGGAGCATTCACAACTTCTGGAGGCAAAGTTGTTCCACTGATTCATTGTTCTAACTGTCATGAAATTTCTCCTTAGTTCTAGGTTGCTTCTCTCCTTGATTAGTTTCCACCCATTGCTTCTTCTTCTACCCTCAGGGGCTTTGGAGAAGAGCTTGACTCCCTCTTCTTTGTGGCAGCCTCTGAGATATTGGAAGGCTGCTATCCTGTCTCCCCTGGTCCTTCTTTTCACTAGACCAGACATACCAAGTTCCTGCAACCGTTCGTCATATATTTGAGCCTCCATCCCTCTATCTTGGCTGCTCTTCTCTCCTTATATTGACATTATCTGTATTATCTAATACGGAATCCGAAATCAAGCTGCTACATCATTCCAACCATCTGTTAACCCCCAAAGCCTGGGAATCCCCCCGATCCTGTCGCTATGGAAACAAACACCACCACAAACGCCCCACATTTTACCAGCCTACAAGGATGGACCTGCTCCAAGCATTGTTTAGAAAATCTGGAAGTAGGAGGGCATTTGCTTGCAAACAGACCCAGGGCTTCAAGGCCGAAGTATCCCAGGAGAGACGCCTGTATTCAAATCCATCAAAGGCGATGCATCACATCTGGCAGTTTTGGAACAGGCTGGTGCCCTGTTTGGAGCGGCGCCAAGCCATAATTCTTGCCCCGTGCAAACTAACGGTGGCAGGTCTCCAAGGAGAGGTTACAAAACCATCTGTTTACTTCTCCTTGAATGCAGTTTGTGGTTAAATTGCCCTTGGGTCAATCTGGGGTTAATTGAAGCAAAGGAATGTGCCCCATCGATTGTGCTGGGCCAGGGGTCTGCAAAGTTGGCTCTTTGAAGACTGGTGGACTTCAACTCCCAGAATTCCCCAGGAGTTGAAGTCCACCAGTCTTAAAAGAGCCAACTTTGCAGACCCCTGTGCTACGCAATCGGGGCACCAGCTCACTAAGAAATGGCCAGCAACTGGACTTTCTTGGTTTTTCTTTGAAGACGTTTCGCTTCTTATCCAAGGAGCTTCTTCAGCTCTGACAGGACAGTGGGGAATGAATGATCTTCTAAAGGCACATACATACGTGCTAGTCGTTCCTGACTCTAGGGGGCGGTGCTCATCTCCGTTCCAAAACCGAAGAGCCAGCGCTGTCCGAAGACGTCTCCGTGGTCATGTGGCCGGCATGACTCAACGCCAAAGGCGCACGGAACGCTATTCCCTTCCCACCAAAGGTGGTCCCTGTTTTTCTACTTGCATTTTTACGTGCTTTCGAGCTGCTAGATTGGCAGAAGCTGGGCCAAGTCACAGGAGCTCGCTCCATTATGCGGCGGTAGGGATTCGAACCGCCAAACTGCCAACCTTTCTGATCAACAAACTCAGCCTCATAGCCACTGAGTCCCACAGAATGATCTTCTAAAAGGATGCAAAGGACCAGCTGTCTGCAAGGAATATCAATCCTTCCGTTCCCCACCATCCAAGTCAGAGTTGAAGAAGCTTCTTGGATGGGAAGCGAAACGTCTTCAAAAGAAAAACAAGAAAGTCCAGTTGTCTCTTGAAATAAGCATCTTTGGGACAACCAGGACCCGGATGGCTGAGAACCTCAACAGTTGTTGTTATTGTTTGAATTAAAAGAAAGGAGAACACTTATTGACAAATTTTTGATTAGCTTAGAGCAGGGGTTCCCAAACTTAAGCAACTTGAAGACATGTGGACTTCAAGTCCCAGAATTCTCCAGCCAGCAGAGCTGGCTGGAGAATTCTGGGAGTTGAAGTCCACAAGTCTTCAAGTTGCCAAGTTTGGGAACCCCTGGCTTATAGCATTCTGACACCCAACAATAAATATGGCCTCTCTTTTCATCCATGCAATTCCTTTATTTCAAATACGAATAGTCCTTGACTTACAACTATAATTGGGACCAGAATTTATGTTACTAAGCCCGGTCGAAGTTGAATCAGTCATGCCCAATTTTACAAGCCCTCCCCCACCCTCCGCATGCATACACAGTTGCTAGGCGAATTACTGCAGCTGTTAAGCGAATCATAAACTCGTTAAGTAAATACAGCTTTCCCGGTTTACTTTGATGATATTGCGACGGTTGTAAGTTGGGGACCAGTTGCAAGCCACTTTTTTTCAAGGCTGAGTAACTTTGAATAGTCACTAAACAGATGGTTGTAAGTCAAAGGACTACCGCTTCTGACCGAGGCTTCCTGAGAGCATGGAGGAAACTCCTGGTCCCGACAAAAACCCCTTTTATGAATTGACTGTGAATTCTGCTCATTCCCATCCAGCAAAGTCTTTCGAGGAAGGATTTACGGTCACAGACCTTCTCTGGCTTGGAGAGCTGCCAGGCCGAGATCTGCCAAACTTGGCAGGGAGTCTCAGAGAGTCACGAACAAAAGAAGTGAACGAATGATCTCCTGCAAACTCCACTCCCCTTTCGCTCCTCTTTTATTCCCTCTGGGAGGGGCCATTCATCGTCCACCTGTGGCCTTACTCCCAAGTCGACCCCTGTTCTTTAGCTGTTCCCTTCGTCTGGCAACTCTGCACACTGGGAACAGGCTCCAACTGTTCCTCTGCCTCACTGATGTCTGACTCTGAAGGCATCTGATAACTGTCAGACGGCCCTGGACCCCATCTCTGCCTCTGACACAGAGCCCTCCTCAGAGCCTTCCCCAGACTCCAGGACTGGCCCAGGTTCCTCCCCAACCTCCTCACTGTCCGAATCTGTCCCCAGCTCTGCTGGCCACTGGCGGGCCACAACACTACTGATTTATTCCAAGCCCTGTGTAATCTACCTGGGTAATTGATCCTTCCTTAATGGGCCGGGCCATCAGAGAGAGATCGGGCGTGCATCGAAGATCCTCTTTTGGAATTTCGTGAATCGATCGCCCGGCTTCCTTCACTGTGGTGACCAGCCCTTCGTGAACCGCTTTCAGCTTCATCGGAGTGAGGGACTCGTGGCTCCTGACCTTATAGGCTTCTGGTAAATCCCTTGGTGGTGTGTTCTCCCTCTTGAGTTGCTTGGCTTCCCTTCGGGGGTAGTCCTCTGGCGATTCCACATAGGACCGAGGAATTCCTAAAGGAAAAACACACAGAGAGGGCCGGTCGAATCTTCTTCTCCTTTCCTTTTAGACCAGGGGCCTCCAAATTTGGCAGCTTTTAACTTCAACTCCCAGAATTCCCCAGCCAGAGTGAAAAAACAAAACCCATGACCGTAGACCATAGCCTGATGCGCCAATTGCGCCCCTTACTGGACCGGGCTGCCCTTCGCACAGTCACTCAGGCCCTCGTGACATCCCGACTCGACTACTGCAATGCTCTCTACATGGGGCTCCCCTTGAGGTGCACTCGAAAGCTACAGTTAGTGCTCCCATATAACACCGATCCTGCCGAGCTGCACTGGCTTGCTGTGGTCTTTCGGGTGCGCTTCAAGGTTCTGACGACCATCTTTAAAGCGCTCCATGGCTCGGGACCTAGTTATATGCGAGACCGCCTTCTGCCCCATACATCCCTCAGACCGATACGCTTCCACAGAGAGGGCCTTCTCCGGGTGCCGTCGGCCGGGTAATGCCAACTGGCGACACCCAGGGGAAGGGCCTTCTCTGTGGCAGGCCCTGCCCTGTGGAACGACCTACCCCCTGAACTCCGTACCATCACTGACCTCCGCCTCTTCCGCCAGTGTTTAAAAACACATCTCTTTCATCAAGCCAGCCTAACATAACCTCCGCTGTGACTAGTATAGATAGTTTTAATTGGGGATTTTTAATTGGTTTTAGCGCAGGACTAACTATTTAATAGGTTTTTAAATGTTGGTATTTTTGTATTTTGTATGTATTTTAAACTCCTGTGCGCCGCCCTGGGTCCTTTTGGAGAAGGGCGGGATATAAATCAAATAAATATAGACCGGGGATGTCCAACCTTGGAAGCTTCAAGACTTGTGGACTTCAACTCCCAGAGTACCCCAGCCAGAACTCACCGTCTCCTGGTGATTGGCCACCCAGCCTGCTTTCATGCCTAAGGCGGGACTAGAACTTATGCTAGCTGGGGAACTCTGGGAGTTAAAGTGTCAGGGCTCCAAATAGCATCCAAAAGTAAATCAGAGTCCGAAGCAAAAGTATTGCTCAAAGCTCCAATTTATGAAGAGATCCATGTTGGCACATCTGGGAAAACATGAATCTGGAAGCTTCATGGTTTTCCCCACCCAGTTTGAAAGTTCAAAATCTTGCCCCCCACTCCCACCCACAAGTCCATCCCATGGTCCAATCTCCCCCTGCCATGCTGGCAGCTTCCACCCATCCAGTTCCGGTCAGGTGCAGAGAATCAGAGACAAAGGATGACCTTGGCTTTCTAGAAAGGAATTTTGTTATGGCTACGTATCATCTATACAATTCCCCCTCTCCCATCTTCCCACAATAGAAAAGGCATGGTAGAATAATAGAAAGTGTGGCAGGCCAAAGACCCCCCCCCCCAAAAAAAGATGGCTGCAGGCCTGACGTAAAGTCCACAAGTCTTAAAGTTGCTACGTTTGCAATCCTCTGTTCTAGATAAGCAAAGTGGGACACCCTTCCACCTTGCTTCTTCTTTGACTTAGCAGAATCGACCAACACTACGCTTGGGTGGATAATGGAAACCTCAGGAGAGAGGACTCGAGGCAAGGCGATCAGCTGAGCCGCGTAGCGAAGCAAAGGCAACATGTATAGGGAAGGGGTGGACAGGGCGAGTGGGAGTGGGGGGACGGGCAACTGGGCGGGGGCGCGGCCAGGCAGAGGTCGTATTTATCGGTTCGGGCGAACCAGGTAAAATTTCCGCTACCGGTTCGCCCGAATTGATCCGAACCGGCTGAATCCTACCTCTGAATGGACACTCAGAAAGATCTACTACCTTCCTTGCGTGATTACCTTGCGTGATGGAGCCTCGGATGTGATGTGGTTCCTTTAAGTTGAGCGGACTGTGCCTCTCGGGAGGGATAGTTCGGCCCATTAAACCTAAAATGACACCCCAGAAATAAAAGTTACAACAATGACATTTCAAAGCATGTAAATCTTTCTTTCACCAAGATGGAAGTATCTCAGATTTTGAATACCCTGAAAAGCAGACCAAAGAAAAAGATTAAAGGCTGTTGTTCTTCTTATTATTATTACTATTATTATTTACTTTATTCATAAAACATGAAACTCAGCCAACTGAACATTTAAAAATGCATTACAAATACTATTGACTGGTGCTAATGGTTGATACGGTTTGCTGCCAGCATCCTAAGTATCAACCAAGGACCTTCTTAGAATGTAAGATGTTCCAAGTAGCGCAGTTTTTTGCAGTTCCACTGGTGTTATTGCAGGAAGATGCAATTTGCTGATGTATTTAGTAAAACTTTTGGATGGTGCCAAGTGCCCCGATGACAATGGGTGTCACTGTGACATGCTTCATCCATAGCCGTGTGGTTTCGATGGCCAGGTCGCGCTATTTCATGATTTTTTGTAGTTCTTTTTCTTTGACTCTGGCATCTCCAGGAACAGCTGCTATTATTATTATTATTATTATTATTATTATTATTATTATTATTATTATTATTATTATTATTATTATTATTATTTTGCTGCTGCAAGATCTCCAAATTCCATCCTCCCAAATAACTGTGCACATTTTGAAACATCTTTTTTAAAAATCCCCTTCTAGTTAAGAAGAGATGACAAGAGACAGGAGTGAGTTTGTTTCAATTAGAAAAGAAAATTTCCCAACGAAATTTCTACCTTCTTCCGGTTTCTACCCAGTAGAGACGATGCTTTGAGAAATAATTAAACATGTTTATCAATACAGCTAGTCCTCAACTTAAAACTATTTGCTTAGTGACCATTCAAGGCTATAACGGCACTAAAAAAAAGATTTATTGTCGGTTTTCATATTTACAACGGCTGCAGCAACCCATGGTCATAAGATCAAAATTTGGGCGTCTGGCCTGTACTTATGACCAATGCATGCCCCAGGGTCATGTGATCATGATGGGCAAACTTCCCAGCTGGTTTCTGACAACCAAAGTGGATGGGGAAGTCACATCCGCTTAACAACTGTATGGTTCACTTAACAATTGGGGTGATTCGCTTAACAACTCTGGCAAAAAAAGTTTTTGTGGCCTGTTGGCCATCAGTCCCTCCAGCAGCCAAATCAGAGGAGAAAGGAGGAGGTGTGACAGTCAGGGTCAGCCTCAAGGCAACCTGAGAACTCCGAGGGGGAAGAGGGGATGGAGCTGGCAGAGAGAGAGAGAGAGAGAGAGAGAGAGAGAGAGAGGAGAGAGAGAGAGAGAGAGAGAGAGAGAGAGAGAGAGAGAGAGAGAGAGAGAGAGAGAGAGAGAGACAGAAAGACAGACAGACAGACAGACAGACAGACAAAGACTGGGTCATCTGTCAGCCCTCAGATGGAAAGTCAACAGCTCCCAGGTCTGGAGGTGGCTGTTGAGGAAGAGGAAGGACAGCTGGGTCCAGTGCACAGATGCACAGAAGGCAGAGGAGAGGAGAGCAATGGAAATCTATGGGACGGTCCTTGGGACGGAAGAGCCACCACTGCTAGAGAAGCCCCTCCCTAGCTCTGGGACAGATAAAAGGCAGGGGGCAGAGATGAATAGATGTGGCAGAGGAGAGGAGAGCAGTGGAAATCTATGGGCCGGTCCTTGGGACGGAAGAGCCACCACTGCTAGCAAAGCCTCACCCTAGCTCTGGGGATAAAAGGCAGGGGGCAGAGATGAATAGATGTGGCAGAGGAGAGGAGAGCAGTGGAAATCTATGGGCTGGCCCTTGGGACAGAAGAGCCACTGCTGCTAGCAAAGCCCCACCTTAGTTCTGGGGATCAAAGGCAGGGGGCAGAGATGAATAGATGTGGCAGACAACTATTCATCTCCCTTCTGGACAGACGTGTTAGCCTGCGTTGAGAGAGAAACATTTTGCTGGGGCTGCAGGCGCTCCTAATAAAGGAATCGCTGATTTAATTACAGAGGGTTTGTTATGTTTTGGGACAGAACAATAGTAGTAATATGGGGTGCAACTCACTTAACAAGGGACTTGCTTAGCAGTGGAAGTTTGGGGCTCGATGTACGGTGGACATAAGTCAAGGACTACCTGTACGATTGCTTCCAAGTTGCTTATCAAACCCCACCTTCTATATTAGCAGAGGAAAGTTCACGTCCGGAGATCAGCCTGGCCGTCCTCCCTTCCATCATGTCGTACGTTCTCTTAGTGCCGCTCATCTCCTGCATCGCTGCGCTGCTCCTGCTGTTCTCTTTAGGGACCTGGTTAGCAACCCCACCTGGAAGAGGAGGAGACAAGGGAAATAAGGAGAGCTGTGGAACTCCTTGCATGGAAGGCGTCCCGCCGCACTAAACGAGCGACATCAAGGACTGTTTCTAGTAAAGCAGAGCGGCGAACACATCTGTCCGTGGACCACAGCTCTTCACGGCAGGCATCCCATGCCACTAAACAACTGACACTAAGGACTGTTAGGTTATTCATCCTGGTGTTGGGTTGACTGGCTACCTGTGGCCTTTCGGGTGCGCTTCAAGGTGCTGACGACCATCTTCAAAGCGCTCCATGGCTCGGGGCCTAGCTATATCCGCGACTGCCTCCTGCCCCATACATCCCTTCGACCGCTCCGCTCCCACAGAGAGGGCCTTCTCAGGGTATCGTCGGCCGGGCAATGCCGGTTGGTGGTGCCCAGGGGAAGAGCCTTCTCTGTGGCAGGCCCTGCCCTCAGGAACGACCTACCCCCCGATCTACGCACCATCGTGGACCTCCGCCTTTTCCGCCAACGTCTTAAAACCTATTTATTCCAACAAGCCGGCCTAGCATAACCCCGTTTATGATTTTTATAGGGATAATTTTAATTTTAGAGCTTTATTAATTTTAGCACAGGGAATATCTAATTAGTTTTTTAATAATTTTGGATTTTTGTTATTTTGTATGATTTTAATGATGCCTGTCCTTTTTTAGGAGAAGGGTGGGATATAAATTTAATTAAATAAATAATTAAATAATTAAATAATTAAATAATTAAATAATTAAATAAATAAGTAAATAAGTAAATAAGTAAATAAATATAAGCCAGTATTCTTAAAGAGTATATGTAGCTTTAAGAACTATGTTGAATTCTGATTGGCTGTGCTTCTCAGCTCTACCATATAAGGAAGCTCAGGAACACAGTCCATTCCCTTTTCAATTCCATTTGATTGCTGTTCTTACTGTTTGCTGCTGAGGAGTTGAAGACTGAAGAAATATTTGTTTTGCATCACTGTAAGATAACTCTGTGTTTGGTGAAGGACTGTTATTGTTTGAGAAGTTAGTATCGGAAGAAGTATTTTAGTTGCTACAAAGTAAAGACTATTTATTTTCTTACTATCAGTATTTTAGAGTTTGTGTGTGGTTAAAGCAACGTATCTCCTGCTGTCCGGTGTATTACACCATTCCGCATTTACTTTCAAACGGGGGTGTTTGTTACCCCTAACACTGGTTACGGGACCAGAGTTGTAACACTGGTTCTGAACCCAGAGTTGCTAACAAGGACTGTTTCTAGTAAGATGGAGCAGCGAACACAAGCTGTCCCTGGGCCACAACTCTTGCACAGAAGGTGTCCCGCCCCACTAAACGAGCAACACCAAGGACCGTTTCTAGTAAAACGGTGCAGCGAACACATCAGTCCGTGGACCCCAACTCTTCACGGAAGGCATCCCATGCCACTAAACCAGGGATCCCCAACCTTTGCAACTTTAAGTCTGAAGGACTTCAACTCCCAGAATTCTCCAGCCAGCTTTCCAACCTTTGCAACTTTAAGTCTGAAGGACTTCAACTGGCTGGAGAATTCTGGGAGCTGAAGTCCTTCAGACTTAAAGTTGCAAAGGTTGGAGACCCCTGCTTTAAAGCAAAGCTGGCTGGAGAAGTCTGGGAGCTGAAGTCCTTCAGACTTAAAGTTGCAAAGGTTGGAGACCCCTGCACTAAACAACCGACACCAAGGAGTGTTTCTAGTAAAACGGAGCAGCGAACACAAGCTGTCCGTGGACCACAACCCACACAATGTGCCTTGACTATGCTATGCTATGCGTTTTGTTCTCGTTCCTCGCCACCCTGACGCTGAACCAGCTACAAACTCAGTTCCTTGTGAAAGCTGGACCCAAAGAACTTTGCAAGGAACATTTGTCTCTATCCTCAACAGTCTTCTTTTTTTTTTTTTTTTTGGCCTGTCTGTGGATGGAGATTCTCAGTCCTCCAGGTCCTGGTGGTCCCAAAGGGGCTTTTTTTTCAAGAGTCAACCTGGACTTCCTTTGTTATTCCTTGAAGACGTTTCTTCTCATCCAAGAGGCTTCGAGCAAGGGTAGATCTACTCACAGCTGCAGAGTCAGCCATCGGGAACCATGGCCAGAGGCAGAACAATGAAGGAGGGAGGTCTCTGCACCCTCCTCCAGTGCCCAACCCCACCCCTTCCATCCTCACAATTCGTCTCACATGCGAGATATTTGTCTCAAATGGTGTAAGGTTTTCTGCCTAAGCAGGAGGTTGGAAGGTCCCTTCTAATTCTGTTTTCTATTTTATTCCTATTCCCATTCTTTCCTATTCCTATTCTTTCCTATTCTTTCTTATTCTTTCCTATTCTATTCTATTCTGTTGTTCTATTCTGTTCCATTTCATGCTATGCTGTTCTATTCTATTCTATTTTCTATTCTATTCTATTTTCTATGCTATTCTATTCTATTTTCTATTCTATTCTATTTTTTATTCTATTTCCTATTCTATTCTCTATGCTATGCTATGCTGTTCTATTTTCTATTCTATTCTATTTTCTATGCTATTCTATTTTTTATTCTATTTCCTATTCTATTCTCTATGCTATGCTATGCTATGCTGTTCTATTCTATTTTCTATTCTATACTATTTTCTATGCTATTCTATTCTATTTTCTATTCTATTTTCTATTCTATTCTATGCTATGCTATTCTAATTTTTATTCTATTTCCTATTCTATTCTCTATGCTATGCTATGCTGTTCTATTCTATTTTCTATTCTATTCTATTTTCTATGCTATTCTGTTCTATTTTCTATTCTATTCTATTTTTTATTCTATTCTATGCTATGCTATTCTAATTTTTATTCTATTTCCTATTCTATTCTCTATGCTATGCTGTTCTATTCTATTTTCTATTCTATACTATTTTCTATGCTATGCTATGCTTTGCTATTCTATGCTATTCTGTTTTCTATTCTATTTTTTATTCTATTCTATGCTATGCTATTCTATTCTTTTTATTCTATTTCCTATTCTATGCTATGCTATACTATTCTGTTCTATTTTCTATTCTATACTATTTTCTATGCTATGCTATGCTTTGCTATTCTATTTTCTATTCTATTTTTTTATTCTATTCTATGCTATGCTACTCTATTCTATATTCTATTTCCTAGTCTATGCTATGCTATACTATTCTCTGCTGTTCTATTCTATTTTCTATTCTATTCTATTTTCTATGCTATTCTATTCTATTTTCTATTCTATTCTATTTTTTATTCTATTTCCTATTCTATTCTCTATGCTATGCTATGCTGTTCTATTCTATTTTCTATTCTATACTATTTTCTATGCTATTCTATTCTATTTTCTATTCTATTTTCTATTCTATTCTATGCTATGCTATTCTAATTTTTATTCTATTTCCTATTCTATTCTCTATGCTATGCTATGCTGTTCTATTCTATTTTCTATTCTATTCTATTTTCTATGCTATTCTGTTCTATTTTCTATTCTATTCTATTTTTTATTCTATTCTATGCTATGCTATTCTAATTTTTATTCTATTTCCTATTCTATTCTCTATGCTATGCTGTTCTATTCTATTTTCTATTCTATACTATTTTCTATGCTATGCTATGCTTTGCTATTCTATGCTATTCTATTTTCTATTCTATTTCCTATTCTATGCTATGCTATACTATTCTCTGCTGTTCTATTCTATTTTCTATTCTATACTATTTTCTGTGCTATACTATGCTTTGCTATTCTATTTTCTATTCTATTTTTTATTCTATTCTATGCTATGCTATTCTATTCTTTTTATTCTATTTCCTATTCTATGCTATGCTATACTATTCTCTGCTGTTCTATTTTCTATTCTATACTATTTTCTATGCTATGCTATGCTTTGCTATTTTATTTTCTATTCTATTTTTTTATTCTATTCTATGCTATGCTATTCTATTCTATATTCTATTTCCTAGTCTATGCTATGCTATACTATTCTCTGCTGTTCTATTCTATTTTCTAACCTATTCTGTTCTATTCTACTCTATGCTATACTATGCTATGCTATGCTATGCTATTCCATTCCATATCCTATCCTATCCCTCTATTCTCTGTCCTGTGTTCTATTTCTGTTCCAAAGGAGGACAGTGACAACCCTAGGAAGAGACCTGGGCATCACCCTCTTGCCAGCTGCTAAACGAAGGCGCACCCTTATCCTGAACACAGGCCACTTACAAGGCTGCGGTGGGATTCAGGTGATACAACCACCGGTTCTCTGCCCTCAGGATTTCTGCCAACAACCAGTTCAGCCAAACTGCTCAGAAAGTTAAAACAGCCGGTTCTCCCAAAGTGGTGCGAACCGGCTGAATCCCACCCACCCCTGTTACAAGGCCAAGGTGAACAGGTGAGTCTTTGAGAGAGAGATTCCACCAGCAGTTGGAAGAAGAACTGCACCGATTCCTTGCAACGATCACAAACGTCTTGGATGAGAAGCTGGCTTGGCCTAAGCTATTCTATCCTAGCCTGTAGTATAAATTGAGATTGTTTTATAGGGATTGTAGGGAATAGTATTAAGGGTTTTAAAGGTTTTAAGATTTTAACATTTTAGCGCAGGATAAATTGTTTAATTCGATTTTTAAATATTGTATTGTTGTATTTATAAATATGTTTTTTAAAGTCCTGTGCACCGCCCCGAGTCCCTTCGGGGAGAGGGAGCGGTCTATAAATCAAATAAATAAAGAAGAAGAAAGAAGAAGAAGAAGAAGAAGAAGAAGAAGAAGAAGAAGAAGAAGAAGAAGAAGAAGAGAGGAGGAGGAGGAGGAGGAGGAGGAGGAGGAGGAGGAGGAGGAGGAGGAGGAGGAGGAGGAGGAGGAGGAGGAGGAGGAGGAGGAGGAGGAGAAGAGGAGAAGAAAGAAGAGGAGGAGGAGGAGGAGGAGGAGGAAGAGGAGGAGGAGGAGGAGGAGGAGGAAGAGGAGGAGGAGGAGGAGGAGGAGAGGAGAAGAAGAGGAGAAGAAGAAGAAGAGGAGGAGGAGGAGGAGGAAGAGAAGAAGAAGAAAAAGAAGAAGAAGAAGAAGAAGAAGAAGAAGAAGAAGAAGAAGAAGAAGAAGAAGAAGAAGAAGAAGAAGAAGAAGAAGAAGAAGAAGAAGAAGAAGAAGAAGAAGAAGAAGAGAAATGTCTTCAAGGAAGAAAAAAAATCCAAAGAAAATGCAGTTGCCTCTTGAAAAAGCACCTTTGGGACAATACAGAAAACAAAACACACTCCTTTGTTTGCTCTTATGATTTTGTCCTCCACGGGGCCTGGGGTTTTGCGACGATGCATATTTCTTT
>CM077660.1:12938766-12977339 GCA_039707465.1 Rhabdophis nuchalis | reverse complement strand
AGGTACCACCCGTGCAGCCTTCTTGGCAACTTTCCCAGAACTACCGTCGCTTCCGATGACCACTTGCTGAGGGCTGAGAGAGGAAACGGCTTTCCACCCAGCTGGCTCCCTGCCCAAGACCAGGCCCTGGACCTCCCTGTCCCCTCGCTCCCAAGCCCACCTCTTTGACCCCCCACCCCAAAGGGGAGCTGCAAACATCCCAACTGAACACCCCCCACCCCCCAGGAGAAAGGGACGGTGGAGGGAAGACGCCTTGGATGTCTGCATCTGGAAAGAACCTCTGGCTTTGCTCTCGGGAAAGCAGCTGCCTCCTAGTTTTGAAAGGAGCGGACTCAACATTGAATTCTTTGGCGATTTAACGCTTGAGGTTGGGGCTTCGATGCTGCTTCCCAAGGAGAGCAGGAGGGAAGGCAGGTTGGGGAAATGCATAGCTGAAGGGGAAGACATCGGCAGGGGGGGAAACTCCGTTTTTCTTTCAAATTCCCTCCCGGCCATTCTGCAGATTGAGATGCCTCCACTGCAGAGGAGAGATGCCTCCACTGCAGAGATGGTGAAGGCCAGGCCCAGGCTGGGTCTATGGAAATGGGAAGATCTTACACCACTGGAGAGATCTGGAGTCAGGACAGGTGGCCCTTCAAGCCTTTGCTGAACAGAGAAGATCCATTTGCAAGGATGCTGAGGGGACTGGAGGCCAAAACCTACGATGAACGGTTGCAGGAACTGGGCCTGGCTAGTCTAGGGAAGAGAAGGACCAGGGGAGACAGGAGAGCAGCCTTCCGTTATCTCAGGGGCTGCCAGAGAGAGAAGGGGGTCACGCTACCCTCCAAAGCACCTGAAGGCCAGACAAGGAATTATGGATGGAAAGTAACCAAGGAGACATTCAACCTGGAAATAAGGAGATTTTCTGACAGGGAGAACCATCAACCCATGGAACAGAAGTTGCCTTCAGAAGTTGTGGGAGCTTCATCCCTGGAGGCTTCCAAGAAGAGACTGGACTGCCATTGGTCAGTAATGAGCAACCAGGATGATGAGGGGACTGGAGACTAAAACCTACGATGAACAGTTGCAGGAACTGGGCACTGCTGGTCTAGTGAAGAGAAGGACCAGAGGAGACAGGAGAGCATCTTCCAATATTTGAGGGGCTGCCCCAGAGAGGAGGGGGGTCAAGCTATTCTCCAAAGCATCTTTGAAGGCCAGACAAGGAACAAGGGAAGGAAACTGACCAAGGAGAGATTCAACCTGGAAATAAGGAGGAATTTTCCGACAGGGAGACCAATCAACTGATGGAACAGAAGTTGCCTTCAGAGGTTGTGGGAGCGTCATCCCTGGAGGCTTTCAAGAAGAGACTGGACAGTCACTTGTCTGTCAGGAAAGATGTATGGTCTCCTGTTTGGGTGGGGGGTTAGATTAGATGACCTCCAAGAGGGACTAGACAGGAAGAGACTGGACTGCCATCTGCCAGAAATGGTGTAAGGTCTCCTGCTTGGGCAGGGGGTTGGACTAGATGACCTACAAGGTCCTTTCCAACTCTGTTCATCTGGAAGTCTTCTTAGCAGCTGCATTCTTGGAGGAAGAGAGAGAAACTCCCAACGAAGGGAAGGAGGAGCCTGCTCTGAAGGTCCAACTAGGGTTGATTTTATTCTGGTTTTCCTCAAACCCCCCTCCCTCCTTTTCTCACCTACGTCAAAGATGAGCCGTAACTCAAAGCCCCCTGAAGAAAACCGCCCATCCCCAGGCAGGAGGGGACCGCTGCCATTTTCAAAGTTGTATGGTGGATTGGAGGTGGGGGGAGATGCATGGTGGGGAGGCAATCGGTCATCCAAATGGGTTTCCTTGGCCAGGCAGCCCTCCTGCGAAGGACAAATGGGAACCGTGTGTGTGTGTGTGGCAGGCAGGGGGGCGAAATGGAGAGGAAGTGCACAGCTGGGGCCGAAGCTGCAGGCCCCAAAGAGAAGCAAGGCCAACCATCCCAGGTCTGCCCAAAATGCAGCTTTGCGGGAGGAGGGGGAGGACGAGGGGGAGGGGGGAGGGAGGGGGAGGGGGAGGGGGGAAGAAAGGGGGAAGGGAGGGGGGAAGAGGAGGAGGGGAAGAGGGGGGAGGGGAGGGGGAAGAGGAGGGGGTGGGGGAAGGAAGGAGGGAGGGGTGGGGGGAAAGGGGAGGAGGAGGGGAGAGGGGAGGGAGGGGAGGGGAAGGGGGGAGGGAAGAGGAGGGGGAGAAGAGGAGGAGGGGAGGGGAGGGGGAGAGGAGGGGAGGGGTGGGGTAAAGGAAGGAGGGGGGGGGAGGGAAGGAAGAAGAGGGGGAAGGAAGGGGAATGGTGGGGGGAAAGGGGGAGAAGGGAAGAAAGGGGGAGGGTTGGGAAAGGGAAGGAGGAGGGGAAGAGGGGAAAGGGGGAGGAGGAGGGGAGGGGAGGAGAGAAGGGGGAGGGGAAGAGGAGGGGGAGATGGGAAGAGGAGGAGGGAGGGAGGGGAGAAGAGGAGGGGGAGGGGTGGGGTAAAGGAAGGAGGGAGGGGGAGGGAAGGAAGAAGAGGGGGAAGGAAGGGAAGGTGGGGGGAAAGGGGGGAGAAGGGAAGAAAGGGGGAGGGGTTGGGAAAGGGAAGGAGGAGGGGAAGAGGGGAAAGGGGGAGGAGGAGGGAGGGGAGGAGAGAAGGGGGAGGGAAGAGGAGGGAGAGATGGGAAGAGGAGGAGGGGAAGAGGGGGGAGGGGAGGGGGGAAGAGGAGGGGGTGGGGGAAGGAAGGGGGAGGGGTGGTGGGAAAGGGGAGGAGGAGGGGAAGAGGGGAGGGGAGGAGGGAAAGGGGGGAGGGAAGAGGAGGGGAGATGGGAAGAGGAGGAGGGGAGGGGAGGGAGAAGAGGAGGGGGAGGGGTGGGGTAAAGGAAGGAGGGAGGGGGAGGGAAGGAAGAAGAGGGGGAAGGAAGGGGAATGGTGGGGGAAAGGGGGGAGAAGGGAAGAAAGGGGGAGGGGTTGGGAAAGGGAAGGAGGAGGGGAAAGAGGGAAGGGGAGGGAGGGAGGGGAGGAGAGAAGGGGAGGAAAGAGGAGGGGAGAGATGGGAAGAGGAGGAGGGGAAGAGGGGGGAGGGAGGGGGGAAGAGGAGGGGGTGGGGGAAGGAAGGGGGAGGGGTGGGGGGAAAAGGGGAGGAGGGAGGGGAAGGGGAGGGGAGGAGGGAAGGGGGGAGGGAAGAGGAGGGGAGATGGGAAGAGGAGGAGGGGAGGGGAGAAGAGGAGGGGGGAGTGGTGGGGTAAAGGAAGGAGGGAGGGGGAGGGAAGGAAGAAGAGGGGGGAAGGATGGATGGTGGGGGGAAAGGGGGAGGGAGAGGGAAGAAAGGGGGAGGGGTTGGGAAAGGGAAGGAGGAGGGGAAGAGGGGGAAAGGGGAAGAGGAGGGGAGGGAGGAGAGAAGGGGGAGGGAAGAGGAGGGAGAGATGGGAAGAGGAGGAGGGGAGGGGAGGAGGAGAGAGGAGGGGGGGGGGTGGGGTATAGGAAGGAGGGAGGAGGAGGGAAGAGAGGGGAAGGAAGGGGAGGGGTGGGGGGAAAGGGGGGAGGGGGGAAGAGGGGGAAGGGGGGAGGAGGAGGGGAGGGGAGGAGAGAAGGGGAGGGAAGAGGAGGGAGATGGGAGAGGGAGGATGGATTAGAGGAGGGGAGGGAGGAGGGTAAGGAAAAGGAGGGTGAAGGAAAAGGAGGGGGAGGGAAGGAGGGGAGGAGGAAGAGGGGGGAGGGAGAGGAGGGGGAGGAGAGGAAGAGGGGAGGGGTGGGGGAAGGGAGAAGAGGGGGAGTTGATTCACCATGCTGACAGTTCCCGAACCATCTTCAACTCTCCAGCGGTCTCATAAGCGGAGAGTCCCGTCCCTCCCTTCCCTTCCCTTCCCCTCCCCTCTCCCCTCCCCTTCTTTTTTCCCTTCCCTTCCTTCCTTTTTTTCACCCTTCCTCCTTTCTTATAACTTCTTTCTCTCCTATTTTTCCTTCCCTTCTTCCCCACCCCTCTCTACTTCCTTCCTCTTTTTCCCCCTTTCCCTCTTCTAACTTCTTCCCTCTCCCCCTCCACTAATTTTCCTTCCTTTCTTCTTGCCTTCCTCTTCCCCTCCCGCTCTTTACTTCCTTCCTCTTTTTTTACCCTTCTTTCTTCCTTCTAACTTCTTCCCTCTTCTACTCCAAGTTTCCTTCCCTCTTTACTTCCTTCCTCTTTTCACCCTTCCTTTTTCTTCTAACTTTTTTTCCTCTCTCCCTCCACTAATTTCCTTTCCTTCCTTCCTTCTTTTTTCCTTCTTTTTCACCCTTCCTTTCTTCTACCTTTCCTCTCTTCCTTCACTAGTTTTCCTTTCCTTCCTTCCTTCCTTCCTTCACCTTCTTCCAATCCGACTTTCTTTTTTTCACCCTTCCTTCTTTCTTCCAACTTCTTTTCACTCTCCCTCCACTAGTTTTCCTCCCTTCCTTCCTTCCTCCCGACCTTCCTTCTCTCTCTTCCTGCCCCTTCCATTCCTCTCTACTTCCTTCCTCTTTTTCACCCTTTCTTCTAACTTTTCTCTCTCCCTCCACTAGTTTCCCTCTCTTTCTTTCTCTCTCTCTCCCCTCCCTCCCTCCGCAGCCTCCCCTTACACCCCAACGTGTCCTCACCCTCTTTGTCAGCCTCAGCTGGGCTCCGATGTGGAGCTGCCCGAGGGCTGGTGCTGGTGCTGGAGCAAAGCGGGGGCTCCTTCTCCGATGGGGGCGGCTTGCTGGGCACAGCCTCCTCCTCCTCCTCCTCCTCTTCCTCCGCCTGGGCCAGGGTGATCTGCTGCTGGTAGAGGGCCAAGGGGTGGGGAGGCCCTGGGGCTTTGGTGGCCCCACTCTGCAACGCTCCCTCCAGCGCTCCTTCGGAAATCTGTGGGGAAAAGGGAGAACTGGGGTTAGATCCTTTGCAATGGGCACCCTCACACACACACACACACACACAGGTTGTGTTTGCGTTAGTTTGTGGCAGTCAGTTGTGCCATATTAGAGAGGGAGGGAGGGACGGATGGAGCGAAGGAAGGAATCTGATAAGGAAGGAAAGGAGGGGAGGGGAGGAGGAAAGGTGAGAGATTAGTGGACAGGGGGAGGAAAAAAGCTAAAGGAAGGGTGAGGGAAATGGAAGAAAAAGGGAAGGGAAGGAGGAAGGGAAGGAAGGATGAAAGGGAAGAAGGCAAGGCAAGAAGAGAGGAGAGATGGGGAGGGGAGGAGAATAACAGAGAAGAGGAGAGGAGAGGGGAGGTTGGGGAGGGGAAGAGAGGGGAGGGGAGGAGAATAACAGAGAAGAGAAGAGAAGAGAAGAGAAGAGAAGAGGGGAGGGGAGGAGAGAGGAGGAGAGAGGAGAGGAGGGGAGAGGAGGGGAGGGGAGAGGAGAGGAGAGGAGAGGAGAGGAGAGGAGAGGAGAGGAGAGGAAGACTCACAATGGGAGGTATGGCCGCTGCCCTTTGCTTCAGCTGCTTCAGGTCCAGAGGCTTCTGAGGTGAGGAGGGCAGCCGGGCATCATTGGGGGCACCAAGGAGACTTAAGCGGGCAGCTGGCAACCTGCAGAGAGACCAACAATCCTGCTTTAGAACCTCCTCCCGAGCTCTCTGCTTTGGCCCTGAAATCCAATTGATTCGCTTGAACAATTGCAGAGATTCACTCAACAACAACCATGGGGAAAAGGTCATAAGATTAGGCGTGATTAACTTAACAAGCATTCGGCTTAGCCATGGACATTCTGGTCCCAAGTATGATCTTAAATCAAGGACCACCTGTAATTTTGACCTTGCTTTCTGAAGGTCAAACATGAGTTGATTTCTTCAAGTCCTTAGACAACTTGAAGAGTCTCGAGGCTCTGTTTCACTTTTGGCTAAGAGTTGAGGACCCCCAACCATCTTCTGGACCACTGGATGCCCCATCAGAAGACTTTGGGGGTCTTTGGGACTGTTCCCACCAGAACACAGACCTGGCTGATGACCTTGTGTTGACTTATCTCCTTGATGTGGGTGTCAGAAGACACAGCACAATCTTTTAAGCTTTGGAGATTTATAACAGAAGATCATGAACCAAGTTGGAATGTCTTCTTGCCCATTGGAGACCCCTATCAGAAGATTTTGGGGTCTTTGGGACTTCTTCCAGCAGAACTAAGATTTATGAGGCTTGGCTGATGACCTCATGTTAAGTCTCCTTGAGATTGTTGTCTTAAACTTTGGAGACTGATAGGAGAAGATGTTGGAACGGCACATCAGAAGACCTTGGGGTCTTTGGGATTGTTCCCCCCAGAACACAGATCTGACTGATGACCCCATGTTAAGTCTCCTTGAGATTGTTGTCTTAAACTTTGGAGACTGATAGGAGAAGATGTTGGAACGACACATCAGAACACAGACCTGACTGATGACCCCATGTTGACCTATCTCCTTGATGTGAATGTCAGAAGACAATAGCACAGCCTTTTAAGCTTTGGAGATTTGTAAGAGAAGATCATAAATGTCTTCTCGTCCATTGGGGACCCCATCGAAAGACTTTGGGGTCTTTGGGACTGCTTTCAGCAGAACTAAGATTTATGGGACCTAGCTGATGACCTGGTGTTAACTCTCCTTGATGCCAGAAGACCACAGCACCGACTCTTAAGCTTTGGAGATTTTTAAGAGAAGATCATGAACCACGTTGGAATGTTGAACCATGGTTGAACAGATCCATCCACGCCAGGGATCTCCCAGGGGTTTAACCCACCGGGAAACTGGGATTAGATTTCTGTTTGGCATTCTCTAGCTCATTTTTTTTTTAACCCCCTGAACATCTCTGGCTGTTCCCAAGCCACAAACTGACAACCGTTAATGCATGACTGTACAGGCCTCCGTATTCATTTATATTTAGCTTGACCCATGTTTGAACTTCACATTCCGCCGGCTGCCAGCAGCAGCCTTTATAAAATATATATATGCAACGATAATTATCTTTCGAAACCTTTTTCCTTCCATTTGGCTTGCAAGTAGCCCAAAGGAACCGACAGAACCCCTCAATGCTGCCGAAAGCTTTCTGGGGAGGATGGGAAGCTGTGGCATCTCCCCTCCCCCTCCTCCCCCAAACCACACGGGGCCAGGATGTTAGTGGAGGTTGGCATGGACGCATGGGACCTGTTGTCCATGTGGTTGTTTCACAGGTAGTCCGCGACATATGACCACAATTGAGCCCCACGTTTTTGTTGCTAATGTCTCAATGTTTCTTAAGCGAATTTTGCCCCATGTTATGACTTCGTGTGTCAGGGGAGAAGGGCCAGGGGGGACAGGAATACCACCTTCCAATATTGGAGGGGCTGCCACAGAGAGGAGGGGGGTCAAGCTATTTTCCAAGGCACCCGAAGGCCAGACAATCATGGATGGAAACCAGTCAAGGAGAGATCCAAGCTGGAAATAAGGAGGAATTTTCTGACAGTGAGAACCATCAACCAACAGAATGGAAGTTGCCTTCAGAAGTTGTGGGAGCTTCATCCCTGGAAGCTTTCCAGAAGAGACTGGACTGCCATCTGTCAGAAATGGTGTAGGGTCTCCTGCTTGGGCAGGGGGTTGGACTAGATGACCTACAAGGTCCCTTCCAGCTCTGTTAGTCTGAATCTATCTCAGACAATCAAAGGCCTGGAAACTAAAACATGAAGAACGGTTGCAGGAACCGGCATGGCTAGTCTAGTGAAGAGAAGGACCAGGGAAGACATGATAGCATCTTCCAATATTTGAGGGGCTGCCACAGAGAGGAGAAAGTCAAGCTATTCTCCAAAGCACCGGAAGGCCAGACAAGGAACAATGGATGGAAACTGATCTTCAACCTGGAAACAAGGAGGAATTTTCTGATAGTGAGAACAATCAACCCATGGAACAGAAGTTGCCTTCAGAAGTTGTGGGAGCTTCATCACTGGAGGCTTTCAAGAAGAGACTGGACTGCCCTCTGTCAGAAATGGTATAGGGCCTCATGTTTTGGGGGGGGGCAGTTTAGACTAGATGACCTTCAGGGTCCCTTCCCAACTCTGTCAATTAGTTAAATTGTATCCTCCAGACCGCTGATCATCTTTGTGGCTGTTTTCTGCACTCTTTCCAGAGTCTGAACGTTTTTGGGTGTGGGGTGGGGGAGTGCCTGGCTTCCTTCCAGCCAACGCCATAAATGTGTGCTCCCAGGGCTCTTGTTCTCTCCTGCCTGGGGTCAGCCGTGCCTTGATCCACGTCTGCCCGAGAATAAGATTTCAAGAGGCGTTTAAGGAAATTGAGTGAAAAGCGGGGCACTAAATCAGCCTTCAGCCACGGGAGGGAGGGAGGGAGGGAGGGAGGGAGGGAGGGAGGGAGGGAAGGAGGCAGGCGGGCAGTCATCCCAGAACCGACTGGCGGTCCGGGAAGTGACCGTCTGGTGGCGCCTGACCTCCTTTAACCCCGGCCGGTGGGCATCGATCCCAAGGAGGATCTGAAGCTGCCTTTTCAATTACCGTCAGGAGGTGTCACAAATCATTAGCCACGTGCAAAATTTCTCCCCGAGAAGATCAGGGTCATAAATCAGCCGCTTTGAAGTCACCGGGTTTGTTCACTCAGCTTCCAGATGCTCCTGAGCAATCGATGGCCTGATTCAGAGGAAGCCCTGGGGTTCCCCCCACCCCCACCCCTTTTTTTTCCTCATTTTTTCTTCTTCCAGATCTAGCTTCTGACCACACAAACGCAAACTTGCTGGCCCTCCTGACTCATCTGTGAGAGCAAGGGCTCCCGGGGGGTTGTAGGAGCTGCGCGAGGCTTGGCGATTTGCCAAGGGTCCCGTCTCTCGTTTTAAGGCGCCCTGCCCAATTTATCCAGAATCCTGAATCACCCCCCCACAAGGCGCCAGGAACGAAAGACAGCCACGCATGATGTGAGTTTCCAGCTGAAAGCAGCTTTGGGAAGTTGCACAAAGGCCACCCCATCACGTCGCCCAGACGGAGACGGCCCCAACAGATCGATTTTGGTTGAAAAAGCTGCTCGCTCGGAGATCTCCCTGGACTCCAAGTGATCTCCCTGCTTCCCTGGAGATCTCCCTCGGACTCCCAAGTGATCTCCCTGGAAGATCACTGCTTCCCAAAGATCCCCCTACCCAAGAGTCCCAAAGGATCACTGCTTCCCAAAGATCCCCCTACCCAAGAGTCCCAAAGGATCACTACCTCCCAAGGATCGCCCCAGGAGTCCCACGTGATCTCCCTGGAAGATCACTGCTTCCCAAAGATCCCCCCACAAGAGTCCCAAAGGTTCACCGCTTCCCAAGGATCGCCCCAGGAGTTCCAAGCGATCTCCCTGAAAGATCACTGCTTCCCTGGAGATCTCCCTCGGACTCCCAAGTGATCTCCCTGGAAGATCACTGCTTCCCAAAGATCCCTCTACCCAAGAGTCCCAAAGGATCACTGCTTCCCAAAGATCCCCCTACCCAAGAGTCCCAAAGGATCACTACTTCCCAAGGATCGCCCCAGGAGTCCCACGTGATCTCCCTGGAAGATCACTGCTTCCCAAAGATCCCCCCACAAGAGTCCCAAAGGTTCACCGCTTCCCAAGGATCGCCCCAGGAGTTCCAAGCGATCTCCCTGAAAGATCACTGCTTCCCTGGAGATCTCCCTCGGACTCCCAAGTGATCTCCCTGGAAGATCACTGCTTCCCAAAGATCCCTCTACCCAAGAGTCCCAAAGGATCACTGCTTCCCAAAGATCCCCCTACCCAAGAGTCCCAAAGGATCACTACTTCCCAAGGATCGCCCCAGGAGTCCCACGTGATCTCCCTGGAAGATCACTGCTTCCCAAAGATCCCCCCACAAGAGTCCCAAAGGTTCACCACTTCCCAAGGATCGCCCCAGGAGTTCCAAGCGATCTCCCTGAAAGATCACTGCTTCCCTGGAGATCTCCCTCGGACTCCCAAGTGATCTCCCTGGAAGATCACTGCTTCCCAAAGATCCCTCTACCCAAGAGTCCCAAAGGATCACTGCTTCCCAAAGATCCCCCTACCCAAGAGTCCCAAAGGATCACTACTTCCCAAGGATCGCCCCAGGAGTCCCACGTGATCTCCCTGGAAGATCACTGCTTCCCAAAGATCCCCCCACAAGAGTCCCAAAGGTTCACCGCTTCCCAAGGATCGCCCCAGGAGTTCCAAGCGATCTCCCTGAAAGATCACTGCTTCCCTGGAGATCTCCCTCGGACTCCCAAGTGATCTCCCTGGAAGATCACTGCTTCCCAAAGATCCCTCTACCCAAGAGTCCCAAAGGATCACTGCTTCCCAAAGATCCCCCTACCCAAGAGTCCCAAAGGATCACTACTTCCCAAGGATCGCCCCAGGAGTCCCACGTGATCTCCCTGGAAGATCACTGCTTCCCAAAGATCCCCCCACAAGAGTCCCAAAGGTTCACCGCTTCCCAAGGATCGCCCCAGGAGTTCCAAGCGATCTCCCTGAAAGATCACTGCTTCCCTGGAGATCTCCCCGAGGGTCCAAACGAGTCCTGCTGCTGAAAATCGGATCGCTCGTCTGCAGAGAAGAATCATCTCATCCCGTGTAGAAAAAAACCATCCGGGGTCTGAGGTTAAACATTCGGGGTGCCAAAGCACCCCTGTTAGCTTTTCATGGGAGGTATAGGTAGTCCTCAACTTACAACCATTCACTTAGTGACTGCCCGGTTACAACGGCCCTGGAAAAAGTGACTTGTGACCGTTTTCCACATTTACGACCGTTACACCATCCCCATGTTTTGATTGCGGGATCAAAATTCAGACGCATCGACACTGGCTCGTATTTACAATGGTTGCCATGTCCCGGTGTGTGTGTTTGCGTGCGTGCATGTGTGTGTGTGTGTGACACGATCCCCTTTTGCGGCTTTCTGACCAGCGAAGTCAACGGGGAAGCCAGATTCCCCTTAGCACCCGTGCAACTAACTTCACAACCGTGGGGAATTTCACTCTTAACAACCGGCGGCAAGAGAGGTCGCTCAGCGGGTTCAAAATCCTCTCAAGGGCGGTTTTGCTTAGCAACAGAAACAACGGGCTCCACTGCGGTTGTAAGTCAGGGACTTCCCACGTCTACCCCCTTCCTTCCTTCCTTCCTTCCTTCCTTCCTCCCTCCCTCCCTCCCTCCCTCCCTTCCTCGCCCCCTGCCGTCTTTTCACTTACTTGGCTTTGTCCGCGGGGTCCTGCTCGTCCATCTCGTCGGCGCTGCATGTGGCGCTAGAATCGCTATCCGAGGCAGCACTTCCGGTTTTGCTGGCTTGGGGACCCTCCTTCTTCTCCAATTTGGGGGTCTCCTCCGTTTCTGCCCCCACCCCGTTACTGGCCTCGCTTTTCTGGTCCTCGGCCTTGTTGTCTTCCGAGACATCTGCCCCTTCCTCCATTTTTATCTCCGCCACCTCCGGTTCCGGCTCCTTCGGCTCCCCTTCCCCTTCTTCTGCTTTTACCGTATCGGCTCTCGTTTCCTCCGGCGGCTTTTCGGTACCAGCTGGGCCAGGCTCGGTCTCCTCTGGCGTCTGACCGGCGGAATCTACGGCGCTGGCTTCCGGGGACATGGCGGCTTTCTCCGCGTTGACCGGGGTCTCTTCTTCGGCCTCGGGATTCGGTTTGGACTCGTTTTCCGGAGGCTTTTTCGCCTCGAGTCTCGGGGAAGGCTGGCTGTCTGTGTCGGAGCTGTTATTAACGGCAACTGGAATTAAAACAAAAAGACATACTGTTCATTTCGATGGCCAGGTTCCATTTGCAACGCACAAACGCTCCGGGTCCCACAGGAGCCCTAAAAAAATATATATTTTATGGCAGCGAGCTGTGGAGTTGCAATGCATTATTTAATTCCGAAGAGTTGCAGGCTGCTGAAGAGGAGTGCCTTATGACTTCTGCAAGCAGGAGGAGAGGAGGTGTATTTTCCCCAGAAAGTCACATGGGGAAAGTCCCAACCAAAACATGGTTTAGATTCGCTTTAAACAACCAGGATGGGCTTTGTCTATCAAAGACTTTTTTTCCTTTCTCTAATTTGTTCTTTGGACACTTCACAAATTAGGACAATTACGCCTGACATTTCGGTGGGTGATGGAGACTTGTGTTTTTGCACCCAATTTTACGACCTTTCGCAGTTGTTAAGTGAATCACAGCAGTTGTTAAATTAGAAATGCTATTGTTTAAGCGAAGGGGGCTTCCCCATTGACTTTGCTTGTCAAAAGGTTGCAAAAGGGTTTAGGGGACTGGAAGGAGTCAAACTATTCTCCAAAGCACCTGAGGCAGTGGTGGGTTTCTGCAGGCTCGCACCTACTCGCAAGAACCGGTTGGTGAAATTTAGAGAACCGGTGAGAGGGGGTTCCACCGGCGTACCTGGAAGTAAGTCTGGCCCGCCGCTGCCAGTGACCCAACAGAAAGGAAAGGAAAGGAAAGGAAAGGAAAGGAAAGGAAAGGAAAGGAAGGAAGGAAGGAAGGAAGGAAGGAAGGAAGGAAGGAAGGAAGGAAAGAAAGAAAGAAAGAAAGAAAGAAAGAAAGAAAGAAAGAAAGAAAGAAAGAAAGAAAGAAAGAAAGAAAGAAAGAAAGAATTTATCATCACAATTGAGTCCAAAATTTTGGTTGCTAAGCAAGAGCGTTGTTAAATGAGTTTCACCACATTTTAAAAGGTGGCCACTCCCACCCTGTCACATGACTGCCAAGCCACGCCCACAAAATAGGCCACACCTACAGAGTAGGTTCTAAAAAATTTGAAAGCCACCACTGACCTGAGGGCAGAACAAGAAGCAATGGGTGGAAACTAATCAAGGAGAGAAGCAACTTGGAACTGAGGAGAAATTCCCTGACAGTTACAGCAATTAATCAATGGAACAGAAGTTGCCTCCAGAAGTTGTGAATGCCCCAACACTGGAAGTCTTCAAGAAGATGTTGGATAGCCATTTGTCTGAAACGGTATAGGGCTTCCTGCCTAGTCAGGGAGTTGGACTAGATGACCTCCGAGGTCCCTTCCAACTCTGCTATTGTATTGTATTGCATTGCATTGTAGGTTAAAACCTACGAAGAACGGTTGCAGGAACTGGGCAGTCGGCTGGAGAATTCTGGGAGTTGAAGTCCACAAGACTTAAAGTTGCCAAGTTTGGGGACCCCTGTTCTAAACCAATAGGCATCAAAACCCATCCTCAGCTGAAAATTTTGAATATGTCTGAATAAAAGGATGATGGCTATAAAAATAACATATAGAAATACTGAAAAAGCAAAAGAAGATTATAATATAAATGTGTGTATTATTAGTATAACTATAAATTTGTTAAAAGGTAACAAATATGATTATCAACATCTTATGTGCAGTAAAAGGAATGATATATAGAATTTGACTGCCATGAAAACAACATATTGAACTATCGAACAAGATAATGAAGGCTCATAATTCAACAAAACGTGTTTTATTATTATTATTATATAATTTGTCAAATATAACTAAGGTGAACATTGTTTTATTTGTTTTAAAATGTGATTAGAGAGGGGATACTTTTTAAATATAACAGTGACATAACTAAAAATTAAAAAGGATAAAAAGGGAAGATTATAATTCAATATAAAACTGTGTATTACTATTAGAATTATAAAACATAACAAATATGATTATTGGTATTTTATCTGTAAGTAAAAGGAGTAATATCAAGAATATGTAGATTGGCATAGAAATACTGAAAAATTGAATAATTAAGGAAAGATTATAATGCAACAAAATGTGTATTACTACTAAAAGTCTGTAAGATCGTTAATCGTGGTAAACATGAAGAGTATTGTTTTATTTGTACTAAAATGTAACTCTGATTTCACACTATTCACACAATGATACCATGTTTCCCCGAAAATAAGACAGGGTCTTATTTTCTTTTGACACCCCCCCAATAAGTGCTAGGTTTTATTTTCGGGGAGGTCTTATTATTTTTGAGGTGCAGGAGGCGGCGAGCATGGTCCACCTTATGGCTGTTTCTGTGTTGTAGTATTTTCAGGGAGGTCTTATTTTCAGGGGGGAAAGGGTATGTTTGTAGAAAAATAAAAAATAAAAAGCTTTGTTTTAAAAAAAGCAACCCACCCTTAGATGTGAAGTCACAAATGGGTGCTCCGAGCCATGTTCCTTTTTCAAGGAGCTCACACACAAATTACACAAACCTACAGCCACACCTCTTTCCAGGATAATCAACAGACGTGCCCCTGTTTGGAGAAAGGGAAATAGGGAAATTCTTATTAATTTGATCTCCCGGAGAGATCCTGGAGTGGATTTTAAGAGCGGCTGCTATTAATCTCCTACCAACCTTGACCTGCGCTTCACTTCACTTGAGATTGCAGCGGTAAAAAAAAAAAAAAACACGACAACATAAAAACCTAATTTGGAAGGCTGCAGGATTTCTTTGCAGATGGGAGGCTGTTATTGTTATTATTGTTATTATTTTCCCCGTTGGGAAGGATTGGCAAGCCCTCAAAATGGTTCATGTTGTTTTCCTCTGTTTCTGCACTGAAGTGACCTTGATCTGGGAGACCATGTTCAGAACAGGCGAAATTCAATTTAAAAGGAAGGGGAAGAGGTTTATCTGAAGTCCTTTACGCGGCGTGGAACGAATTCATTCCTAATTTCCAGGTTCCTCTTCTCGATTTTCTGAGTCTTTGATGTTACAGACGGGCCTCCATTTGCAAGCATTCATTTAGCGATCATCTGAAGGGGCTTGCCATGAATGTTATGGAGACTGTCAATCGTCCAGGCTGTGGTGATCCCAAATATGTTTTATTTTTCCCTCCTCTCCAAAAAAAAAAAAAGCAGCTGGGCGTTCTTGGTGTTTTCTTTGAAACGGCTTTTTGCTTCTCAGATTACAGATTAACAGAGTTGGAAGGGACCTTGTGTGTCATCTAGTCCGACTCCCCTGCCCAAACAGGAGTCCCTGCACCATTTCTGACCTATGGCATTGTCAAATATGACTTGGAGGGAGCATCACTCTAGCCTAGGAGTCGGCAACCTTAAACACTCAAAGAGCCACAAAGGTCCTAACCAGAAGCCCCTGCATTCAATTCTGGAGCTGACGGGAAGTCCAGTTCCTCCACCATAGAGTCTCTTCCTAGTGTGCCATCCTTTTTCCTCTGCTGCCCGGAAGTCAGGTTCCCGACCACCACCACCATAGAGTTTTTTTCCTCTACCTGTCCTAAAAGAAAGCCCTATGAATTGTGGAGCCAACCAGCGACAGGGAGCCGCAGATGGAAGAGCCATATGCAGCTCCAGAGCCGCAGGTTGCTGACCCATTCTCTAGATTTTGAGGAGGGAAGAAGATCCTTGATGAGCAACTCCTGCAGGCTGAAATTGACCCAGCAGCAAACGTGGAAATTCTTTGCTATCGATGCTCTGAATTCGCTTTAACAGGTGCAGAACGACATAGCCACTTCATCTTCATCGTCATTTAAAACAAAAACAAAATGCCGGATTGCATCATGAGAACCTCTGAGGTTCGTTGCGCAACTCTGGGGCGCACATGTGAAAGGTACGTTCCTCCAGGTAAGGAGCCTGTGCCAAGTTTAATTAAAAACCGCCTTGCTCGTTGGGAGTAGAGAATGTGTCTCGGCTTGGAATCGGTGCAACCTGGAATTCCTGGCACGGTGGAAGCACATCGATCTTTCTATATCCTTTTTGGCTCAACCCAAAAGGGTTTTTTTTTAAAAAAAGAAAAAGCTGGCACAACCTAAGGAGCAGAGTTCCATGCTCCACCCCAGCTCTGGGATCGGATCCAAGAAAGGCACCGCAAGGATGCAGAGAATGTTTGCGCGGCCTTCAAAATGGAGGCTCGCCACCACCGTCAACACAAACAGAGGCAGAACGAAGGAGGCAGCCAGACCCCTGGGCTTGGGTGTGACGGTAAGGGGGTTGGGGAGAAGAGAGAAGGAAATGAAGCCATGGTTTCCTGAAATTTATTGGGAAATGTTCAGGTGCTGAAGGATGCTCCAGGAGAACGAGGCATGGGAAATTCTCTTGGAAGGTGGTTCATAATAAAACCAGTGGAGGAGAGAGAGAAATCTCTTAAAAAGATTTCGTTCTCCTGAAAATTAGATTTTGGGAAAGACAGAAGGAGTTGGGGGCGGGGGGGGGGGGGGCTTAAGCTGGATCGGTGTATCTCACACATGGCTACTGGAAGATACACGTGGACTCCGAATCTCAGGATTCTGGAGAGTTGAAATCCATTCATACCGAAGGGAACTGAAGTTCACTCATTCTGGTTGGGAGTTTCTGGGAGTTGAAATGATCCCTGTCGAAAGGACTGGAAGCGATGACTGGGGAATCCTGGGAGTTGAAGTTCAGCCATGACGATGGGAATTCTGGGAGGTGAAGTCCACCTAGGATTACTGGGGAATTCTGGGAGGTGAGGTCCACCCATATTGAAGGGCGTTGAAGTCCACCCATGTTGAAAAGACTGGAAATGATGACTAGGGAATTCTGGGAGGTGAAGTCCACCTATGATGAGTGGGGAATTCGGAAGGTGAAGTCCACCCATCTTGAAGCAACTGGAAGTGATGACTAGAGAATTCTGGAGGTGAAGCCCACCTGTGATGATGGGAATTCTGGGAGTTGTAGTCTACCCGTTGTGATGGGAATTCTGGGAAGTGGTCCACCTATGATGACTGGGGAATTCTGGGAGTTGAAGTTCACCCAGTGATGGGAATTCTGAGAGGTGAAGCCTACCACCACCCACGATGACTGGGGATTTCTGGGAAGTGACGTCCACCCATTTTGCAGGGAGGTGAAGTCTACCTATGCTGGCTGGAGAAATCTGGGAGCTAAAGTCCACGTATCTTACAGCGGCCACATTTTAAGAAACGCTGCTTGGATCAACTCAACGGGGAACGGTGTCCAACCAAATTGGAAGCTCTCTGCCCCTTTCCTAAGTCCTCCGACCAAATTCCAAGGAGTGCTGATGTCTCTCTCCTCGCCAAGCGCTTCTGAAAGGCAGCTGCCCCTCTTCCCTTTTCCAAAACAAAACTAGGCAGCCAACGCAACGCTAGAGAATGACTGAGAGAGAGAGAGAGAGAGAGAGAGAGAGGAAACAGTGCCACTCTCTCCATTTCGGTTGGGAAAGCTTGCAGAATCTTGGCTTCGCTCCAATTTTATTTTATTTTATTTTTGCACTTTGCAATCTGGAGAGAATCTGGGAGGGGCAGAGCAGGTCGCTGGGAAAAGCTCTGCCTGTTTTGCATCCGCTGCAAGGAACTCAACGACGCCAAGCTAAAAAGGCTGCCTTTCAAGACCCCGGCAGCTCAATGCAAGCCATGCCGGTTTCCAAAAAGTGGGGGGCCCTCGGAAGACCCTCCCCCACCCCTTGAGAAGTGTGATGGGGCAGGGGGCTGAGTGACCACTCAAAGGCCTTTCAATTCATGCCCCCGTGTCTGGCCTCCAATCACATTCAACCAGATTACAGATTAACAGAGTTGGAAAGGACCTTGTAGCTCATCTAGTCCAACCCCCCAAAGTAGGAGACCCTACCCCCATTTCTGACCGATGGCAGTCCAGTCTCTTCTTAAAAACCTCCAGTGATTAAGCTCCCACAACACTTGAAGGGAACTTTGGTTGATGGTTCTCACGGTCAGAAAATCCCTCCTTATTTCCAGGTTGAATCTCTCCTTGTTCAGTTTCCATCCATTCTTCCTTGTCTGGCCTTCAAAGATGCGATGGAGAATAGCTTGACCCCCCTCGTCTCTGGGGCAGCCCCTCAAATATTGGAAGTCTGCTCTCCTGTCTCCCCTGGTCCTTCTCTTCACTAGACCAGCCCTGCCCAGTTCTTGCAACCGTTCTTCGTGTTTTAGCCTCCAGGCTTTTGATCATCTCAAAAAGATTCAGATTAACAGAGTTGGAAGGGACCTTATAGGTCACCTAGTCCAACCCCCTGCTCCAGCAGGAGACCACACACCATTTCTGACCGATGGCAGTCCAATCTCTTCTTGAAAGCTTTCAGTGATGAAGCTCCCACAACTTCCAAAGGCAACTTCTGTTCCATCGTTTGATGGTTCTCATTGCCAGAAAAGTCCTCCTTATTTCTAGAGTGAATGTCTCCTTGTTCAGTTTCCATCCATTGTTCCTTGTCTGACCTTCTTCGGGTGCTTTGGAGAACAGTTTGCCCCCCTCCTCTCTGTGGAAGCCCCTCAAATACTGGAAGATGCTCTCCTGTCTCACCTGGTCCTTCTCTTCCCTAGACCAGCCAGGCCCAGTTCATGCCCAGTTCCTGTAACTCTCGCTTCAAACTTACAAAGCGCCTCACACGTGTGTAACTGAGTGTCCTCGGAACCAGCTGTTGCATCCCCCTCTATGATCCCCCCCCCTCCTCCTCCCAGCGTCTCTGACTCATGCCTGCGTCTCTGACACAGAATATTTACCTGAAAACTGCTTCGTAATGAGTTCCTTTAAGCATTGACTGGAAAAGGTTTCCAATTGTTTCTAAGTTAACACCGGTCCTTGTCATCAGAGCTGGGCAGGAAATTGGGGAGGGTGGGGGTGGGCGGAGGAGAACGGGACTGTTAAATTACCACTGAGCCCCAAAATTTCTGCAGCTAGAGAGACAGTGAATTTTGCCCTGTTTTCCCCAACCTTTTTTGCCACCGTCGTAAAGTGAATCCCTGCAGTTGTTAAAAGTTAGCAACACGGTCGCGAAGCAAAAAAGGCCTTCCCCATTGATTTCGCCGGTCAGAAGGTCACAAAAGGGGATGCCAGGAGGCTGCAACCGTCATAAACCCGAGTCAGTTGCCAAATTTTGATTACGGGACCACGAGTGGGGGGGATGCGGCAATGGTCGTAAGTGTGGGAAATGGTCGTAAGTCACTTTTTTCAGTATCATTCATTGGTGGGTTTCAAATTTTTTAGAACCTACTCTGTAGGTGTGGCCTATTTTGTGGGCGTGGCTTGGCAGTCATGTGACAGGGTGGGAGTGGCCATCTTTTAAAATGTGGGGAAACTCATTTAACAACGCTCTTGCTTAGCAACCAAAATTTTGGATTCAATTGTGATGATAAATTCTTTCTTTCTTTCTTTCTTTCTTTCTTTCTTTCTTTCTTTCTTTCTTTCTTTCTTTCTTTCTTTCTTTCTTTCCTTCCTTCCTTCCTTCCTTCCTTCCTGCCTGCCTGCCTTCCTTCCTTCTTTCCTTTCCTTTCCTTTCCTTTCCTTCCCGTTGGGTCACTGGCAGCGGCGGGCCAGATTTACTTCCAGGTACGCCGGTGGAACCCCCTCTCACCGGTTCTCTAAATTTCACCAACCGGCTCTCACGAGTAGGTGCGAGCCTGCAGAAACCCACCACTGGTATCATTGTAACTTCAAATGGTCACCGAGCAAAGTCAAGGACTACTTATAAATAACCTATAAATAAATCAATCCTTATAAATAACAAGCGTCTGCTACAAGTTGCTGGATTATTTCCCAAGGAAGAAGAGGGAAAAAATGTCCATTTCTCTTTTGTATTCTTGCAACCCATCTCAGATGCCAATCAGTCAAACAATTATCTTGTCCAGAACCAAGGCTTCATCCTCCATTGACACAGACCAGCAGCTATTAAAGATTAAATCCAGGAGTCCTAATACAGTAAGTAGCGTATTTTTCAGAGTATAATATGCTCCGAAGTATAAGACGCACCTGGTTTTTGGGGAGGAAAGCAAGGAAGAAGAAAAAAAACTGCCTCTGCCTCCCAGCAATCTGCCTCCTTGCAGCAAACAGCCTGTTTCAGTTTCAGCATAGCCTGACTAGCACAAGCAGCTGATTGTCGGTTGGATCAGTCTCCTGACGATCAGCTGTTTCTGGCGGCAGGGATTGCCATAGGCCAGGGAATTCTGGGAGGTGAAGTCCACCTATGCTGGCTGGGGAACTCTGGAAGTTGAAGTCCACCAGTCTTAAAAGAGCCGACTTTGCAGACCCCTGTCATAGGCTATTGCCACCTCTGCGCATCCCATTTTCACTCTCTGCCTGCCCCATTTTTGGCCTCTGTGTGCACCATTTTCCACCCGTTCCGAGCAGCGGGGATCGGAATGGGTGGAAAATGGGACGTGGGGAGGTGGCAATAGGTGGTAACTCTCTCTACATGGGGCTCCCCTTGAGGTGCACCCGGAGACTTCAGCTAGTCCAGAACGCAGCCGCGCGAGCAATTATGGGAACCGCTAGGTTTACCCATGTAACACCGCTCTTGCGCGAGCTGCACTGGCTACCTGTCATCTTCCGGGTGCGCTTCAAGGTGTTAATTATCATCTTTAAAGCGCTCCATGGCTCGGGACCTAGCTATCTGCGGGATCGCATTCTGCCCCATACATCCTCACGGCCGATTCGCTCCCACAGAGAGGGACTTCTCCAGGTGCCGTCCACTAGACATTGTCAACGGGCGACACCCAGGGGAAGGGCTCTCTCTGTGGCGGGCCTGGCCCTCTGGAACGACCTTCCCCCCGATATCAGGACGACCACGGACCTCCGCTTCTTCCGTCTTAAATTAAAAACTCACTTTTTCAGTCTGGCCGGCCTAGGATAGTCTCTCTGTCTTTGGGGTTTTTATTGGGAAATTAGTACTGTTTAGTTTTAATGGGGAAATTTTAGCGCAGGTTATGTTTAATTTGTTTTTAGAATTGTTTGTATGTATTTATTGTTTTTATTCTACCTGTGCACCGCCCCGAGTCCCTGCGGGGAGAGGGTGCGGTTTTATAAATATTAAATATTATTATTATTATTATTAATAAGCAGTGGCAATCCCTGCAGCCTGCAACAGCTGATGGTCAGGAGACCGATCGAACCGACAACCAGCTGCTTGTGCTAATCAAGCTGTGCTGAAGCTGAAACCGAAACAGGCTGTTTGCTGCAAGGAGGCAAATTGCTAAGAGGCAGAGGCCAAAGGGTGGGGGCGGGGCTACATTTAGTGTATAAGACACACCCAGATTTTCACCCTCTTTTGGGGCAGAAGGAGTGCATCTTATAGTCCCCAAAATACGGTAACAATCAGGACGTTTTTGATCTTTGGCTCCTTCTCCAGAAAATCTGAACGTATTTATCTGCCTCTTGTGACGTTACAATGCTCAGCTGGGGTGCAGAACATGACATGGGTGGGCTTCCAACCATGCAGGTCGGCCCTTAGTGGCAAACTAGCTGAGGAAATAGAAATATTAAGGAGTACAACCGCCGTGTTTCTCTGCCTTGGTGACTTTAAGATGGGTGGACTTCAACTCCCATAATTCCCCCAGGCCAGCCATGACAGCTGAGGGATTCTGGGAGTTGCAGTCCACACGTCTTAAAGTAGGTTGTGTTTTTTTTTTTTCAAAAAGGCAACTGGACTTCCTTTCTTTTTGCTTGGAGGCGTTTTGCTTCTCCTCCAAGAAGCTTCTTCAGCTCTGACTTGGATGGTGGGAAAGGGAAGGATTTATACTCCTTGCAGACAGCTGGTCATTTGCATCTTTTTAGATAAACCTCCAAGTGCTTCAATGACCCTCTAAAAGGATGCAAATCAAGTAATTTAATCAATTTGATTAATTCAGTAAATGGGAATTGTGTTATGTCCAGGAACTGGCCATGGCTAGTTGAGTGAACTCCGAAGAAGGACCTTAACTGTCTATGGAGCTTCTCCATCGTCCATGGTTGTCCCAAAGGTGCTTTTTTTTTCAGGAGGCAACTGGGCTCTTTTGTTTTTTCTTTCGAAGATGTTTTACTTCTCATCCAAAAAGCTTCTTCAGCTCTGACAGGATAATGGGGGACAGTGGGTACCGTATTTTTCGGAGTATAAGACACACCTTTTCCCCCCCTAAAAGAGGGTGAAAATTTAGATGCATCTTATACATCGAATGTAGCCCCACCAACCGCCCCACTCTCCTTTGGCCTCTGCCTCCCAGCAATTTACCTCTTTGCACCAAACGGGAAAATGGGGCTTGTGGACGTGGCAACAGGCCATGGCAATCCCTGCAGCCTGAAAGAGCTGATGATCGGGAGGCCCCTGCTGAAACTGAAACTGAAAGTGAAACGGACTGTTTGCTGCAAGGGGCAAATTGCTGGGAGGCAGAGGCAGATTTTTTCTTCTAACCAGGCTAAACTGAAACAGGCCGTTTGCTGCAAGGAGGTACTAAGTCAATAACTATAAATGCCTCTAGAATGTTCAAATCATTAGACTTATTTTTTATAGACTGCTTTATTATTATTCTAGACAACTTAACAAAATGAAGAAGCTTTTTAAAATAAATGCTTGATCTGAAGAAGCCCTGTGCTATTGTATCTTCTTTTAAATAGCAGAGAATAACTAGACTTCCAGAAAGCCACATCAATTTTAACAAGCATCTGTACAAGCATAGTCTGAAATGTAACACTACAAACAGTGTATATTGTCTGGGCTGTTTGCTGTTTGTTGCAAGGAGGCAAATTGTTGGGAGGCAGAGGCAGATTTTTTCTCTCTCTTGTTTTCCTCCCCAAAAGCTAAGTGCGTCTTATACTCCGGAAAATACGGTGATTACCAGCTGTCTGCAAGGAATATAAATCCTTCCATCCCCAACTATCCTGTCAGAACGGAAGAAGCTTCTCGGATGAGGAGCGAAATGCCTTCGACCAAAAACAAAGTCCAGTTGTTGCCTCCTGTGAAAAGCATGACACGGGATGACCGAGCATGTCCGTAGACCTTAAAGTCGCCAAGTTTGGAGACCCCTGGTCGAAGCGAAAACAGATCGAGAGCTTCAAATTCATCCTGGAGAAACACCTCACCTTCTGCCTCGACCTCCTCGGCCATCTCCTCCTCGTTGCCGCTGGTGCCCGACCCATCCTGGCCCATCTCTTCGTCCTCGGCGACCGGCGGGAAAGCTCTTTCTTCGTTTTGGATCATGGGGGCCTTTTTCTTTTTTCTCCGGGAATTCCTCTCTTTCTCCTGATCGAGCCAAGCAGGAAAAGAAGGTTAGGAATCTTGGTGGAAGATCTTGGCATCACCGGCAGCATCAGCAAAGAGAAAACATTGTGTACACACACACACACACACACACACACACACACACACACACACACACCACCAGGAGGTTGAAAGAGCCATTCTTGAAAATAACAAGAAGCTGGGATTGCAGAAGCGAAGATTCCGAGAATTGGCTCAACATGGCCATTTTCGGAAGTATATATATTTTTTTTTTTGCTAAGTTGGCTCAACCTCCACATCATCACAGCCTCTTACAGCATCCCCTGCACCGCAGAAGGAAGGAAAAGAGTTACACAACCACACCCACAATTGCACACCCGCTGTTACTACTACTTTGGTCTATCGCGGTAATAACACCCATGAAGGTTTGGAGTTTTTTTGTCTGTATGTGTGTGTGTGTGTGTGTGTGTGTGTGTGTGTGTGTGTGTGTGTGTGTGTGTGTATGGAGAATACTTTGAAAATTTTACACCGGCTTACACAAAAGAGCTAGAATTCAGCGTTTGGCGCCTCTGCTCACTATAAACCTGATTTCAGCCTGGGAAGATGCAGGGGGAGGCAGTTGGGTCTAGTGGTTGAAGCACCAGGCTAAAAAGCCAGGAAATTGTGCGTTCTTGTCTTGGGCACACAGAAAAAGTCCCTGTTGTGGCCAGCCAGCTGCCAGCGGAACTGGCGGTAGACTTGGACGATGAGGAGGCTGGGGAGGAACTTGGTCCAGTTCTGGAGTCTGGAGGGGGGGGGGGCTCTGATGGATAGAGCATGGGCCATCTGACATTTCCCAGCCAACAGAGAGGCAGCTGCCTTTGGAGTCTGATATAAGTGAGGCGGAAGAACAGCTGGGGCCTGTTCCAGATGCACGCATGCACAGAGATGTTAGGAGAGGGGAACAACGGAAGACAAGGAGTCGACTTGGATGCTGAATGGCCCCTCTCTGGCTGGGGAATAAATAGAAGGAAAGGGGAGTGGTGGTTGTAGGAGGCAACAGTTCGTATTTCTGAAGATTTGGCTCATTGTGTTTCGTGCAACAAAGACTTGCTTGCCAGAACTTAATTTGCAACTTTGCGGCTGGCAACCCACGGCCTTGCAATTATCGCAAGGAACTGATAAGGTCTGTATTGCGGTTAACTCCTTGAAGGACGAATGTCTGGACTTTTTGCTGGGTGAATGCCATTAGTTCACAGGAGATAAATAAAGAGGCTCCTTGTTTCGTGACAAGGAGCCTGTTTCTTGTTTTTGCTAAGGTTGGGTTAGAACAGGGGTCTGCAAAGTCGGCTCTTTTAAGACTGGTGGACTTCAACTCCCAGAATTCCCCAGCCAGCTATGCTCTTAAAAGAGCCGACTTTGCAGACCCCTGGGTTAGAACAAAACCTGGCAGGGTGACTTTTTAAATTTTTGCACACAAAAAAAAAATGGATTAAAATATGCACATGGTTAGAAAAAAACCCGATAAAGCCATATATTGATTTTAAACCAGAAATATTTTTGTTGGGTATTTTACCAGAAGAGAATACATATCTAATCTTACATGTGTTGACAGTAGCAAGAACTGTGTTTCCACAACAGTGGAATAATGAAGAGTTCCCTTCAGACGAAAGTGTTATAATAAAAATATTACAATGCGCAGAGATGGATAGATTAACACTACAAATAAAGGTGAAGAAACAAAGAGAATACTTTTTAGCACTGGACTTGTTTTACCCATGGGTAACTAACAGAGACAGAGGTTAGAATCTAAAAACCTTCGCCTCTTCCATCGAGCATTAAAGACTTACTTGTTTCATGCGGCCGGCCTGGCATAGTTTGTTTTTATCGTTGTTTTAATAGGGTTTTAAATTATTTTAGCACGGGTTAGACTTATTTAATTTAATCTTAAATTGTATTTATATGTATTTTTTTTTAATTTATTTATTATTTATTTATTATTTCGATTTATATACCGCCCTATTTTCCCTAGAGGGACTCAGGGCGGTGCACAGAAAGATAAAAACCCCACAATACATACAAATATAAAAGACAATTAAATTATTAAATCTGTGCTAAAATTTGGATAATATAAAATTAAAACCAATAAATATCAAAATTTAAAATTATACCCTTAGTCTATGTCAGGCCGGCTAGATGAAAGAAATGTGCTTTTAACATCCGACGGAAGAGGCGTAGGTCCGTGATGGTACGGATATCGGGGGGGCAGGTCGTTCCAGAGTGCCAGACCCGCCACAGAGAAGGCTCTTCCCCTGGGAGTCGCCAGCCGGCATTGACCGGCTGATGGCACCCTGAGAAGGCACCCATTGACCGGCTGATGGCACCCTGTGGGAGCGGACAGGTCGAAGGGAGGTATGTGGTAGGAGGCGGTCTCTCAAGTAGCCAGGACCCGTGCCATGGAGCGCTTTAAAGATGGTAACTAACACCTTGAAGCGCACCCGGAAGACCACAGGCAGCCAGTGCAGCTCGTGCAGGAGAGGTGTTACATGGGAGTAACGAGAGACTTCCAAAATCCCCCGCGCGGCTGCATTCTGCATTAGCTGGAGTCTCCAGGTGCACCTCAAGGGGAGCCCCATGTAGAGGGCGTTACAGTAGTCCAGGCGGGAAATAACGAGGGCTTGAGTGACCGTGCGTAGGGCATCCCAATCTAGAAAGGGGTGCAACTGGCGTATCAGGTGAACCTGATAGAAAGCCCCCCTGGCCACGGCCGTCACATGGTCGTCCAAGGACAGCCGCGAATCCAGGAGGACGCCCAAGTTGCGAGCCCTTTCCGCGGGGGCCAATGACTCGCCCCCGATAGCCAGAGATGGAGTTAACTGGCTATATCGAGATGCCGGAAACCACAGCCACTCGATCTTGGACAGGTTGAGTCTGAGTTTGTTCCTCCCCATCCAGACCCGCATGGCCTCCAGACACCGAGACAGCACTTCCACGGCATCGTTGGGGTGGCCAGGGGTAGAAATGTACAGCTGAGTGTCATCAGCATACTGATGGTATTCTACCCCAAAGCCACGGATGATCTCACCCAGCGGCTTCACATTTTATCTTTTTATTATCCCTGAGTCCCAATTCGGGAAAGAGGGCGGTATATCTAAAGCCATACAATGTCTAAAGACATACCTAACAAGCCGGCCTAGCCTAACCTCCCATGGGGACTTTTTAGATAGTTTTAAATTGGGTATTTTAAAATTTGGCTTTTAGCATAGGATAAGACAGTTTAATTTATATTTTAAATTATGTACTTATCTTTGTATTTTGTATGTTTTTTAAATTTCCTGTGTGCCGCCCTGGGTCCTCTGCGGAGAAGGGCAGGATATAAATGTAAATAAAATAATAAAATAAAAAATAAATCAATTAAATTAAATAAATTTAAAAAAAAAGATTAAGAGAATGATCAATTATATCATGAAAGTTTTCCAGTATGGATAAGCTAATTTTATTATTACTATGTATGTTTATTATTAACGATAGGTCTATTACAGGGATGTCCAAACTTGGGAACTTTAAGACTTGAGGACTTCAACTCCCAGAATTCCCCAGCCAGCATAGCTGGCTGGGGAATTCTGAGAGTTGAAGTCCACAAGTCTTAAAGTTCCCAAGTTTGGACATCCCTGGTCTATTATGATTAGTATTAAGGCTTATAGTTGTTTTGTTCCTCAAAACTAATTGTACTCGGACAACACGCTGTTCAGATTAAAAAAAATAATAATAATCTTTTGGCTTTCCTAACGTGGGTTTTCTCTTGGAATAAACGCGAATAAAATGGAAAAAAGAACAAACAAAACCTGGATTTCATCGGTAGGGGAGAGAGAGCCTTGGCGGGGTTTGAACTCCTGCCAGAGACACCATTTGGATAAGTGCACATTATCAGGAGCCGCTGGGGTGCTTGACGATGTGAACACAAACCAACGGCAACGCGCCCCGTTACTATGGCGAAGCAATCTTGGCGCATCCGCCTCTTCCTCGCATCCCGGGTGACTCATTGCAACCCCGACGGAGCAAGAAAATTAACCCGGGGTGGACAACTGGGGAACCGGCTTCGGATGGCGCGCTGCCCTCCCGCTGGTCGTTGATCCCCCCCTCCCCCCAGAGGGCTTTCCGTTTGGAGCACGGCGCGGTCAAGGCAAAAGAGGGATTTAAACAACAACAACACACTGTGATTAAAAACCCCGGTGCGCCAGATGTGACACGGGAACGGCACGTCGAAGACGAAGGAGGAAGGCAGGGTTTCATCAAAAGTATCGTGGTCGGAAGACGGCACAACATTTGGGGATCGGGGGGGATGTTTTGCCACATCTGGAGGACCACGGCTTCCCCACTGGGTGGTGGGGAGTGGAAGGATTTACATTCCTTGTAGACAGGTGGTCATTTGCATCCTTTTGGAGGGTCGTTGAGGCCACTTGGAGGGCTTACCTGAAAAAGCCCCTTTGGGCCAACCATGACCTGGAGGGGTGAGAATCTCTACCGATTTTTAGCCATACAATTTGGGACGAAGACCCTTGGAATGGGGGGGGGGGGGATTTCCAGAGAGAGAAATTGCAGACCCCAGGAAGCCTTTGCACCACTCAGGTGACCCCGAGGACACAGATAAACCCCCAAGCGGCCTCAACGACCCTCTCAAAGGATGCAAAGGACCAGCGGTCTGCAAGGAATATAAATCCTTCCGTTCCCCATCATCCAGTCAGAGCTGAAGAAGCTTCTTGGAGGAGAAGTGAAAAGTCTTCAAAGAAAAAACAAGGACGTCCAATTGCCTCCTGAAAAAGCCCCATTGGGACAACTGTAACATGGAGGACGGAGAATCTCTACTGACTTTTAGCCATACAATTTGGGACGAAGACCCTTGGAATGGTGGGGGAGCAGGAATGGATTTCCAGGGGGGAAAATTTGCAGAGTAAGGCTCCATTTGCACTATTCAGGTGACCCTGAGGACACAGATAAACCTCCAAGTGGCCTCAACGACCCTCCAACCAGGGGTCGTCAACCTTTTTATACCTACCGCCCACTTTTGTACCTCTGTTAGTAGTAAAATTTTCTAACCACCCACCAGTTTCAAAGTAATGGTGATTTTATGAACACCTAATGAAAATGTTTTTAAATAATGCTATGAATTATTTTTTTAAAGTCAATTAAATTTTAAAAAAGGGAAAGCGCTTCAGTATCGGACAAAACTCCCACCGCCCACCATGAAAGCTGGAACGCCCATTAGGGGGCGGTAGGGACCAGGTTAACTATCCCTGCTCTAAAAGGATGCAAAGGGCCAGCTGTCTGCAAGGAGCATCAATCCTTCCATTCCCCACCATCCAAGTCAGAGCTGAAGAAGCTCCTTGGATGAGAAGCGAAACGTCTTCAAAGAAAAACCAAGAAAGCCCAGTGGCCTCCTGAAAAAGCAGCTTTGGGACAACTGAGGACCCAGATCAGCCTCCGAGCGGCCTCAACGACTCTCTCAAAGGATGCAAACGACCAGCTGTCTACAAGGAGGATCAATCCTTCCATTCCCCACCACCCAGTCAGAAGCTGAAGAAGCTCCTAGGAGGAGAAGCGAAACGTCTTCAAAAGTAAAAACAAAAAAAGTCCAGTTGCCTCCTGAAGAAAGAAAGAAAGAAAGAAAGAAAGAAAGAAAGAAAGAAAGAAAGAAAGAAAGAAAGAAAGAAAGAAAGAAAGAAAGAAAGAAAGATGTTAATACCACTTTATAATGCCTTAGTAAGACCACACTTGGAATATTACATCCAGTTTTGGTCACCACGATGTTGAGTTTCTAGAAAGAGCAACCAAGAGGATGAGGGGACTGGAGGCTAAAACATATGAAGAACGGTTGCAGGAGCTGGGTATGTCTAGTTTAATGAAAAGAAGGACTAGGGGAGACATGATAGCAGTGTTCCGATAGAAAGAAAGAAAGAGAAAGAAAGGAGGAAAGAAAGAAAGAAAGAAAGAAAGAAAGAAAGAAAGAAAGAAAGAAAGAAAGAAAGAAAGAAAGAAAGAAAGAAAGAAAGAAAGAAAGAGCGCCGTTGGGATTCCCAAGCAACTTTTCCGTTTCAAAATCCCCAACGTGAATCCTCTTGAATCCTCAACGTGCTTTTGAGTCCTTCCCTTTGGCGCATCCTTGGCCGCCCAGCTCTCCCGGCGGCTGCGTGCATGCAGAGTAGCAAATGTTTAGGAAAATGGGATGTTAAGATTAACCGCAAGTTTTTTGTTTCCTCCACCCGCCCCCCCCCCCTTTCTCTCTCTATTCAGATTTATGACATCTGTTGTTGCCAGCAAACAATAGTGTGGGTGGTTGTTATTGTTGGTTTTTTTCCCCCCTTTCTAAGGAAAAAAAAAGAGGAGAGAAGAATGGCAACGTAAACCAGCTGAGCCTTCATTGTTCTTTTGCCAAAAAGGAAGAAAGAGAGAAATAAAAGGAAAGAGAAAAACTCCAAAACTGCTGCTCTAAAGAAAACGAATCGGACGAAGGACATCCATCGGGAAGAGGCAGAGAACAGAGAGAAGACCATAAACAACGACTCCTCCACCGTTAACAGTTGTAAAACACGAAGGTCGTAAAACAAGCCCTTGGTCACGTGACCCGAGGACATGTTCAAACGCACCAGGAGTTTGAAGACTCTACCCCCGTGATGGAGAGCGCATGGTGCGCGTGGCGCGCATGGCACAGGCGGTGCACAGAGCTCTCTCTTGCGTCGGCCAGCTTGGCCCCACCGGGCATGCACACGCTCCTCCAACCAGCGAGCTGGTTTTGGGATCTCCGCCATGCATGCGCAGGGATAAGGGCACGTGTGAGGGGGTCATGCACACAGGATGCCTGTGGGGGGGGGGGGTTGCATGCACATGCATGGGTGGCAAGGGAGCGCACGCCCTGAGTGCACACGCTGTTGGCCTGCGACGACAAAAGGTTGGCCATCACTGGCGTAGGGTCTCCTGCTTGAGCAGTGGGGGGGGGGGGGTGTTAGACTAGAAGACCTCCAAGGACCCTTCCTTCCAAATCCGTTATTCCAGGGGTCTCCAACCTTTGCAACTTTAAGTCTGAAGGACTTCAGCTCCCAGACTTCTCCAGCCAGCAAAGCTGTCAGTGTCAGGGCCTGGGCCAGGGGTCTCCAACCTTTGCAACTTTAAGTCTGAAGGACTTCAGCTCCCAGACTTCTCCAGCCAGCAAAGCTGTCAGTGTCAGGGCCTGGGCCAGGGGTCTCCAACCTTTGCAACTTTAAGTCTGAAGGACTTCAGCTCCCAGACTTCTCCAGCCAGCAAAGCTGTCAGTGTCAGGGCCTGGGCCAGGAGTCTCCAACCTTTGCAACTTTAAGTCTGAAGGACTTCAGCTCCCAGACTTCTCCAGCCAGCAAAGCTGTCAGTGTCAGGGCCTGGGCCAGGAGTCTCCAACCTTTGCAACTTTACGTCTGAAGGACGTCAGCTCCCAGACTTCTCCAGCCAACAAAGCTGTCAGTGTCAGGGCCTGGGCCAGGGGTCTCCAACCTTTGCAACTTTAAGTCTGAAGGACTTCAGCTCCCAGACTTCTCCAGCCAGCAAAGCTGTCAGTGTCAGGGCCTGGGCCAGGGGTCTCCAACCTTTGCAACTTTAAGTCTGAAGGACTTCAGCTCCCAGACTGGCTGGAGAAGCTGGCTGGAGAAGTCTAGGAGCTAAAGTCCTTCAGACTTAAAGTTGCAAAAGTTGGAGACCCCTGCGTTATTCGGTGGAAGGGGCTTGTCTCCAAAAATGATGGGTGCTCCATCATCGGAGGCTTTTAAGAAGAAACTGGACAGCCATTTGGTCTGGAATGGGAGAGGGCTTTTCCTGCCTTCGCAGAGGGTTGGACTAGAACACCTCCAAGGGTCCCCTTCTGACTCTGTTATCCTGAAAGGCACATTTTGCAGACCTGGGAAGCGCAGGGTTTACCGTATTTTTCAAACTATGTGACGCACGGGAGTATAAGATGCACCAAGACTTTGAAGAGGTAAATTAAAAAAAAAAATTTTTTTTGCCCTCTCCAGGCCTCCCAAACTCTCTGCACATCTCATTTTTGTTGAAAAATGGGGCATGCAGAGAGTTTAAGAGCCCTGCAAAGTGCTCCTGGGGGCTGTGAGGGAGGTTGAGGCAAAAACGAGCAAAAAACAGCCCCGTGGTTTTGCGAAAATGGCCCCATATTTTTTTTGGCCCAAAACAGGGCATGCATAGACTTTAGGAGGCTTGTAGAGAGCTCCTGGTGGCTAAGTGGGCACAAATGAGCAAAACAACGGCCCATTTTTCGCCTGTTTTTGCCCTCCCCGGCCCTCAAGAGCACTTTGCAAGCCTCTTAAAACCCACTGCAGGTCCATTTTTGCGAAACGGGGAAATGGGGTTTCGGGAGGCCCAAAATGCTGTATTCAGTGTAGAAGATGCCCCCAGATTTTCTCCCTCTTTTTGGGGAGGGGAAAAAAGGTGCGTCTTATAGTCTGAAAAATATGGTGCATCCACCCCTTGAACCTTAACAGAAGGAATCCAATTAGCCGATTTCCCAGGGATGCCCATACGGTTTTCCCAAACGAAGGACTGCCCCCCCCTCCCGCCACGGTGACTCAGTCATTCCGACGCAGCCAGGCGAGTCGCCCAAAGGCACCACCCCTGGGACGTGGTAAACTTCCGCACACCCCCGAGGCAGCTTCGTTGTGTCCTTGTGCGTCGAATCCCGAGAGACGAGGGAGAGGCTGGGACGGCACATGGCAACGGATGGGCAGGCACTCCACGGCTCACAACCACAATCACTGGAGTAATGTCCCGTTTTAGGACCTCCCTTGCCATCGCTGTTAAGCGGATCCCCGCGGTTGTTAAGTTGGTAACACGGTTGTTAAGTGGATCTGGCTACTCCGTTGGCTTTGATCGCAAAAAGGGGAGCACGTGATCCCCGGATACGGCGACCGTTGTAAATAGGAGCCATGGGAAGGCCGCAACAGTCGTAAGTGTGAAAAACTGTGCTAAATCACGTTTTTTCAGCGCTGTTGTAACTTCGAACAATCACTAAAGCAGGGGTGTCCAAACTTGGGAACTTTAAGACTTGTGGACTTCAACTCCCAGAATTCCCCAGCCAGCCAAGTTTACAACGGTCAGAGTTTACTGCTCGAAGTTACAACGGCACTGAGAACAGTGACTTAAGACCGTTTTTCACACTTATGACCGTTGCAACATCGCCGTGGATTCACGTGGGATGTGATGGACGTGATTCGAAATTCAGAATGCTTGGCAACTGGCGTGTACTTATGACAGTTGTAGTGCCCCGGGGTCACGTGATTCCCCCTTTTGTGACCTTCGGACAAGCAAAGTCAACAGAGAAGCCAGGTTCACTTAACAACCGTGTTACGAACATAACAACGGCAGGGATTCACTTTACAGCGGTGGCAAGGGAGGTCGTAAAACGGGGCAAAACTCTCTCCCGCCATGTCTCCCTCAGCAACAGACGGCTACTAACTTAACCTCTGCATTTCCCAGCTGGCTTCCAACACAAGCAAAATGAATGGGGGAAACCTGATTTGTTTAACAACCGCATGATTTACTTAACAACTTCCCCCTCCCCCCCAAAAAAGGTTGCAAAATCAGGCGCGACTCACTTAGAAACCGCCTTGGTTAGCGATGGAAATTCTGCTCCCAATTTTGGCTGCGAGGCAAGGACTAAACCGTATAATCCAATAAACCGTATTTCCCCAAAGGCTATTTCTACCTTTTCAAGGTGTTTCAAGTCTTCCATTTGGTTTCTTCGGCCATAATATCTTACGGCAGAGGTCGCGGTGTGCCCAAAGCTCTTGCACCCATAATGCAAGGTGCAAGCACACCCCACGCGCCCTGCCTCTGCGCATGCACCCACCTCCTGCGCAGGCATGCATGACCACCAGCACTCCGTAGTCTTTATTGTCATGGCACAACATAAAGACAACGAAATTGGTTATTTAACTGGCATTCTCCCCACCCCCCCTCATCCATTTGGGGCTTCCAGGTTGGTGGGGCAAGAGGTTGTCCTAGCCCAAAAAGGGGCACAGGGGCACAGGGGGGCTTCTATGCACTCTGGTGCTCTGTTTTGGGCCCGGAAGACCTGGAAGCCAAAATGGGGTTCAGGGGCGCTGCATGAGCCCCTTCTCTGTGGTGGGCCCTACCCTCTGGAATGGCCTACCTCCCGACCTCCGTTCCATCACAGACCTCCGCTTGTTTCGCCGGCACTTAAAAAACTTATTATTTTCATCTAGCCGGCCTAGCATAATCTACTCCGCACCCATTGTTTTTATAACAAATCAAAATGTTAATTTATGGGTTTTTGAATTTAAACTTATTTTAAGCAGGGTCTTGATTTAATTTAGTTATTATTTAATAATATTTTGTATTGATGTACATTTATTTTAAATCTCTGTTCGCCGCCCCGAGTCCCGTTTGTGGGGAGATGGGTGCGGGTTACAAATGTGAATAATAAATAAATAAATAATAATAAAATGCAATACAAGTGCCTCTCAGTACATGTGCCTTGCGCGTGCCACCCCCACATGCATGGCACGGCAGAGACTTGAAGACCAACTGGCTGGCCTCGGGAGGCACACGCGTATGCGCGGCAGAGCCGGGCTGGGGCGACGGCTGGCGTGCCCACAGAGAGGGCTCTGTGTGCCACCTATGGCACCTGTGCCATAGGTTCGCCCTCACTGTCTTCGAGAGAACGTCCATCCTAAAACCTCCAAGGCCTTCAGCCTTTAGTGCCTCGGAGGTTTGAATTCATGTTGAGGTTGTTGTTTTTTCTTTTAAAAAAACCGGTGGTTTTCTCTCGCCTGTTTTAGACTTGATTGACATGCCTTCCTTGATGTTTTTATTGAAACGTGCTCGGCTGCAGCCCTTCTTCGCTGGAAGGCGAGAGATTAATCCTTGGGAGAATAATTGTGGAAAAGGGGGCAGATTTGGCAGGCAGGAAAGTGACAAAGTGGATGGAACCAACATGGGATCCAAAGAGCCAGGGGGCCCCTTGAAATAGCCGTATCCCTATGGCCAAGGGCGCTTAAAAATAACCACTTATCTGTCAGCACAAGCTCACTTTTCCATCGCAGCAAACGGAGGCTAAGGACGAAAAGCTTTCTGAACCGCAGCCCACGATCCCTGCTGCTTTTACTACGCACAGCTCCAAAGGTAAGTCTCAGAAACTCACCTGCTGCCGATAGCAATAGCCTTTAGACTTATATGCCGCTTTACAGGGCTTACACAGCCCTCTCTAAGCGCTTTACAGAGTCAGCCTCTTGCCCCCAACCATCTGGCTCCTCCTTTGACCCACCTCGGAAGGAGGCAAGGCTGGGTCAGGATCAAACTGCTGGCAGTGGGCAGAATTAGCCTGCAATGGCCTAATTCATGCTCCTTGCCCCAGTCTGAAGCTCAAATTGTTTTAATCGGGTTTTAATGGGAACAGTTTTAAACGTTTTTACAAAATTTTAGTACAGGGTGAACTATTTAATTTGGTTTTAAATATTTATGTATTGTATGTTTTAGATGTTCTTAATTCCTGTACACCGCCCCGAGTCCCTTCGGGGAGAGGGGGCGGTTTAGAAATTCAATAAATTGAAATTGAATTGAAATTGAAATGCTTTGTTGTAACCAATGTGCACAGGAAGGAAGGAAGGAAGGAAGGAAGGAAGGAAGGAAGGAAGGAAGGAAGGAAGGAAGGAAGGAAGGAAGGAAGGAAGGAAGGAAGGAAGGGACAGCAATCACTTCATAATGATTTCCAGTCCTCTCTAAGCGGTTTACGGAGTCAGCCACTTGCCCCCAACCATCTGGGTCCTCATTTGACCCACCTCAGAAAGATGGAAGGCTGAGTCAACCTTGAGCCTGGTGAGATTCGATCTGCCAACTTGCAGGTAGGAACCGGCAGTCAGCAGAAGTAGCCGGCAGCACTGCACCCTAACCACTGCGCCACCGCGGTTCTTGACTTACAACCCGCAAGTGGGAGTTGAATTTCCCAGGCAAAGCAAGGGAGCCAAGCTCGATTTTACAACCTTTTGTTGCCTTGGTTTAAGCAAATCACTGCAGTCGTTAAACGAATCGCAGGCATTCAGCGAATCTGGCTTCCCCCACTGACTTTGCTTGTTTAGAAGACACTGGGGAAGATCGCAAATGGTGATCACAACCCCAGGACACTGCAACCGTCAGTCGCCTGAGTTTTGATCACTTGATCCTGGGGGTGCTGTGGCCGTCATAAGTGCGAGGACTGGTCATAAGTGCGAGGACTGGTCACAAGTGCGAGGACCCAAAGTTACTTTTTTCCCAGGGCCGTCATACCTTGAAACAGCCACTAAACGAATCATTGTAAATCAAGGACCGCCTGTATGAATGCGTACATCTCCCATAAACCACAACTTGGCAAATATTTTTTTCTCCGGATTCAAAACATTTGGCCACAAAGCCAGGTCAGCAAGGTTGTTAGTCGCATACACACCCTATCTTGGTGCTCTACCCCGAGCCAGGCCGGAAGGTGAACACCGAATCCACCCAAAAAACCGAATTCCAAGTCAGAAGGCTTGGCCGACGTGAAGCCAATTCGCCATTCTTACCATTTTCAGTTTGTGCTGCTGCAGGATCTCATCCAGGTTCTGCCTTTTCTTGTAGTTGAAGTAGAAGTTTTTACACTGCGAGATGCTCTTCGACCCCACCATGCGGGCAATGGCGGACCAGTTGCGTCCATGTTCAAGGAGACCTGGGGTGGACAAGGCAGAAAAGCAGAAAGTTTTAAAAAAGGCTTTAGAAAGACAAAAGGTTAAAAAAAAAAGTCAGAAAGGTTAAAAAGCAGATACAGGAAGATGGTTAAAGGCAGAAAGGCAAAAAGTTGATTAAAAAAGCAGAAAGGTTTTAAAAAGCAGACCAGGAAGATGGTTAAATTCAGAAGGTTAAAAAAGGCAGAAAGTTTAAAACAGATACAAGAAGATGGTTAAAGGCAGAAAGACAGAAGTTTAAAAAAGGCAGAAAGTTTAAAACAGACACAAGAGGATGGTTAAAGGCAGAAAGACAGAAGCTTAAAAAAGGCAGAAAGTTTAAAACAGATACATGAGGATGGTTAAAGACAGAAATTCAGAAGCTTAAAAAAGGCAGAAAGTTTAAAACAGATACAAGAAGATGGTTAAAGGCAGAAAGACAGAAGCTTTAAAAAGGCAGAAAGTTTAAAACAGATACAAGAAGATGGTTAAAGGCAGAAAGACAGAAGCTTTAAAAAGGCAGAAAGTTTAAAACAGATACAAGAAGATGGTTAAAGACAGAAATTCAGAAGGTTAAAAAAGGCAGAAAGTTTAAAACAGATACAAGAAGATGGTTAAAGGCAGAAAAACAGAAGCTTAAAAAAGGCAGAAAGTTTAAAACAGATACAAGAAGATGGTTAAAGGCAGAAAGACAGAAGCTTAAAAAAGGCAGAAAGTTTAAAACAGATACAGGAGGATGGTTAAAGGCAGAAAGACAGAAGCTTAAAAAAGGCAGAAAGTTTAAAACAGATACAAGAAGATGGTTAAAGGCAGAAAGACAGAAGCTTAAAAAAGGCAGAAAAGTTTTAAAAAGCAGATTCTCAGCTTACGACCACAATTAAGCCCAAAATTTCTGCTGCCAAGCGAGACGGTTGTTCCTTGAAGTTTGCCCTATTTCACAACCTTTCTTGCCACAGCTGTTGAATTAATCACCACAGTTAGCAGCACAGGGCTTCGTTGAAATCAGGCTTCCCCAGTGACTTGGCTGGACAGACAGAAGGTCACAAAAGGGGATCACGTAACCCCGGGATGCTGCAACCGTCATAAATACGAGTCAGTTGGCAAGCATCTGAATTTCGATCACGGGGCCGTGGGGACGCTGCAACGGTCGTAAGTGTGAAAAACAATCGTAAGTGACTTTTTTCAGTGCCCTTGTAACTTTAAACGGTCACTAAGCAAACTGTTATAAGTCAAGGGCTTCCTGTATGTCTTGATTTGATTGACTGTCTCTTTTTCGGCTCTTGGCAACTCTTCTATCTTCCCACCGATCTACGGAATAGGTTTGATTTCAGATCTAGCCTGTTTTTCCGAAGAGCCGTATCGATTTCCAGGACTTAATAAGAAAGGATAATTCCGCCCCATATTTTTGGCCGATGCTGGAAAGGGGTTGAGAGCAACTACTGGGATTTAGCCCAAAACCCCCACCCCCACCCCCCAAAGTATCAAAGCCATTCAGGTCATCATCAGGGGCGTGAAATGTACCTCCACCAGCAAAGACTCCAGAATACACGTGATTTAAAAAACACACCCCAAAATGCTAGCCAAGGAGGAAAGGAGCAAAAATCAGACCAAATCTCAGCGGGAGACCCCCCCCTCGAGAGTATTTTCCCCCTTGGGAAAAAGAATCCCCAAACAAGGCCAACCTGACTCGTGGGGGGTAGAATGAAAGCACCTTAACTCTGCCAAAGGAGAACCCTTCTCTCTCTCTCTCTCTCGTTCTCTCTCTCTCTCTCTCTCAGTCTCTCTTTGTTTCTCTCTCTCTCACAGCCTGTTTCTATCTCTCACTGTCTCTCTCTTTTTCAATCACTGTCTCTCTCTCACTGCCGCTCTCTCACTACTTTTCTCTCTCACTCTCTCAGTCTCTCTCTCCTCCCTCACTGCCTCTCTCTCCCTCTCTCGCTGCCTCTTTCTCTCTCTCTCTCTCTTCCTCTCCCTCACTATCTCTCTCACTCTCACTCTCTCACTGTCTCTCACTGCCTCTTTCTCTCTCTTCCTCTCCCTCACTATCTCTCTCACTCTCACTGTCTCACTGTCTCTCACTGCCTTTCTCTCTCTCTCTCTTCCTCTCCCTCACTATCTCTCTCACTCTCACTATCTCTCTCACTGTCTCTCACTGCCTCTCTCTCTCTCTTCCTCTCCCTCACTATCTCTCTCACTCTCACTCTCTCACTGTCTCTCACTGCCTCTTTCTCTCTCTCTCTCTTCCTCTCCCTCACTATCTCTCTCACTGCCTCTCTCTCTCCCTCTCTCTCTCGGTCTCTCTCACTGCTTTTCTCTGTCTCACTCTTTGTCTCTCACTGCCTCTCTCTCTCTCTCTCTCACTGCCTCTCTCTCTTCCTCTCCCTCACTATCTCACTCTCACTCTCTCACTGTCTCTCACTGTCTCTTTCTTTCTCTCTCTCCCTCTCCCTCACTATCTCACTCTCTCTCTCTCTCACTGCCTCTCTCTCTTCCTCTCCCTCACTATCTCTCTCACTCTCACTCTCTCACTGCCTCTCTCTCTCTCTCTCTCCCTCTCCCTCACTCTCTCTCTCTCTCACTGCCTCTCTCTCTCTCTTCCTCTCCCTCACTATCTCTCTCACTCTCACTCTCTCACTGTCTCTCACTGCCTCTTTCTCTCTCTCTCTCCCTCTCCCTCACTCTCTCTCTCTCTCACTGCCTCTCTCTCTCTCTCTCTTCCTCTCCCTCACTATCTCTCTCACTCTCACTCTCTCACTGTCTCTCACTGCCTCTTTTTCACTCTCTCTCTTCCTCTCCCTCACTATCTCTCTCTCTCTCTCACTGCTTTTCTCTGTCTCACTTTCTCTCTCTCTCTGTCTCTCTCACTTTCTCACTCATTTCTCTCTCTCTCTCTCTCTCTCTCCCTCCCTCCCTCCCTCTCTCGGGGTGTCGTAAAACGATGGTTAATCTTCTCCAGATTAAAAAAAATAAAAAATAAAAAGCGACGATAAAAATAGAAGTCGGAATAGTGCCTGAGAACTTTGCCTGCGTTTTTGAGGATGGGATGAAAAGCGAAATTGCTTCATCTGCCTGTCAT
>CM077660.1:12918766-12936266 GCA_039707465.1 Rhabdophis nuchalis | reverse complement strand
CTCCCTCCTCCTCCTCCTCCTCCTCTTCCCTCCCTCCCTCCCTCCCGTCCACATCTCGGCGCTCTCCAAACGGCTCAGATTTTCCACTTATCCTCCCGCCACCTCCTCCCCCTCCCCTCCCTCTCTCTCTCTCTCTCTCTCTTACAAGCCCCCACTTACATCCTGGTCCACATTCATCTGCTGGTTGCTGGACCGAAACCATACGCGAGGAAGGAGGCAGGCGGATTCTCCGGAGTAGTTCGGGGAAGGAGAAGGAAGAGGAGGTCGGAGCAAACAAAGCAAACCCCCCCCTCCTCTCCCCCAGTTTAAAAAAGAAAAAAAAAGGGACGAGGAGGAAAAGAAGAAGAAGAAGAAGAAGAGATCAGGCGGGTTCAGGTGCTCTCTTCCTCCTCCTCCTCCTCCTCCTCTTTGCTGGCTCGTAGCTCTTACTCGCCGCCGACTCTCTCCGGGCAGTCCCAGAGAAGAGGCATGTGCGCCCAGCCACCGCCGCTCCTCCCGGGGAGGGTTTTCTGCAGCCGGTGCCAACTTCAAACTGGGGGAAAGGTCAGCCGATCCCGGAAGGCTCCTTCCTCCTCCTCTTCCTTCCCTGGCAGTGCCAACCCTCCAACTTGCTCGGCGCCTCCTCCTCTTCGTCTTGCGAGCGAGACCGGAGGACTCCCACCTGCTCGGTCTCCTGGGCGCCGCTTCCCAACCGTGTGTCTCTTTTACGGAGGAGGAGGAGGAGGAGGAGGAAGAGGATTCACTTCCCTTCCCTCCCAGCCTCCGCAAACTCCCTTGCCAGCCTGCGCCTGCCTTTCCCCGAGCGGCTCCGGGTGCCAGGAGGGGCAGGAAGAGAGGGGGAGGAAGAGGAGGAGGAAGAGGAGGAGGAAGCAACCCAAAGAGACAGATTTTGGGAGAGGGTCCAGGTGGCGGCCGAAGCAGCGTGCAGACGGGTGCAGCCTTCAGTGGAGAGAGCTGGGGAGGAAGGAGGAGGAGGAGGAGGAGGGAGGGCTGGCTTGTAAGGGAGGCGGTAGGAAGCCCCGTGGGGAGCAATCCCCCCTCTGCCTCCCCGCCTTCCCGCCCTGCCCCTATGTGACCCAGAAGTTTGCTCCGTCTGAATGTGACCTCTAGACAGCGTCCACAAGCCGCGTGGCATCGGCCCAAGACGACAAGGGTGCGGCCAACTTGGCAACACTTCCCCCCTTCTCTCTCTCTCTCTCTCTCTCTCTCTCTCCCTCTGAATGTCAACAGCAGGGGGAAAAGAAACCCAGGAAAACAAAGGCTTTCTGAATCGCTTCCTTCTCTCTGATCTGAATCAAAGGGGTTGTTCTTGGCAGCCGCTCCCACGCAAACGGGGACCCCCCCTCCCCGCCTCCTGCCGGGCCTCTGTTGCTCTCCCCCCCCTCCCTCTCCTTTCCACACACACACGCACTCTCACATACTTCCCCCCGAGGGTGGATTTGGTCCCAAACAGTTTTGGCTTGCAGGGCGCACCAGATCCGGATTCTGGAAAGGCAGGGTGGGGTGAGCAAAATGGGGGGAGTCCCTTTCCCCAGGAATGAGCGGGGCGACTTGAAGTCCCCCCCCCACTCATCAAGGCAGCAATTGGAGGGATGCGTGCTTTCGCCCCCCACTCCCCAATGCAAGGAGGCGCATCTTTGCTGTCCCCCCAAAGGGATCCCCCCCTCCCAGGAATGAGCCCACCAAGACCCCCATTTATTGTGGAAAGTGAGGGATTGCATGCTTCCCCCCCACACATTCAAGCATGCATGTCTCCTGTCCCCCCAAATGTAGGAAGTTTTGGGTTGGGTGGAAAGTGGGGAGGGGGGAGTCCCTCTTCCCAGGAATGAGCCCACCAAGACCCCCATTTATTGGAGTGACTCAAAGTCCCCCTCCCAGGGCAGAAAAACTGAGGGAAGCATTGCTTCCACACTCCGGCCAACCCCATGCAAGACCCCACATCTTTCCTGCTCCTCAAAATGCAGTGGACTTTAGAGTGGGCAGAAAGAGGGGGGGAGGGACACCCTCCCCAGGAATGGACCACCAAGTGCCCCCATTCTTGGGGAGATCCAGAGCCCTCACCTCCCCAGGCACGAAACTGACGGATGCATGCTTCTCCCTCACCCAGCCCACTCCCACCATGCAAGGAGTTGCATCTTCCCAGCTGCCCTCCCCGAAAATGCAAAATCGCTCATCCAAATCTTAACTCTGACTCCGGACTTAGTTCACCTACGGTGGGGCGGGCAGTGAAAAAAGTCATAATTTGGGGCAGGACAAGAAGACCAGACCGTCCTCTTCTCCCCGCTCTGTTGGCCTCTAAGAAAATACCCCCTTTCTCCCCCCACCCACCCACCCACAGCACCAAGAAGGGACAGCCCAGGGGTCAAAGCCAAACTTCAAAGGCTGGGCAGGACCCCGGTGTTCTGAATTAAGCGGTGCCACCGACGTTCAAAAAAAGCCTCGCGAGCCAAAAACTCATCAGAGAGGCAGGAAGAAAAGAAAGACGAAGGAGGCGGTAAGCAAGCCCTTAAAAGGGGGGGGGGGGGCAGTGCAGGGGGGGGAGTGAATTCTGCAGCTGGTATAAATTATGCAAATTGGGTTCATTTGCATACAGCCTCGATTAGACGGGTTTTGAGTCAGCTCCTGGAGATGGGAGACGCTTGGAAGAGGTGGATAAAAAGATTGAAAGGTGGGCGACCTCTCTCTAAAGCGTGGCCTCTTCGTGCAAGCGCAACAGAGTCGGAAGGGGCCTTGGAGGTCTTCTAGTCCAACCCCCCCTCCCCCTGCACAAGCAGGAAACCCTACACCACTTCAGACAAATGGTTATCCAATCTCTTCTTGAAAGCTACCAGCGTTGGAGCATTCATAACTTCTGGAGGCAAGCTTGTTCCACTGATTAACTGTTCTCCCTGTCAGGAAATTTAATTCTAGGTGGCTTCTCTCCTTGATTAGTTTCCATCCATTATTCCTTGTCTGGCCTCCAAGTGCTTTGGAGAACAGCTTGACTCCCTCTTCTTTGGGACAGCCCATGAGATATTGGAAGGGAGGGAGGGAGGGAGGGAGGGAGGAGAGAAGGAGGGAAGGAAGGCGAGAAGGAAGGATAGCTTGACACTCTTTGGAGCAGCCCCTGAGATATTGGAAGGAAGGAAGGGAGGGAGAGAGGGACGGAGGGAGGAGAGAAGGAGGGAAGGAAGGCGAGAAGGAGGGAAGGAAGGCGAGAAGGAAGGATAGCTTGATTCCCTCTTCTTTGGGGCAGCCCCTGAGATATTGGAAGGGAGGGAGGGAGGGAGGGAGGGAGGAGAGAAGGAAGGCAAGAAGGAAGGATAGCTTGACTCCCTCTTCTTTGGGGCAGCCCCTCATATATTGGAAGGAAGGGAGGGAGGGAGGGAGGGAGGGGAGAAGGAAGGCGAGAAGGAAGGATAGCTTGACTCCCTCTTCTTTGGAGCAGCCCGAGATATTGGAATACTGCTATCGTGTCTCCCCTGGTCCTTCTCTTCATCAGACTAGACATACCCAGTTCCTGCAACGCTTCTTCGCTTCCAATCTCTTTTGATTCTTCTCTGCACTCAACATCTTTTTTTTTTTAATATCGTGATGACCAAAATGGGATGCAATATTCCAAGTGTAATCAAGTATGACCAGCTACACCTTATGGTCTAAATCCTTATGGAAATGTAGAACGTTACAACAGGGTCTTCCGGGGTTCTTCAACTCTCTGAAGGTCATCAAAGGAGTAGAACAGAGTTGGAAGAATAGAAGAGAGCGTATAGAACTCAGAGATGGAAGGGACCTTGGAGGTCTTCTAGTCCAACCCCCTGCTCAAGGAGGTGATCCAATAAAGGTAAAGGTTCCCCTCGCACATATATGCTAGACGTTCCTGACTCTAGGGGGCGGTGCTCATCTCCGTTTCAAAGCTGAAAAGCCAATGCTGTCCGAAGACGTCTCCGTGGTCATGTGGCCGGCATGAGTGAACACTGAAGGCGCACGGAACACTGTTACTTTCCCACCAAAGATGGTTCCTATTTTTCTACTTGCATTTTTTACGTGCATTCAAACTGCTAGGTTGGCAGAAGCTGGGATAAGTCACGGGAGCTCACACTATGAAAAAGATGTAGAGACTCTAGAAAGAGTGCAGAGAAGAGCAAGCAGGATGTTGAGGGGACTGGAGGCTAAAACATATGAAGAACGGTTGCAGGAACTGGGCCTGGCTAGTCCAGAGAAGAGAAGGACCAGGGGAGACAGGATAACAATCTTCCAATATTTGAGGGGCTGCCCCAGAGAGAAGGGGGGTCAAGCTATTCTCCAAAGCACCCGAAGGCCAGAGAAGGAATCATGGATGGAAACTGACCAAGGAGAGATTCAACCTGGAAATAAGATAAATTTTCTGACACTGAGAACAATCAACCCATGGAGCAGAAGTTGCCTTCGGAAGTTGTGGGAGCTTCATTACTGGAGGCTTTCAAGAAGAGACCGGACTGCCCTCGGTCAGAAATGGTGTGTGGTCTCCTGCTTGGACTACATGACCTACAAGGTCCCTTCCAACTCTATTAATCTGAAAATCTGTTCATCGACTTACAACCATTCATTTAGTGTAGGGGTCTCCAACCTTTGCAACTTTAAGTCTGAAGGACTTCAGCTCCCAGCTTTGCTGGCTGGAGAAGTCTGGGAGCTGAAGTCCTTCAGACTTAAAGTTGCAAAGGTTGGAGACCCCTGATTTAGTGACTTGTTTGAAGCAACAACAAGTTGCTGAAAAAAGTGACTGGGAACCGTCTTTCACATTTACCACCGTTGCAGCCTCCCCATGGTCAAGGATCAAAATTCAGACTCTTGGCAAGTGGCTCTTAGTGACAACAGAGTCGCAGTGATGCTGTAACCGTCATAAATATGAACCAGATGCCAAGCAGATTTAGTTTACTAATTTATTGTTCTCACTGTCAAGAAATTTCTCATCAGCTCTAAGTTGCTTCTCTCCTTGATTAGTTCCCACCCATTGCTTCTTGTTCTACCCTCAGGTGCCTTGGAGAATAGCTTGACTCTCCCCCCACCCTCTCTGGGGCAGACTCTCAAATATTGGAAGATTGTTATCCTCTCTCCCCCTGGTCCTTCTCTTTACTAGACTAGCCAGGCCCAGTTCCTGCAACCGTTCTTCATATGTTTTAATCTCCAGAGACCTTTGATCATTTTAGATAGATTCAGATTAACAGAGTTGGAAGGGACCCTTTAGGTCATCTAGTCCAACCCCCTGCTCAAGCAGGACAACCACACACCATTTCTGACAGATGGCACTTCCAGTCTCTTCTTGAAAGCCTCCAGTGATGAAGCTGCCACAACTTCTGAAGGCAACTTCCGTTCCATAGGTTGATTGGTCTCACTGTCAGAAAGTTCCTCCTTATTTCCAGGTTGAATCTCTCCTTGATCAATTTCCATCCATTATTCCTTGTCTGGCCTTCGGGTGCTTTGGAGAATAGCTTGACCCCCTCCTCTCTGGGGCAGCCCCTCAAATATTGGAAGACTGTTATCCTGTCTCCCCTGGTCCTTCTCTTCCCTAGACTAGCCCTCCCCAGTTCCTGCAACCATTCATTGTAGGTTTTAGCCTCCAGTCCCCTCATCCTCCTAGTTGCTCTTCCCTACACTCTTTCTAGAGTTTCAACATCTTTTTTTAGATCCTGGTGACCAAAACTGGCTGCAGAAGACCCTCCTCTCTGGATCTCATCCAGAGCTGACTGGTGCCAAGCTCCCAGATTTTTAAGCAACCTGGTGCATGCTAAAAAACGAAATCCCCTGCTGTTGGAGGGTGCCCAGATTACGGAAGATCCTTTTAAATCCGTGCCAGAGTATGCCAACGCTCGAAGGAACTTCCCTCTGCTTCTGGGAACAGGAATTGATTTGGCCTCCTATAATTGAGAGGCTTACTTTGGAAATGAAAAATGAAAAATAAAAAAAGACAACCAAAAAAGAAGCAACTAACCAGGAAAGGGACCTGGGTGTCCTGGTGGACAGCTCAATGAAGGTGTCAACCCAGTGTGCCGCAGCAGTGAAAAAAGCAAACTCATTGCTAGGGATCATTAGGAAGGGTATAGAAAAAAAGTCAGCAAGTGTCATTTTGCCTCTTTATAAATCTATGGTGAGGCCCCATCTGGAGTATTGTGTACAGTTCTGGTCCCCATACCTTCAGAAGGATATTATGGAAATGGAAAAGGTGCAGAGGAGGGCAACCAGAATGATTAGGGGGCTGGAACCCCTTCCTTACCATCTGAGGCTGCAACGGCTGGGCCTCTTCACTCTAGAACGACGGCGCCTGAGAGGTGACCTGATTGAAGTCTATCAAATCATGCACGGTGTGGACAAAGAAGAAAAGGAAAAACTGTTTTCCCTATCGCACAACACTAGAACTAGGGGGCACTCCATGCAACTTTGGATAGCTAGACCTCAAACAAATAAGAGGAAGGACTTTTCCACCCAGAGGGTCACTGGTCTATGGAACTCTCTGCCAGAAGAAGTGGTGACAGCTGTCAGCCTCGACACCTTTAAGAAAGGATGAGAGGAGTTCATGGAGAACAAGGGTATCCATGGCTATCATGAGGGATGCCTAAGGACACCCTCCGGGATGGAGAGATAGGCAGGATGTCTCTCAATGCCATTTGCAGGGAATCACAAGCAGGTGAAGACATCTGCTTGGGAAGACCCTGAAGCAAATGGGGAGCCACTGTGGGAGACAGAAGGCTGGACTGGATGGGCTGTGGCCTCTTCCAGCAAGGCTATTCATATGCTACGTTCTTCTGTTCTTAAGGTTTCCAAGCTTAGGAACTTTGTGCACCATTGTACACTCCTTCGCTGAATTGTTTAGGCAGCCTGTGGGGATTGTGGGTTTACTACACCATAAAAGTGTCATGGAGCACTGGGGCCTGTTTCGTCTCTCCTCACTTTGGCGTTAATTGCAGGGTGTGCCCTGCTTTTCTCTTCCCCAGCCGCACCAAATCACTCCTCCTTCGCCTCAAACCTCCTGCTGGCAGGCCCAGATCCTATGCCTAGTGATTTCTTGCAAGGAGCGACAAACCAATGCCACCTGCCTCCAGTTAAGCCGTTTCGGTGCCATCTGCAGAGTCACAACGAGCCACCCGACAGCATTACGTGGGTGCTAAGCTAAAACCCTGTTCAGATAGCAACAGAGGTGAATATTTGTAGCGCGGGACTGAATTGTGGAGTCTTTGGGGCTCTCTGAGCTTGGTGGTTTTCTTCCAGACGTTTCACGACCCAACTAGGGAACGTCATCAGTGTTAGAAGGTGTGTGGGGCTTGCTCTCTATTTATATTAGGATGGTTTGTCCTGTCTGTGTTGATGGGAGTATTCTAGGTTAGTTCCTTGATAGAGCTGCTGTTGACTGTTTGGTTGTTTGGTTGACGTGGTAGTTTCTTGATTTGGGGCTGTGATGGCGAACCCATAGCACGCATGCCAGAGGTGGCACGCAGAGCCCTCTCTGTGGGCACACGGGTTGGCACCAGCTGCTCTTCCGGTTTCCGGCACGTGCATGCGCACTGGTCAGCTGCTCTTCGCGCATGACAGAGCTCTGGAAAGCCAAAGACCAGCTGGTTGGCGCACATGCGTGCAACATAAATTGTAAGATCAGCTGGCCGGCGCACAAATACGCACCGGCCAGCTGTTTCTGGTGTGCGTGAAGACCTGCTGGGCAGTGCGCATGCACGCACCAGAAACTGGAAGACCAGCTGGCCAGTGAGTGCATGAGCACCGGCCAGCTGGTCTTTGGGTTCCTGGGCTCTAGCTCCTGCACATAATCCGGTTTTGTGTGGTGCAGAAAAAAATTGTCGGCACTGATTTGGGGCATTGTTTACTTCTTGACTGTTGCTGTAGTGTTAGTCTTGGTGTTAACCTCTGCTCATATTGGGTATTAGGTCTTTTTGTTTCTTTTTTGGCTAGGCAAGCCCCTAGTGTACAAAGAAACCAAACCCTACTCCCTCTTGGCACTGATGACGTTACCTAGTTTGGTAATGAAATGTCTGCGTGAAAACAGCTAAGTTCAGAGAGCATCAAGGACCCTGCCCAGCCAGACACTCCTTCCTCCCTGTTGTTCACCCAACTGCACAACAGAGAATGTCAGATGTCCCCCCCCCCCCACAAGCTGGGTCAGAGTCTCATACACAACAGAGAACTTTTACACGGTCTTAGCAACTCCTGAATTTTTCCGAAACAAACTACAGTCGAAGGCTTGCAAGCAAAATCTGGAGGCTTCCATCTGCCCATGCAAAACCCCTTCAATCTCAGGATGGCCAGCGATGGGTGTCATCCCACCAAGCAACGCAACTGACAACCTGGAGCAACCAACACGCTCACTCCCCACGGGCGTCTTGCGAAGAAAAGGAAAGCCAAAAGCTTACCTTTCTTGGCCGTTTCCATCTCCTCTTCGGTCCAGCGAGAACTTTCGTTCATCTCCAAAGAAGCTGGTGGAAAGCAAAGAAGAGATCAGAAGAAAATAAAAACTTTGGGGGTGGGGGGAGGGGGGGTGTAGATAGCAATAGCCCTTAGACTTATATACCGCTTCACAGGGCTTTTACAGCCCCCTTTCTAAGCGGTTTACGGAGTCAGCCTCTTGCCCCCAACAATCTAGGTCCTCGTTTTACCCACCTCGGAAGGAGGGAAGGCTGAGTCAACCTTGAGCCAGTGAGAATCGAACGGTTAGCAGTAGGCAGAGAGCCTGCAATACTGCATTCTAATCACTGTGCACCATTGTTGGTTGGTTGGTTGGTTGGTTGGTTGGTTGGTTGGTAGGTAGGTAGGTAGGTAGGTAGGTAGGTAGGTAGGTAGGTAGGTAGGTGGTAGGAGACGAAGGAAGGAAGGAAGGAAGGAAGGAAGGAAGGAAGGTCGGAAGGAAGGAAGGAAGGAAGGAAGGAAGGAAGGAAGGAAGGAAGGAAGGAAGGAAGGTAGGTAGGAAGGAAGGAAGGAAGGAAGGAAGGAAGGAAGGAAGGAAGGAAGGAAGGAAGGAAGGAAGGTAGGTAGGTAGGTAGGTAGGTAGGGAGGGAGGGAGGGAGGGAGGGAGGGAGGGAGGTAGAAAGGGCGGGAGGGCGGGAGGGCGGGAGGGAGGGAGGGAGGGAGGGAGGGAGGGAGGAAGGAAGGAAGGAAGGAAGGAAGGAAGGAAGGAAGGAAGGAAGGAAGGAAGGAAGGAAGGAAGGAAGGTAGGCAGGCAGGCAGGCAGGAAGATAGGTAGGTAGGTAGGTAGGTAGGTAGGTAGGTAGGTAGGTAGGAATGTAGGTAGGTAGGGAGGGAGGGAGGGAGGGAGGGAGGTAGAAAGGGCAGGAGGGAGGGAGGGAGGGAGGGAGGGAGGGAGGAAGGAAGGAAGGAAGGAAGGAAGGAAGGAAGGTAGGAAGGTAGGTAGGTAGGTAGGTAGGTAGGTAGGAAGGAAGGAAGGAAGGAAGGAAGGAAGGAAGGAAGGAAGGAAGGAAGGAAGGAAGGAAGGAAGGAAGGAAGGAAGGAAGGAAGGGCAATAGCCCTTAGACTTATATACCGCTTCACAGTGCTTTCCAGCCCCCTCTAAGCAGTTTACAGAGTCAGCGTATTCCCCCCCAACAATCTGGGTCCTCATTTGACCCACCTAGGAAGGAGGAAAGGCTGAGTCAACCCTGAGCCTGGTGAGATTTGAACTGCCAAACTGCAGGCAGCCAACAGGCAGCAGAAGTAGCCCGCAGTACTGCCCTCTAACCACTGCACCAACGTGGCTCTTGTGTTTGTGTGTGTGTGTGTGTGTGTGTGTGTGTTTATGTAAACCTCAGTGACATGCCATTTGCAATGACCTTCCTAGACTTTTTCTTTGCATAGCTGAATTTGGGCCAATCACCGGGAGATGGTGAGTTCTAGTTCCTGCCTTAAGATTGCAAACCAACTAGGTGACTTTGGTCAAAATCACCAGGAGACGGCGAGTTCTAATTCCGCCTTAGGCATGAAATCTTGGATACTGTCCAAAAAAGAGCCACTCTGGGGTAACTGTTAAGGGGCTGGCCTAGAAATCAGGACACTGGGAGTTCTAGTCCCATTTTAGCCAGGAAAACCAGGTAGGTGACTTTGGGCTAGGAGACAAGGAGTTCTAGTTCCTGCATAGACTTGAAAGCCAGCTGGGTGACTTTGGACCAATCACCGGGAGATGTGAGTTCTAGTCCTGCCTTAGTCATATAAACCCTCTGGGTGACCTTGGGCTACCCAGCTGGCTTTATCTGTCTTTCAGCCCAACCTCCCTCACAGGGTTATTTTTATTGAGGGGTAAACGGGGAAGGAGCATGAGGTATGCTTTTCCATCTGGAGTTATTTATAAAAAATATTAAAAGCAGGGATAAAGCAAATCAAAAATAAAAAGAGGAAAACCTACTATTGTTAATCGTCTTATCTTGACGGTTCTGATTTTCGGATCTCCCGTCCTAAAACAAGGCTTGGATAGCTAGAATCAAACCGGAAGAGCCGAACGAACGGGCAGGTAAAGTTCGCCCTGGGGCAAACGAAATCCAGGTGATGAACTCGGCCAGTTCCTCACCTGAAGCTCCACCAGTTGGATCATCTACCACAGGGGTCTCCAACCTTTGCAACTTTAAGTCTGAAGGACTTCAGCTGGCTGGAGAATTCTGGGAGCTGAAGTCCTTCAGACTTAAAGTTGCAAAGGTTGGAGACCCCTGATCTACCAGGCCTTCCCATTCAAGCTAAGCCTCACTAAGCCCAGATCCCGGGATCCACCAGCCTGTCGATTTCCAAAATGAGATTTCTCCACAGTTCTCCACGGCCCTCAAGTGGCCAAGAGAGGCAACTTCTCCAGATCTAGGCAGAAGACTTGCCCGTCTGCGGAGAAGGAAGCGGCTTTCCAGAGGATTCCAATCCAAAATTTGTCATCTCCTGTCCTATTTCTCCACTCCAGCCCCGCCCGTGTTTTGGAACAAATCTCTCGGCACGCCCTTCCAGGTTGCCCTAGAAAAGCAGCCCCATTTCTGACTTCCCTACCTACACAGCCTGACGCTCCCAAAGCAAAAGAGAATGAAGCTTATTTTATTCTTACTTGCCTGCTTGTGAATATATATATGTGTGTGTGTGGGTGTGTCTTTGTGGGTGTGTCTTTGTGTGGGTGTGATACGTTTTTGGGCTGATAAATAAGAAAATAAGGGAGACTAGGATAGATCTATTTCGAGCTATTTAGCTCTCATCAGCTAGCCATACCCTTACTGGGATTCGAACCGGGGCTGTATTACATGTTAGGCAGATGTTTTAGCCACAAATAAATACATCCCTTAGACCGATACGCTCCCACAGAGAGGGCCTTCTCAGGGTGCCGTCGGCCGGACAATGCGGACTGGCGACACCCAGGGGAAGAGCCTTCTCTGTGGCGGGCCCAGCCCTCTGGAATGACCTACCCCCTGAATTACGCACCATCACCGACCTCCGCCTCTTCCGCCAATGTCTTAAGACATATTTGTTCCAACAAGCCAGCCTAGCCTAACCTCCCATGGGGACTTTTAGGAAGTTTTTAAATTGGGTATTTTAAATTTGGTTTTAGTACAGGATAGGATTGTTTAATATTTATTTTAAATTATATATTTATCTTTGTATTTGTATGTTTTTAAATTTCCTGTACGCCGCCCTGGGTCCTCTGTGGAGAAGGGCGGGATATAAATTTAAATAAAATAAAATAAATAAAATAAATAAATATATCTTCAGGCTGGCATTTTGCGTGTGTGTGTATAATAATATAATATAATTAATATAATATAATATAATATAATATAATATAATATAATATAATATAATATAATATAATATAATATAATATAATATAATTAATATAATTAATATAATATAATATAATAAATATAATATAATAAATATAATATAATAAATATAATATAATATAATATAATATAATATAATTAATATAATATAATATATAATATAATATAATATAATTAATATAATATAACAATACAATACAATATAATATAATAATAAATTATATTATATTATATTATATTAATTATATTTATTATGTTATGTTATGTTATATTTATTATATTATATTATATGTATTATATTATATTATATTTATTATATTTATTATATTAATTATATTAATTATATTATATTATATTATATTATATTATATTATATTATATTATATTATATTATATTATATTATTATATTATATTAATTATATTATATTATATTATATTATATTATATTATATTATATTATATTATTATATTATATTATTATATTATATTATATTATATTATATTATATTATATTATATTATTAATTATATTATATTATATTATATTATATTATATTATATTATATTATATTATATTATATTATATTATATTATATTATATTATATTTAATTTATTATATTATATTATATTATATTATATTATATTATATTATATTATATTATATTATATTATATTATATTATATTATATTAATTATATTATATTATATTATTATATTTTGGACTCAATTGGGGGTCGCAAGTCGGGGATTCCCTGTACACCACAGTGGGGTGGATGATAGATAAATAGATACCTTGTTTCCCTGAAAATAAGACCGTCTCTGGATAAGAAGCCGAATCGGGGTTTTGAGCACATGCACTAAAATAAGCCCTTCCCTGAAAATATTGCAACACAGCAGCAGCCAAGAGGTGACCAGATATAGAAGATAGATAGATAGATAGATAGATAGATAGATAGATAGATAGATAGATAGATAGATAGATAGATAGATAGATAGATAGATAGATAGATAGATAGATAGATAGATAGATAGATAGATAGATAGATAGAAAGAAAGATAGATAGATAGATAGATAGATAGATAGATAGATAGATAGATAGATAGATAGATAGATAGATAGATAGATAGATACTGTAGATAGATAGATAGATAGATAGATACTGTAGATAGATAGATACTGTAGATAGATAGATAGATAGATAGATAGATAGATAGATAGATAGATAGATAGATAGATAGATAGATAGATAGATAGATAGATAGATAGATAGATAGATAGATAGATAGATAGATATAGAAATATAATAGATAGATAGATAGATAGATAGATAGATAGATAGATAGATAGATAGATAGATAGATAGATAGATAGATAGATAGATAGATAGATACTGTAGATAGATAGATAGATAGATAGATAGATAGATAGATAGATAGATAGATAGATAGATAGATAGATAGATAGATAGATAGATAGATAGATAGATAGATAGATAGATAGATATAGAAATATAATAGATAGATAGATAGATAGATAGATAGATAGATAGATAGATAGATAGATAGATAGATAGATAGATAGATAGATAGATAGATAGATAGATAGATAGATAGATAGATCTTACTCTATGCAATAGCAGAGTTGGAAGGGACCTTGGAGGTCTTCTAGTCCAACCCCCTGCCTAGGCAGGAAACCCTATACCATTTCAGACAAATGGCTATCCAACAACTACTCTGCCTCGCCCCGTCTGATCCTCTGGATAAGGTGTACAGGGAGTCCTCGACTTACGACTCACAATTGAGCCCAACATTCCTCCTGATAAGCCAGACACTGGTTAAGTAAGGCTTGGCCCATTTTATGACCTTTCTTGGTGAAGTTAGTCCCACGGCTATTAAGTGATTCCGCTTCCCCATTGTACTCTGCTGGTCAGAAGGTCGTAAAAAGTGGAGTCACTTGACCCTGCAACCGTCCTAAGTACATGCCAGTTGCCAAGCCTCTGAATTTTGATCATGCGATCCCAGGGACCCTGTGGAGTTTCGTTCCGAAAAAGGTATTCTCATTGTGCCCAGGGAGAAAAATATCTGCCTCTACCTAGGATCGAACTCACGGCCATCTCTAGGCCACCGCACCACTCTTCTTTTCCAGCACAGCGCCGTTAAAAAAAGGAAATCCACACACCCTCCCACAAGCACTCACGTCTTAGTTCTTCCAGCCCTTGCTTTGAGAGGTTCCCCTTTCCCTTCCGCCAGCGGGAATCCCTTCTCGATCCCTGGATCCATCCATCCATGCTACGGAGACCTACCTAGCTCGGAATTCTGCTGGGGCACGGCCACCTCCTCGTGGTTGGCCTCGTTGGCCATGGACCGAGTGATGCGCCCTTTACGCCAGCCCTGGCTGTTGGCCGTCTTGCGCCCTTTGGAGGTGACGGCTTCCTTCTCGTCATTGTCCTCGCCGGAGGTGTCCTCGTTCTTCTCCCTGACAGAACCAGAGAGCAAGAGAGAGAGAGAGAGAGAGATGATCAGGTTGGGTTTTCTGCAGGGAGGGGGAACATCAACGCCACCAATTTGCGTCGGTTTTGCTTTTTCTAAGTTTTTCCAAAAGTGGAAGGAGGAGAGAACTGGCGGAGGGTGTCAGGTGCAAGCAATCCGAGCCGTCACTCAACTTCACTGATTTCTGCCTACCTTACAAGAATCTGCCCAGTGTCAACTCATAAAGTTGCCCCGGTGAGGAAAGGGGGGGGGGAGCGGACGGACCACATTCCATGCATTCATTTGGCTAGAGTCGGATCTCAGATTACTACAGCAGGCTTGGGAGAGGTGCACCTCTTTGGGGAATGTGATTTATGACACAGACTGAGGGGAGGGAAGGAACAGGGGTAAAGCTCAGCTATAATTCAAATGAGGCTTAGATCTGACTGCAATACGGTATTGCCAAAATGGTGTTCCTAATAAATGACTGGCTTTCTTTTGAAACTTGGCTCGAGGCTCGTGAATCAATTAGGGCATCTTTCGGAAACTTGACACCCAGATTGCTATCTTCCACCAGGAACGGCCAGATAAGGCTTCGTGGATCTTGGAAGCCGAGCTTAGGCCTCGTGCGGCTGTGCAAGGACTCCAAATCAGAATTGTCAGATGTTAGGTAACTTTTCTATCCTGCTTTACGGAGCGGAGAGTTGGTCTCTGACAGAAAGCCACTCGAAGAGACTAGAAGCATTTGAAATGTGGGTTTACAAATGGTCGTTACGTATAAACTGGGTTGACAAAATCAGAAATGAGGAGGTGGGAAAGCCAAGGGAAATAATCAAAGCCATCAAAAAGCGAAAGTTAGAAGATTTTGGACATGCGATGCGACACCTGGAAAAAATACAGCCTCCTTCACTTCATCCTCTCCAGGGAAAGATGGAAGGCAAAGGAGGACCAGGCAGAAGAAGAACGTCGTGGCTTCAAAATCTAAGGGACCAGTTTGGACAAAACTCAGCAGCCCTTTTTGGTGCGGCTGTTGATCAAAATAGGATCGCCAACACGATCACCAACATCCGATGATGGATATGGCACAAGAAGGACTCCAAGCTAGGCCCTTGCTTGACTCCTCCTTCCATCCAAATTGGCAGCTTCCCCACAGAGCAACACTGATGCCAAATGTTCCTTCCAGCCAAGGCTCAATCTTGGTTAGAGAAAGTTGGCCAACTGTTCCATCAGAGTCTAAAAATGCTGATTTACCCTCCTGGTTGACTCAAGGGCGCGGCGTTTCCAAGTCCTTTTTTGCAACCTTCGATGGCCCACAAGCATTTGGGTACCCTGGTTAGAAGCAGGAAGGGTCTTTGCGCTTCCTTCGGCGTGTTTCAGGGAAGACCTGGAGCCACATCACCGTTGCAACCACACAGAACCAAAGCGAGGTACCCTGGATCCAATTTGTACCAGGGATCGGCGGTACAGAATCACAACCAGACCACTGATAGAAGCCAATGGGTCTCTACTGAACATCCAACCGGATGCTGAAATCCAGCCCTTGCTTATTATCAACGGAGACCGAGTGGAGCAAAGTGGCCAGTTTTACATTTCTGGGTGTCGTCATAAAAAGAGGACCTGACCTGGAGCATCTCACATAGCAGCCCTGGTCAAAAGAGCCCAGCAGAGATGATACGGCCTGAGACTTCTCAGGAGACAACAACTGAATGGGAAACTGCTGGTGACCTTCTACCGCTGCACCAGAGAGAGAATTTGAACTCAGTGCACAAACTGTGTCTCATTTGCCAATTGCACAGGGGCAGAGAGGAGAGCGCTCCAGAGGGTCAAGGTCATTGCCCAGAGGATCACGGGTTGCCCTCTTCCCTCTTTGGAAGTTCTGACCCAGCAGCACAAAGGCGAGTCCTCATCCTGATAACACCTCTTTTGTTTAATTGACAGCGAATTCCTCTCCAGCAAAGTCTTTCCTCTTCCACAATCTTTCAAGATAAGCTCACAATTACCGACCTTTATCATGCTTGGAGAGCGGCCAGGCCGAGATCTTTCAGATGCCGCAAGACTTGGCAAGAATGCAGGAAGGAACTAATGGCCTCCCGCAAACTCCACTCCCCTGTTGCGCCTCTTTTATTCCCTCTGGGAGGGGCCATTCACCGTCCACCTGTGGCTTTACTCCCAAGTCGACCCCTGGTCTTTAGCTGTTCCCTTTGTCTGGCAGCACTGCGCATGCGCACACTGGGACCAGGCTCCAGCTGTTCTTCTGCCTCACTGATGTCTGACTCCGAAGGCAGCTGATAACTGTCAAGACGGCCCTGGCCCCCTCTCTGCCTCCAACACAGAGCCTTCCCCAGACTCCAGGACTGGCCCAGGTTCCTCCCCAACCCTCCTCACTGTCTGAATCTGTCGCCAGCAAGGGCCACAACAGGAAATCTGTCTCTTCCCCTCGCCCCCAATGGCCCTGGAGGCCACCGGATTATCAGTTGCACGAAGACCGAGCTGGGTTTTTAAGCAAACTTTGGAAAAGAGAAGAAAAAAAACCGCATCACTTGTTTCCTCCCCACACACTTCGCTCTTCCTTCTCTTTCTTCTTTCTTATCTTATTACAAACTCTGATAAAATGGTAAACTCCAAGCCCCAAAAAAAGCATCGCTCGGTGAGTCACAAGAACCCGAGGCGAGAAACGGATGCGACGCTAAGCCTCTTTTTCTTGGAAAGCAAACGCCCCCCCCCTCCCTCCCTCTCCCCCCTCCCTCCCTCTCCCTCCTCCCCTTCCGAGACTTACTTTGCCAGTTCCTCTTTGTCGTTTTCGGATTCTGGCTTCTCCTCCTCCTTCTCGGCATCTTTCTCTTTTTCCTCTTTTTCTTCTTGGTTATTCCGGGGCATCTGTTGCTGCTGCTGTTGCTGTTGTTGCTGCTGTTGCTGCTGCTGTGGTGAGATAGAGAAGGAGAATCAAAAAATAGAGGAAGTGAACATCTGGAAGAGACGGAACGGCCCGTCCTCTCACTTTCCACCGTTAAGGAGACGCGAGACTTCGTCTACGCTCTCTCCTGTTCCCGCACCATCGTTCCTCTGATGGGGCTTCTCTTTAGCCCGTTCGTGAGAAAAGAAATTACCCACTAGGGAGGCTCTATCGTGTCACACGCTCGGACAGGGACCCAAAGATGGGAGAATGCATCATACATGCGGGCATGACTCCTACAGTTCCAGCCTCCTCGTGTGTTGCAAAACAGCTAAGAAAAATATCTTGAATGAAAAATCTGTGAGAAAGTTGCTGTAGCAGAGT
>CM077660.1:12876266-12916266 GCA_039707465.1 Rhabdophis nuchalis | reverse complement strand
AGGTTGAATCTCTCCTTGGTCTGTTTCCATCCATTGTTCCTTTTCTGGCCTTCGGGGGCTTTGGAGAATAGCTTGACCCCCTCTACCTCTCTGTGGCAGCTCCTCAAATATTGGAAGACTGCTCTCCTGTCTCCCCTGGTCCTTCTCTTCACTAGACCAGCCAGGCCCAGTTCCTGCAACCGTTCATTGTAGGTTTTAGCCTCCAGCCCTTTGATCATCTTAGATAGATTCAGATTAACAGAGTTGGAAGGGACCTTGTAGGACATCTAGTCCAAGCAGGAGACCGTACACTATTTCTGACCGATGGCAGTCCAGTCTCTTCTTGAAAGCTTTGTGATGAAGTTCCCACAACTTCTGAAAGCAATTTCTGTTCCATGGGTTGATCGTTCTCATGGTCGAAAAGTTCCTCCCTATTTCCAGGTTGAATCTCTCCTTGGTCAGTTTCCATCCATTCTTCCTTGTCTGGCCTTCTGGTGCTTTGGAAAATAGCTTGACCCCCTCCTCCTCTCTGGGGCAGCCCCTCAAATATTGGAAGGCTGCTCTCCTGTCTCCCCTGGTCCTTCTCTTCACTAGACTAGCCAGGCCCAGTTCCTGCAACTGTTCTTCGTATGTTTTAGTCTCCAGAGACCTTTGATCATCTTAGATAGATTCAGATTAACAGAGTTGGAAGAGACCCTTTAGGTCATCTAGTCCAACCCCCTGCTCAAGCAGGAGACCACACACCATTTCCGACAGATGGCAGTCCCGTCTCTTCCTGAAAGCCTCCAGGGATGAAGCTCCCACAACTTCTGAAGGCAACTTCTGCTCCATGGGTTGATGGTTCTCACTGTCGGGAAATTCCTCCTTATTTCCAGGTTGAATCTCTCCTTGGTCAGGTTCCATGCACGCTGATTTCACCTTCTGTTTGATGATCGGTGCCAGTAAAAGCCCGTCCAAATTATTTATCTGCCCATATAGGATAAAGTTGCCACTCTCAATTCAATTTAAACCCACCCTTTTCCCCCCTGGGAATCTGGAACACTCCTTTCTATATTATCCCCATAACGCCCCTGCGAGGCAGGCCAGTAAGCTACACAGCCTCTCCTCTGCTCTCCTCATTCCTATTCCAACTCGGTACAGGTAGTCCTCAACTTACAACGGTTCATTGAGTGACCATTCAAAGTTACAACGCCACTGAAAGAAGTGAGTTACGACTTGTTTTTCACACTTACGACCATTGCAGAATTGGCTGCCAACTCACACTTATGACGGTTGCAATGTTTTTTTCATGTGATCCCCTTTTTACAACCTTCGGACGAGCAAAGTGAACGGGGGAAGCCAGATTCACTGCTGTGGCCTAAAGGTGAAGCTCTTGCCTCCCAAGCAGGAGGTTGTGAGTTCGAACCTAGGTAGAGGCAGATGTAGGATCTCCTGCTTGGGCAGGGGGTTGGACTAGATGACCTGCAAGGCTCCCCTTCCAACTCTCGTTCATCTAATATCTAACCGGGTTACGAACTGAACAACTTCAGTGATTCGCTCATCGACGGCGGCAAGGCAGGTCGTAAAACGGGGCAAAGCTCGCTTCACAAATGCCCTCACTCAGCCACAGAAATTTTGGACTCCCCCTGTGGTCGTAAGTCAAGGACTCATCCCGAGAGGAATCCAACCAGGATCCCTTCTCTGTTTGTCGAATCCCTGAGAACTGGGACTGTCGCTTTGTTGGGCTTGGCAGGCTGGGAACAAGCTGCCCTTAAGCCACCATGACCAATCCCTTTCGACCCGCACGAGCCTGGTGAACTTCCGCCTGCATTAAGTCAGGCTGTCCCTCCTCCAAACCCACAACAGGGAAATGTGCAAACTTGGAAAAGACACACAAGCACGCGCCAATTAGAACCTCTGCCCTGGGGGGGTTGGGGGGGCAGAGGGGAGGAGTGGAATGAGCTGGATGGCCTTCAGGGACCCCTCTCCAAGCGGAGGCCATGGTAGCCGCAGTTGGTCCCGTGCAGAAGGAGAGGAGAAACGGCCCTCGACCCACCAACCCCAAACTCTTCCGTCTTTCTCCTCGGGCGCCCAACGTCCTGGTTTTTCTCCTCCTGGCTCAACCCTCCTGCAGGTTGCAAACAATCCTGCCTGCGCAAGCATCCCTCCCCTGTTCCTGGGTCGCTGCCGCAGGCCTCCCCCCCCCCTCCCCCTCCCCAAAAAATCCTCCTCCCCAACTTTGAATGCCTGGCAGCCGCTGGCACCCTGCCCCTCTCTCTCTCTCTCTTTCTCTCCTCCACTACTGCTGCGGCGGCACATAAATTATAAGCCACGCCTGACCTTTACTCTGATTTCTTGCGGCATCCCGTGTGTGTGTGTGTGTGTGTGTATTTGTGTGTGTGTGTGTGGCGCAGCTCTACTTCCCCCCCCCCCGCGGGCATTCAGCATCCCAGCAGCGTTCTCTCCCTCCCCCCCCCCCACTTCACACACACACCATTGTGCAAGCTTCACACACCCGGGGCCACCGCAGGCAACACCCGCCCCCCCCTCCGTTCCCCATCACCAAGGCAACCCCAGCCCAGCGCGATAACTTATCTCCCCCCAGAGCACAGGGGCTCCTGTAAACAGTTGCATGGAGCGTGTGGCCAGAGGGCTGTTTCTTCTTCCTAGGCGCTTGTTGCCTCTCGGCTGTTTTGTTTCTCTCCCCCCCTCGCGCCCCCCTCCCTCCCGCCGCCTTTCTCTGGGACCTGTTCTTGGCACGGCTGTGCGACACACTCCGAGCGTACAAACAGCACCAGCGCTTCCAAGCTCCCTCGGCTGGCCAAGAGGGATGGGGAGGGGAGAATTGGGGGGGGGGGTTGTACGCCTTTATAGCCCCCACTACATCCCACATGCCTCCCCCCTCTTTCTGCATAGCTCTGCTTTTTGAAGGAGGGGTGAATTGGGGACGAGAGGCAGACTTTCCGTGGGGGTTCTTTCCCGCACACTCGGAGAGGTTCTCCTACGTACCCCGTGAAACTGCCTCCCCCTCCCCATTGGGGGGGGGGTTTGGAGGTGGCGGGGGGGTGTCAACCAGTCCTTTTCAGAACCACCACCCCTCCCTTCTTCTCTGGGTCAGTAAAGGACAGGAGAGAGAGAGTTGCCCCTTGCCTCCGGGTGGGAAGAAAAACAAGCAGGGTGGAGGGATTCTTCTTCTTATTATTCTTTGGGTTTTTTATCCTTTCCCGGTGCGCCTCCTTGCTTTTCGTTTGTCGGGGGACCCGGCTCACCTCCCAGGCCTGTCCTCCCCGGGACGCCAGCGCTACCAGGGTCCCTCCTGCCTGCAGCGCCCGAGGCCTCCTCTTCATCGCTCGGCCATCCCCGTGCGGCGTGCTTCACGCTCTCCGGCTGAAATGGCTTCCTGGGGATTTGCATAGTTGAGCCGTGGACTCGCCACGACATTCCTGTTATGATTTTGCAATCTACTGGAATAACACGGCCCTGCTCTGCGCCCGTCAACGAACCCCGAGATGAGTCATGAGCTATAAAACCACCGCTCTCGTCACCGGGAACCTTCGGCGGCTGGCTACAGCCTTGGCGGTGATTCATTCCCCACCGAGGCCAACGTTAACCCTCCAGCGCAACGCGCTCTCTCTCTCTCTCTCTCTCTCGCTCTCTCCCACCGTCAAGCGCCCAGTTTTTGAGGTCACAGAGTCCTCCCTGGGGGCATCTGCGTAGTATACAACCACACACACACACACACGTGTGCAGTTGTGTGGGTATGTAACAATAATGCCCTTTTAGACACGGAGGATATTTCTAGCCTGGGGTGGGGGGATTTACACCCTGGAGGGGATGGGGGCGCAAAGGAAGCACACAACAACGTTCTTGTCCTGAGTCAAAACAGCCTTCGGTCCAAACCACAAAGGCAAGTTTCCTTCAACCACAAAATGAGTCAACACACTGTCTGTGTGTGTGTGTGTGTGTGTAGCTCTCCTTCTCTCCCGAATTGTCAGTTTGTTTAAATGGGCAAAGGAGGTTCCTAGCCTTGCAAAGGTACAATTTTCTCTGCAAGCAGGGGTGGTCTCCAACCTTGGCGACTTTTAAGCCTGGCGGACTTCAAATTCCCAGAATTCCCCAGCCGGCTTTGTTGGGGAATGCTGGGAGTTGAAGTCCGCCAGGCTTAAAAGTCGCCAAGGTCGGAGATCCCCTGCTCTAAGAGGAACGCAGCATTCACACAACCCGTTCTGTTTGAGATCCACCGATCGATGGACCATCCTACCTGAACTTCATCTGGCTTACGGAGTAGACCGGGGGTCACACAATTGCAATGGGTGTGTGTGTGTGTGTGTACACGCACGCTCACAGTTAACAAAGCTAAACCGCCAAACGACCCAAGTTGACTACACACCTGCAATTAAACCTACCCCAAACCCTGTTGCCTAAACCAAAACTTTATTAAAACTAACTTAACCCTAAGTATTCATCTAAAGGTTTTTAGATACCACTGACTTGAGAAGACTTCCAACCAATTGCCCATTTCTCCCTGCCTTTAATTTGTGTGTGTGTGTGTGTGTGTGTGTGTGTGTGTGTGTGTGTGTACCCCTGCCTTACAGAAGGTCTCCCAGCCGTTTAAGAGTCCGACAAAACCCACAGAGAAAGCCCACAACACAAATAACCATTTTAAGGAGATGGTCCTCCATCTTTCATGATTGACGCTTTGAGTAGTTGGATAGTTCTGGACCCTTTCAAAGAGATGGTCCTCCATCTTTCATGATTGACCCTTTGAGTAGTTGGGCAGTTCTGGACCTTTTTAAGGAGATGGTCCTCCATCTTTCACGATTGACCCTTGAGTAGTTGGATAGTTCTGGACACTTTCAAAAAGATATCCCTCCATCTTTCATGATTGACCCTTGAGTAGTTGGGTAAATATGGACCCTTTCAAAGAGATGGTCCTCCATCTTTCAGGATTGACCCTTTGAGTAGTTGGGCAGTTCTGGACTTTTTTAAGGAGATGGTCCTCCATCTTTCATGATTGACCCTTGATTAGCTGAGCAGTTCTGGACCTTTTTAAGGAGATGGTCCTCCATCTTTCACGATTGACCCTTGAGTAGTTGGATAGTTCTGGACACTTTCAAAAAGATATCCCTCCATCTTTCATGATTGACCCTTGAGTAGTTGGGTAAATATGGACCCTTTCAAAGAGATGGTCCTCCATCTTTCAGGATTGACCCTTTGAGTAGTTGGGCAGTTCTGGACTTTTTTAAGGAGATGGTCCTCCATCTTTCATGATTGACCCTTGATTAGCTGAGCAGTTCTGGACCTTTTTAAGGAGATGGTCCTCCATCTTTCACGATTGACCCTTGAGTAGTTGGATAGTTCTGGACACTTTCAAAAAGATATTCCTCCATCTTTCACGATTGACCCTTTGAGTAGTTGGGAAGTTCTGGATCTTTTTAAGGAGATGGTCCTCCATCTTTCACGATTGACCCTTTGAGTAGTTGGGAAGTTCTGGATCTTTTTAAGGAGATGGTCCTCCATCTTTCACGATTGACCCTTGAGTAGTTGGATAGTTCTGGACCTTTTCAAAGAGATATTCATCTTTTATGATTGACCCGAGTAGTTGGATATTCTTTCATGACTGACAGCTCCTCCTGTCCCTCGCTCCTGACCATGTTGACTAAGACAGGAAGGAAATGGGAGGATAAACCTAGAAGAATGCTTATGTTGCCAACTGTCCATTAGTCATCTAATAGTATTGTTGGTTAATCCAAGGCACACAGCAACATGTGGTTCTCCACCCATCCATTTTTCACTGGCCTTTTTCCCGCCCCCTCTTCCATCTTGGCAGGGGGCGAGTTTCCTCGTAGAAAGGCTGCTTCCAATTCATTCAATCAATACATCCATCCAAAAAGTCTCTTCAAGCACTTGTCCGGCCCCTAATTTTTAAACCACTATATTGAGGGATGAAGGAAGGCCATAGAGGATCTTAGCTGTAGCTCAGGGTGGAACGGTGGGGTCCTGGGTGCTCTCTGATCTCCGTGGTTTTTCTGGCAGACGTTTCATGACTCAACTAGGTGACATCATCAGTGCTAGAAGGGAGAAGGATTTACAGAATGGAGGAGAAAAAGAAAGGGAGGAAGAGGAGGAGGAGGAGGAAAAGGAGGAGGAGGAGGAGGAGGAGGAAAAGGAGGAGGAGGAGGAGGAGGAGGTGGAGGAGGAGGAGGAGGAGGAAAAGGAGGAGCAGGAGGAGGAAGAGGAAGAGGAGGAAAAGGAGGAAAAGGAGGAGGAGGAGGAGGAGGAGGAGGAGGAGGAGGAGGAGGAAGAGGAAGAGGAAGAGGAGGAAGAGGAGGAAGAGGAGGAGGAGGAGGACGACGACGACGACGATGACGACGACAACTGTGGGGTCCTTGGTGCTCTCTGAGCTTAGTGGTTTTCTTGCAGACGTTTCAAGACCCAGCTAGGTCACCTCATCAGTGCTACAAGGGAGAAGGGTTTGCGGAGCGGAGGAGAAGGAGGACTGTAGGCTCCTTGGTGCTTTCTGAGCTTGGTGGTTTTCTTGCAGACATCTCATGACCCAACTAGGTAACATTATCAGGGGCTGATGATATTACCTAGTGGTATGTATATAACTGATTTATATACTAATTATCTAGTAACCTAAATGTAACTGAGGATGTAATCTAGTTGGGTCATGAAACATCTGCAAGCAAACCTCCAAGCTCAGGAAGCACCAAGCATCTCCTTTCGAGCACTGATGATGTAACCTAGTTGGGTCATGAAACGTCTGCAAGGACCCCATCGGCTTGAGTAAAGTGGGCCAATTCCTCCTGTGTCCCGTCCCCCCACAACCCCAGGCTATTCTGGAACTTAAGGTGAAGCCCGCATGCGCCAATGGTCTAATGATGCTTTTTGAGAAACAGAATAGAAAATAGAATACCAGAGTTGGAAGGGACCTTGGAGGTCTTCTAGTCCAACCCCCTACTTAAGCAGGAGACTTTACACCACTTCAGCCAAATGTTTATCCAACATCTTCTTAAAAACCTCCAGTGTTGGGGCATTCACAACTTCTGGAGGCAACTTCTGTTCCACTGATTAATTGTTCTAACTGTCGGGAAATGTCTCCGTGGTTCTAAGTTGCTTCTCTCCTTGATTAGTTTCCACCCATTGCTTCTGGTTCAGGTGCTTTGGAGAATAGCTTGACTCCGTCTTCTTTGGGGCAACCCCTGAGATATCGGGGTTGACTGCTATCCTGTCTCCCCTGGTCCTTCTTTTCATTAAACTAGTCCTACCCAGTTCCTGCAACCGTTCCTCATATTTTTCAGTCTCCAGTCCCCTCATCCTCTTGGTTGCTCTTCTCTGCACTCTTTCTAGAGTCTCCACATCTTTTCTACATCGTGGCGACCAGAACTGGATGCAGGATTCCGAGTGTGGGAATGTAAAGTGGGATGAACCTTTAGAGAGCAGGACAGTTTTTCCATAAGCGACGAGCCCCCAAATGGAGACAATTTGAGGATCCAATAAGAAGGGTAATTGAGAGATGCAAAAATTCAGAGGAAAACAAAGTCTTCCCGCCCAAAATCAGGGGAACGACATCTCCAAATCATTAAAGGTTTTTGTTTTTAAAAAAAATTCCATCCTAAAACGACCGTCCAGCCGCCCTCTCTGCCTGTGTGCCTCCCACCCACACGGACCACAAATGGGCATGAAAAGGTCCTTTCACAGCAAGCTCAGTTCCTTCCCAGGGGGAAGCAGGAACTATCAAGCGAGCGAGACGTTTCCTCACTGCTTGAAGATTTTCCAAGTCTCCTTCGCGCGGGGAAAAACCTTACAATATTTGCGCCCGACGCTCCGGTTTTCCCCAGAGTGCATTTCGCAAGCCCAGGTTCTCCTTGACTTACAGCTGTTTGTTGAGCAACATTACAACCGGGGACTGTTTTTCGCACCTATGACTGTCGCGCCTTCCCACGCTCACGTGATTCAAATTCACACCCTCGGCTACTGGGTTCGTATTTATGATGGCTGCGGGGACCTGGGATCAAGTGATTTCCCTTTTGTGACCTTCTGACTAGCCAGATTCACTTAACAACCATAGTCATTGTTAGGAGTATAATCCTAGTGTTGGGTAGGCAATATCTATAAGCCATGATAATAAATGGTCTCTGTTACTTTAAATGTCATATGTTTGAATGTAATTAGCAGCTGTAATTAACTCAGCAATAAGAGGAAGCCAGGAGAGCTTTCTCTCTGTCTCTCTCTCTCTCACTATTACCCCCTTTCTCTCTGTTACTCTCTCTCTCCCCTCTCTCTTTCTCACTATTACCTCTCTCTCTCTCTTTCTCACTATTACCCCCCTCTCTCTGTGTTACTCGTTCTCTCTCTCCCCTCTCTCTCTCTCACTATTACCCCCCTCTCTGTTACTCGTTCTCTCTCTCCCCTCTCTCTATCTCACTATTACTTCTCTCTCTCTCTCACTATTACCCCCCCCTCTCTGTTACTCGTTCTCTCTCTCCCCTCTTTCTATCTCACTATTACCTCTCTCTCTCTCTTTCTTTGCTCGCTCACTGACTGATTGACTGACTGACTGACTGAACAAGGAAGAATCATGGATTGCAACTGTAAGCAATTGTTTTTGAGCTAAAGACTGTATTTGATACAATATCTACTATCACTGCTTGTGAAGCAGTAGTTTACTTTTCCATCACAAGTAAAGCTACTGGTTTTTACTAGCAGTGTCTGAGACTCCATTCGTGTGTCTACTAGCAATGTTTCTCTAGCTGCAAATTCCACTCCGCAACTTTCTGTCTCCTAAAGGAGAGATCCCCAACCGTCATACATCGAACAACTGTGCCCAGAAAGGACATAAGACGGGTCAAAACTCAACGTAACAAATATCCTCACTTAGCAACGGGGATTTGGGGCTCCATTGTGTTCATGAGTGAAGGACTGCCTGTATTACGGGGGTCTATCTCCCGCACCCCTGGTTTTTCTTCTCTGTTCTCCAAGCAATGCTACCATCTCTCGCTTAAGTCTCTTTTGCACGCTTACATCCAAACAGCTAAAAGTGAACTAGCAAAGCCTGGCACCCTAGCACTGGGGTCTCCAACCTTTGCAACTTTAAGTCTGAAGGACTTCAGCTCCCAGAGTTCTCCAGCCAGCAAAGCTGGCTGGAGAAGTCTGAGAGCTGAAGTCCTTCAGACTTAAAGTTGCAAAGGTTGGAGACCCCTGCCCTAGCAGACATCTCAAGACTAAGTAACAAACCAGGTCTGGAGCTCCGAAAATAACAAGGCAGTTCCAGGAATAAACAGGAAGAGTCACAAATCTAGATTCCCGAGCTGTTTTTCTGTTAAACAGGGATTTCCCCTTAATATTGATTTTTTTTCCCTAACACTCAACAAATTCATCCTTTGCCATGTTAAACAAATGCCCTGGAGGCCTCATTCAGCCATGTCTAGAAGGGAATTTTTCCATCTTCTTTTTAAGCTGCGGAACTCCTGATCAAGAGGCCAAACTACAGCAAACGAGGTTGTCCTTAAAGCTGCATTTGGGGTTGGGGGTTGGGGGTGGAGAGGGTGTTAAACCAGCTGTTTAGTTTCTGCAGGAATAATGGAGATTTGTGGAGTTTTGCAGAGAACCCATGGGAAAAATCTTGATTTAGAGGTTTGCACCCCCAGGCCTCGGGAGAAAACACAGCAAATCAGGGGCAAAACGTTTGTTGTGGATTCTTAAAGGAGGACTGAGAAAGGTTTAGGGCACCTATGGATGAAAAGATCTCACACACCAAGGAGTAGAGTAGAGTAGAGTAGAGTAGAGTAGAGTAGAGTAGAGTAGAGTAGAGTAGAGTAGAGTAGAGTAGAACAGGGAATGGAATGGAATGGAATAGAATAGAATAGAATAATGAAATGAACAATGGAATAGAATAGAATAGAATAGAATAGAATAGAATAGAATAGAATAGAATAGAATAGGTGGGGTGGGGTGGGGTAGGGTAGGGTAGAGTACAGTAACAGAGAAGAGAAGAGAAGAGAATTACATTGGAATGGAATGGAATGGAAGGGAAGGGAAGGGAAGGGAAGAGAAGACTAGGGTAGGGTAGGGTAGAGTAACAGAGGAGAGGAGAATAACAGAAGAGAAGAGGAGAGGGGAGGGGAGGGGAGAAAGAGGAGAGGAGAGGAGAATGGAATATAGAAAAGAACACAATACAATAGTCCAACTTCCTGCTCAAGCAGGAGACCCTAGACCATCTCAGACAAGTGACTCTCCAGTCTCTTCTTAAAAACCTCCAGTGATGAAACTCCCACAACCTCTGGTGGCAACCTGTCCCACTGGTTCATTGTCCTCACTGTTAGGAAGCTTTGGAGAATAATTTGACTGCCTCTTCTTTGTGTCAGCCTCCCTAGAACCCTAGAACCAAGGCCTACAATCCCTACAAGATGCTGCTGCTTGATCTCACCGAGTCCTTAGACCCTTCCCGCTTCCCACTAGGAAGGTTCCCTTACCTGGTTCTTTCCTCGCCTGCGGTAATTCCTTCTCACCAAGTTCTTGTAGTTCTCGTTCTTCTTGGTCAAATAGTAGTAGAGGACGCAATCTGCCACTGTCTAGAAAAAGAGCAACACAGAGAGACACGTTGGGGATACTTGGTGACAGAGGTGTGGGAGGGAAGCACCCTCGGTGGGTAATACAGGATGGACCTTCTGGTGTCCCTGAGGTGTGTTTGTTTCACTCCAAAGCACCACAACCCACAAGAAGACTGGCAACCAAGATGGCCGACTCTCAGCAGAGGTCTGGACCGTTTTCCTCAGGGGTTCCTTGGAAATAGCTGTCACGGAAAAGGTTCCAGTTTTAGAGGGAACCTTGGAAAGAAATGCCTCCTCGAAGTTTGCAGTTGGGTCATTATTCTTTTGACCGAGGCTCCCCAAGAGTATGAAGCCAACTCCTGGTCCTGACAAAAAACCCTTTTATGAATTGGCTGTGAATTCTGCTCATTCCCATCCAGCAAAGTCTTTCAAGGGAGGATTTACGGTCACAGACCTTATCTGGCTTGGAGAGCTGCCAGGCCGATCTCTGCAAAACTATGGCCAGGAGTCTCGGAGAGTCATGAATCAAAGAAGCGAACTAATTGCCTCCTGCAAACTCCACTCCCCTTTCGCTCCTCTTTTATTCCCTCTGGGAGGGGCCGTTCATCATCCACCTGTGGCCTTACTCCCAAGTCATCCCGTTCTTTAGCTGTTCCCTTCATCTGGCAACTCTGTGCATGCGCACACTGGGAACAGGTTCCCGCTGTTCATCTGCCCCACTGATGTCTGACTCTAAAGGCAGCTGATAACTGTCAGATGCCCTGGCCTCGTCTCTGCCTCTGACACAGAGCCCTCCTCAGAGCCTTCCCCAGACTCCAGGACTGGCCCAGGTTCCTCCCCAACCCTCCTCACTGTCCGAATCTGCTGCCAGCTCCACTGGCAGGCCACAACAACTGTTTTGATAATTTGGGGAGACAACCAAGAAAGTCCAACACCTTCTTCACAGAAGGTCCAGCTGGTAGGACGAGCATTCTTTCATCCAAAGGGAATCATGAGAAAGGACTAAAATATACACCCACTTACTTTCCTGTCCAGGAAGGAGGCGATAAGACCGAAATTCTTCGGGTGTTGCATGAACCTGCAAGGAGAAGAACCAAAGGGACGATTAAGAAACCGGCCATGAAGGCAACTTGGTTGGACCGACCGACCGTTGCTTCGTTCTACGTAACCATCAGAAGTAAGAGCACAAGGAGAATGTATCTGCTGAACAAAACACCGCAATGGTGACACGAAGGGCATCTGGCCATTCAAAGACTCTGCTAGCTGCATTCAGTTGCCCAGACGCCATCCTGCAAGGGATTGTGGCAGTAGTGGGTTTCAAATTTTTGGGAACCTACTCTGTAGGTGTGGCCTATTTTGTGGGCGTGGCTTGGCAGTCATGTGGCAGGGTGGGAGTAGCCACCTTTTAAAATGTGGTGAAACTCATTTAACAACTCTTGCTCTTGCTTAGCAACCAAAATTTTGGACTCAATTGTGATGATAAATTTTCTTTCTTTCTTTCCTTTCTTCCTTCCTTTCCTTTCCTTTCCTTCCCGTTGGGTCACTGGCAGCAGCAGGCCAGATTTACTTCCAGGTATGCTGGTGGAACCCCCTCTCACCGGTTCTCTAAATTTCACCAACCGGTTCTCGCGAGTAGGTGCGAGCCTGCAGAAACCCACCACTGGATTGTGGGCTCATTAAATGATTGATTTGATCAGAAGCTGAGCTGGAACGAAACCCAGCAGAGGGGGTCCTACAGATACTCTGGGCAGGTGGTCCTTGGCTTACGATCATAATGGGAGGCCAGAATTTCTATGGTAAAGATGCTTGCAGTTTGAGTCACTTATATCAGGGGTCTCCAACCTTTGCAACTTTAAGTCTGAAGGACTTCAGCTCCCAGACTTCTCCAGCCAGCTTTGCTTCAGACTTAAAGTTGCAAAGGTTGGAAGACCCCTGACTTATATGACTGGATCTGATTTTTGTAAGGTTGTTTTTTTTGTGCTGGTCATCAAGTGAACGCTGTGGTCACTAAGTGAAAATGGCCCTTAAGTGAAACCATGGTGGTCATTTTTTGTCCGAAACCAGCGGGAAAGCTATGAAACCGGCAAAAACTGTTATAAATTGCAGTCATGGGGCGGTGGATGGGCGCAAGTGGTCAGGGGGGGTCATGTGACCATGGGAGGAGCTGTCAGATCTCCAGACCTGGGTCAAGCATCTGAGGTTTCATCACGTGACCCTGGAGATGCTACAGTGGTCATCACTTGTGGGTGCTTCATCCTTGGAAGCTTTCAGGAAGAGATTGGACTGTCGTTTATCAGAAACAATGTTAGGTAGGATCTGCTGGGGGAGATGGGGGGGGGGGGGGAGTTGGACTAGATGACCTCCAAGGTTCCTTCACACCCCATTCATCTGAACCTTCTGTGTACAGGCAGCCTGAAATAAACTTCTAACGCAGATAGCCCTTGATTCTTACACCGTACAGGGACCATTCGGATGACTTCCAAACCAGGAAGGGATGTGTGATTGCCCACAGATGCCCGCTCCTCCCTCCTCTCTTAGACTGCCCCCTCAAGGTCAACCGAGGCATTGCGCTCCACTCACTTCTCCCGGAAGGTCTCCTTCTCCTGTTCACTCCACATATTCATCACCTGCCGGTCCTTGTAGACCTTCATGGGATCGTCCATCAGCCCGTTCATGTTGATGAACTTGATGCGCTGCTGCTCCGCGTCGTACAGCATGGGCGGGATGACGGCAAGCTGGCGCATCTGTTTCTCCAGGTTCTGGGAGGGAAGAGAGGAAAGGGCCTTGGGGAGGATGCAGAGCACGAGGAGGGACGGACGGGGGGACCCAACCCGAGACTTTGAGAAGGCCAAAACCCCGGAAACGTGGTCAATGGGATTGCAAGGAGGAGGACTTTCGTCCATCGGCTGTTAAGCCTCACAATTAGTTAGTTTACTTTATGGCCATTGCACCTGGTACAACGAAATTAAATGCCACCTTCAGTGCAAATTATAACCATACAAATAAAAATACACACTTCACATTCTGTGCAATTAAATTGAAAATCCCTGATATCGCATGATTAGGTAAAGATAAAAGGTTCCCCTCACACATATGTGCTAGTCGTTCCCGACTCTAGGGGGCGGTGCTCATCTCCGTTTCAAAGCCAAGGAGCCAGCGCTGTCCAGAGACGTCTCTGTGGTCATGTGGCCGGCATGACTAAATACCGAAAGGGCACAGAACGCTGTTCCCTTCCCACCAAAGGTGGTTCCTATTTTTCTACTTGCATTTTTTACGTGCTTTCGAACTGAAAGGTTGGCAGGAGCTGGGACAAGTCACGGGAGCTCACTCCGTTACGCGGCGCTAGGGATTCGAACCGCCGAACAGCCAACCCTTCTAATAGACAAGCTCAGCATCTTAGCCCCTGAGCCACTTAGACATGAGAGCAGTCTTCCAATATTTGAGGGGCTGCCACAGAGAGGAGGGGGTCAAGCTGTTTTCCAAAGCACCCCAAGGCCAGACAAGGAATAATGGATGGAAACTGATCAAGGAGAGATTCACCCTGGAAATAAGGAGGAATTTTCTGACAGGGAGAACAATCAACTAATGGAACAGGTTGCTTTCGGAAGTTGTGGGAGCTTCATCCCTGGAGGCTTTCAAGAAGAGACTGGACTGTCACCTGTCAGAAATGGTGTGGGGTCTCCTGCTTGGGCATTGGGGGTTGGACTAGATGACTTATAAGGTCTTTTCCAACTCTGTTAATCTGTAAAGATGTAAGAGTGATTGGAATCTCCAGATACAGAGGAAATACACCTCGGAGAACTGAGGACTGTGGCAAAGGAGAGGACCACAGATCCTCTCCTTATTTCCTACTGGTGAACTTCCTGGACAGATCTGGGGACCCATGAAAGAACAAATGTGGGTTGGATTTGACAGGCCTTTGGCTTGATCCGGCCAAATGTTGATGATGGCCAACAGCCATACTGAAACAAGAAACACTGGAGAACGTAGCTCCACCTGGGCTTTCCTTAGGTCGGGAGAATCCAGCTGGCTTCAGGCCTCCCTCTTATACAAAGGCCAACTGGCAAATTAATGGGGAGGATTTCCAAAACGTTAAATCCAGGGTTGATGGCCATTGAATGCTCCTGGTTGTGGTTGGTGGGGAGCCACAGGGGCATAGTGGTTAGAATGAGGTACTGCAGGTGACTTCTGCTGACTGCCAACTGACTGTAGTTCGGCAGTTTGAATCTCACCAGGCTCAAGGTTGACTCAGCCTTCCCTCCTTCCAAGGTGGGTCAAATGAGGACCCAGATAGTTGGGGGCAAGAGGCTGACTCTGTAAATCGCTTTGAGAGGGCTGTAAAAACACTATGAAGCAGTATATGTATTGCTATTGTTCCCCCTTCCTTCCTTACCTCCTTTTTTCCCTTTCCTTCCTTCCTTCCTTCCTTCCCTCCCTCCCTCCCTCCTTCCTTCCTTCCTTCTTTCCATGGAGTGCAATGGTTAGAATGCAGTATTGCAGGCTAATTGTGTCTCCTGCCAATAGTTCAAATCTCACTGGTCCAAGGTTGACTCAGCCTTCCCTCCTTCTGAGGTGGGTCAAATGAGGACCCAGATAGTTGGGGGCAAGAGGCTGACTGTAAACTTTTTAGAGAAGGCTGGAAGGCACTGTGAAGCAGTATATGTATTGCTATTGCTCTCCCTTCCTTCCTTCCTTCCTTCCTTCCTTCCTTCCTTCTTCCTTCCTTCCTTCCTTCCCTCCCTCCTTCCTTCCTTCTTTCCTTCCTTCCTACTTCCTTCCTTCCTTCCCTCCCTCCCTCCCTCCCTCCCTCCCTCCTTCCTTCCTTCTTTCCTTCCTTCCTTCTTTCCATGGAATGCAATGGTTAGAATGCAGTATTGCAGGCTAATTCTGCCTCCTGCCAATAGTTCAAGTCTCACTGGTCCAAGGTTGACTCAGCCTTCCCTCCTTCCGAGGTGGGTCAAATGAGGACCCAGATAGTTGGGGGCAAGAGGCTGACTGTAAACTTTTTAGAGAAGGCTGGAAGGCACTGTGAAGCAGTATATGTATTGCTATTGCTCTCCCTTCCTTCCTTCCTTCCTTCCTTCCTTCCTTCCTTCCTTCCTTCCCTCCTTCCTTCCTTCTTCCTTCCTTCCTTCCTTCTTCCTTCCTTCCTTCCTTCCCTCCCTCCCTCCCTCCCTCCCTCCTTCCTTCCTTCTTTTCTTCCTTCCTTCTTTCCATGGAATGCAATGGTTAGAATGCAGTATTGCAGGCTAATTCTGCCTCCTGCCAATAGTTCAAGTCTCACTGGTCCAAGGTTGACTCAGCCTTCCCTCCTTCCGAGGTGGGTCAAATGAGGATCCAGATAGTTGGGGGCAAGAGGCTGACTGTAAACTTTTTAGAGAAGGCTGGAAGGCACTGTGAAGCAGTATATGTATTGCTATTGCTCTCCCTTCCTTCCTTCCTTCCTTCCTTCCTTCCTTCCTTCCTCCTTCCTTCCTTCCTTCCTCCTTCCTTCCTTCCTTCCTTCCTTCCCTCCCTCCCTCCCTCCCTCCCTCCTTCCTTCCTTCTTTCCTTCCTTCCTTCTTTCCATGGAATGCAATGGTTAGAATGCAGTATTGCAGGCTAATTCTGCCTCCTGCCAATAGTTCAAGTCTCACTGGTCCAAGGTTGACTCAGCCTTCCCTCCTTCCGAGGTGGGTCAAATGAGGACCCATATTGTTGGGGGCAAGAGGCTGACTCTGTAAAACCGCTTAGAGAGAGCTGTAAAAGCACCGTGAAGCATCATATAAGGACTCCCAAACAGGAGATAAGAGCGCCCCAAGGACAGTGCAGGAGAGGCTCTTGGTCCAACCCATCCAGAGATCAGCTTCCCTCAGCACCAGGCAGGATCGGCGGGGATGAAGCGAATGCAATTTGGCCACAGCCTGAACCACCAGTTCCCGCCTCCAGATCTGTGGCGGAGTCAGCACTTCCCCAGACGACGGGAGGAGAGAGAGCTGAGACGGAGAGGACTTCAACCGCAGGGAAAGTGCTGACCCAGCCTCACCTCTTGTTCCGAGAGCCCGTCGATGATCTCCGACACCTCGTGTTCGCTGCGCGCTGCCGACATGGAGAACCCGCTGCCTCGTTGTCCTCCCCTGCTGAGAAACGGCAGAGAGAAATGCTGAAAGGGAGACCTTCTCCTTCTTCCCGCCGGCCATGGCCTCCGCATGACAGCGTCGGAGGCCCAAAAAAGAGGAAGAGAGCTCAGGGCTGGGAAAGGCAGAGGGTGTGGGGAAGAGTAGACCAGAAGGAGGAAGGGTGGGAGCAAGACCTAACACAGGGGTGTCCAAACTTGGGGACTTCAAGACTTGTGGACTTCAACTCCCAGAATTCCCCGGCTGAGATGGTCCTATCTCAAACTATCTCAAACTCCTCGTGGGCAGAAGAGAAGATTGCAAACTAGATTGGGGTGGAAGGCTGGATTTTGGTCCCAGGGCAGGACCAAAGGTTTCCTTGTAGGGAAGAAGGAAATGACCTCTGGAATCTACATCTCCTGGCCACCACTTGTCCTACCTCGGAGACCATAAACGGAGCACCAGCTGACCTTTGCATTCGTTCCTGAAGTTCTCTCTGCTTTCTGATCTCGGGGAACTGCTTCTCATAATATTCGCGGACTCTGCTCTCTTTGGCCCGACGCCGCGGGTTGTTTTCAATGCGTTCCACCTTCTTCTCCCAAGCTTCCATCAGCTGGTCATACCGTTGGCAAAACTTCTGCTCCTGAAGAAAGCAGGGAAAGAGAAGCAGGGAGAAGTTGTAAAAGGCGGGTTCCCACACCCCAAATCCATTTTGAGCCTGTCATCTAGGGCAGGGGTCTCCAACCTTTGCAACTTTAAGTCTGAAGGACTTCAGTTCCCAGACTTCTCCGGCCAGCTTTGCTGGCTGGAGAATTCTGGGAGCTGAAGTCCTTCAGACTTAAAGTTGCAAAGGTTGGAGACCCCTGATCTAGGGGTTTTCAGGTGCAGAGTTAGTTTAGTTTAGTTTAGTTTTAAATTTAAAGTCTAAACTCTAAAGTCTAAAGTCTAAAGTCAAAAGTTTAAGTTTAGTCTTCTTACTTTATTTTTACTTTATACTTTATACTCCATTTTACTTTACTGTCATTGCACCTCGTACAACGAAATTAAATGACATCTTCAGTGTACATTATATGTAAAAAATTAAACACAAACACACATCCTTCACATTCTATACAATTGAACTGAAAACCCGATATTGCATTCATAATCCACTATACAGTAGAATCCAATATAGTTACTGCCCTGGGGCAGAAACTGTTTTTCAGCCTATTTCTCCTTGTTTTTACTGTCCTGTACCGGCTGCCAGATGGTAATAGTTAAAAAAAAAAAGTGTCAAGGATGAGATGGATCTTTAAGAATGTTTTGAGCTTTCTTAAGGCAGCGGGAGCTATAAAGCTCTTCCCAAGAGGGGAGGGGGCAGCCCATGATCCTCTGGGCAATGACGTTGACCCTCTGGAGCGCTCTCCTATCTGCCCCTGTGCAATTGGCAAACCAGACACAGTTTGTGCACTGAGTTCAAATTCTCTCTCTGGTGCAGCGTTAGAAGGTCACCAGCAGTTTCCCATTCAGTTGTTGTCTCCTGAGAAGTCTCAGGTCGTATCATCTCGGCTGGGCCCTTTTGATCAGGGCTGCCATGTGAGATGCCCCAGCTCAGGTCCTCTTTTTATGATAACACTCAAAAACTTAAATCTGGCCACTTGCTCCACTCAGTCTCCATTTTTTTTCCCGAAAGCATTTTTATTTTAAATACAAACAATCCATTTTCCATTAAACCGTGTGTCGTCTGGGTGCAAATGTCCTGTGCAATAACAGTTCAAATTTACAGTCGTATTTATTATTTAATCTATTCTTAGCTTAATACCAATACCTTAAGTGCCTAATGCTATAATAATCCTCTTCTTAATGTAGTTAACTCTATTAATACATTTTCTATAGTTTGCTCCTCTGCTTTTATTTCTAATTCTTATATTTATTCTCTAACTATCGATAAAATGATTCCCATATAAGAAGCAAGGTTTGACACATCTAGTGGAGAACCACAAATCTTTGGATTCATTCAACCTGCGACTTCACCCTTTGATCTCAGTTTTGGGGGGGGGGGGGTTATTGTATGAACGCATCACCTGCAGATTGACAACCCTGGCGTGTGGCTTGGCATAAACCTGGCCCCATTATGACTGAATCAATAAATCGCAGTTTTAGGGTGGACACGGTGGTTCAGCGGCTAAGATGCTGAGCTTGTCGATCAGAAAGGCGGTTCGAATCCCTAGTGCTGCATAACGGAGGGAGCTCCCGTGACGTGTCCCAGCTTCTGCAAGCCTAGCAGTTCGAAAGCAGGTAAAAAATGCAAGTAGAAAAATAGGAACCACTTTTGGTGGGAAGGGAACAGCGTTCCGTGCGCCTTTGGTGTTGAGTCATGCCGGCCACATGACCACAGAGATGTCTTCGGACAGTGTGGCTCTTCAGCTTTGAAACGGAGATGAGCACCGCCCCCTAGAGTCGGGAACGACTAGCACATATGTGCAGGAAAACCTTTACCTTTACCTAGTTCCCCACGAATTCTGCATTAGCCGGCTGAGACTCTCCTCACTTCCTTTTGCAAGAAGCAAGATTTCCCAGGGAGACTTGGTGTGCAGCCAAGACTGGAAAACCGATAGCCGATGAAGCTATCGGTTTTCCAGGCTTAAAAAACAAGGCCATTGAAATTCACACAACACAGCGCGGAGCGCACCACCAAGGAAAGGAAAGCGGAAAGATGGAGGTACGGAGCGCTGCCATTTGCTTTACGGTTCTTCGGTTCACATCCTCAGTGTTAGGAGTAGACGCCTAGAGTTGGGTAGGCAATATATAATACCATGATGACAAATGGTCAGTGTTGCTTTAAGGATGTTGGGATGCAATTAGAGACTGTAATTATCTCCCCAATAAGAGGAAGTCAGGAGAGCGCATATTCCCGGATCTGCTGATATCTCTACTGATTGGTAACTGCTAGTTTGTTTGCCGTGACTGACTGTGTTTGAAGAAGGAAGAATTGCGGATTACTGACTGTGAGCAAACTGCTATTTGTTAAGGACTTTGTTTTGACTAACTACCAACCATCACTGCTTGTGAAGCAGTAGTTTAGTTTTACAACACCAGTAAAGCTATTTGTTTTTACTAACAGTGTCTGGTTTACTAGCAACGTTTCTCTAGCTGCACATTCCTCTGCACAACCTTTCAGTCTCCCAACGGAGATATCCCATAACGCTCAGTAAATAAATAAAAGATCCGGAACCTGAAGGGAGGATTTTCTATAAATGTATCTCCAAAACTCAAGGCGTGTCTACCTGGAGATGGAGGCCTGAAGGATTCAAAGCATTACAAGCAGAATGAAAAGAGAGGCTTAGGACACCAAAAGAGAAGAGTTTGAAAAAAAACGACGAAGGACGTCATCTCAGGCCTTCCGTAAAAGGAAGTGCATTTACAGAATGCAGAATGACAGAGTTGGAAGGGACCTTGGAGGTCTTCTAGTCCAGCCCCCTGCTCATGCAGGAGACCCTACACCTTTCTGGCTGTCCAGTCTCTTTTTAAAAACCTCCATCACCCACAAACTTCTGAAAGCAAGCCCTTCCACTGATTAAAGGTTCCCATTGTCAGGAAAATGTTTCCTCAATTCTAGGTTGGATTTCTCCTTGGTTAGTTTCCATCCAATACTTCTTCTCCAGAATAGAATACAGAATAAAAGAGTTGAAGGACCAGGGGAGACAGGAGAGCATCTTCCAATATTTGTGGGGCTGCCCCAGAGAGGAGGGGGTCAAGCTGTTTTCCAAAGCACCCGAAGGCCACACAAGGAACAATGGATGGAAACTGACCAAGGAGAGATTCAACCTGGAAATAAAGAGGAATTTTCTCACAGTGAGAGCCATCCACCCATGGAACAGAAGTTGCCTTCAGAAGTTTTGGCAGCTTCATCACTGGAAGATTTCAAGAAGAGACTGGACTGCCATCTGTCAGCAATGCTGTAGTGTCTCCTGCTTGGGCAGGGGGTTGGACTAGATGACCTATAAGGTCCCTTCCAATTCTGTTAACCTGTAAATGACCTTGGGGGTCTTCTAATCCAGCCCCCTGCTCAAATAAAAGACCCAATCCCATTTCAGACCAATGGTTGTCCAATCTTTTCTTAAAAAGCCTCCAGCGTTGGAGCCCCTACAGCTTCTGGAGGCAAGTCACCCACTGGTTAATTGTCCTCCCTGTCAGGGAATTTCTCCTTAATTCTAAAAGGCAAAGGATCCCCTCGCACATATGTGCTAGTCGTTCCCAACTCTCGGGGGCGGTGCTCATCTCCGTTTCAAAGCCAGCATTGTCCGAAGATTGTCTCTGTGGTCATGTGGACGGGCATGACTCAATGCCGAAGGCGCACGGAACGCTGTTCCCTTCCCACCAAAGGTAGTCCCTATTTTTCTATTTGCATTTTTACGTGCTTTCGAACTGCTAGGTTGGCAGAAGCTGAGACAAGTCACGGGAGCTCACTCCATTACGCGGTGCTAGGGATTCGAACCGCCGAACTGCCGACCTTTCTGTTGGACAAGCTCAGCGTCTTAGCCACGGTGCCACCTCGTCCCGCCCTGGGTCCTTTTGGAGAAGGGCGGGATATAAATCAAATAAACTTAAACTTAAATTTAATTCTAGGTTGGATCTTTCTCCTTGGTAAGTTTCCATCCGCTACTTGTTGCTGTGCATCTCTGCCCCTGAACAGAGATGCTTGTGGCCTGCCTGCCTGCCTGCAATCCCCAAGGATAAGACTACCGACCCCTGTTTTTTGGGGGGAAGGGGTGAATTAACAGATTAACGAGAGTTGGGAGGGTCATCTAGTCCAACCCCCTCACCCAAGCAGGAGACCCTACATCTGCCTCTACCTAGGATCGAACTCGCAACCTCCTGACTGGGAGGCGAGAGCTCCACCTCTAGGCCACAGCAGCAGATTCACCAAAGGAAGGCAAACTTTCTCACCCACTGTTTCCGAGCATGATTCCTCCTCTTGAAGTATAAGATCAGCTTCTTCCGCATTGCCTGGTTTCTGCAAAAGAGATGGAAAACTGGGGTTGGGACCCTCTCCCTCCACACCCCGAACTGCTACGGCAATAAAATGCCAGCAGCCACCGCAATGCAATGTTGTGCCATCACCTCGGGGCCTTTCGTTTGTGTTTTTGTTTTTATCCATTTTGATCCCCGTTTTATTATTTTAACCTCAAGTCTGTGAGGTTAACCTGCTCCTTCCTCCTCCTATTTTCCTGCAGCAACAACCCTGCAAGGTGGGTTGGGCTGAGAGGAAGGGATTGGCCCAGAGTCACCCAGTTGGTTTTCATGTCTAAGGCGGGACTAGAACTCCCAGTCTCCTGGTGATTGGCCCAACGTCACCCAACTGGTTTTCATGTCTAAGGCAGGGCTAGAACTCCCAGTCTCCTGGTGATTGGCCCAACATCACCCAGCTGGCTTTCATGTCTAAGGCAGGGCTAGAACTCCCAGTCTCCTGGTGATTGGCCCAACGTCGCCCAACTGGTTTTCATGTCTAAGGCGGGACTAGAACTCCCCGTCTCCTGGTGATTGGCCCAACGTCACCCAACTGGCTTTCATGCCTAAGGTGGGACTAGAACTCCCAGTCTCCTGGTGATTGGCCCAACATCACCCAGCTGGCTTTCATGTCTAAGGCAGGGCTAGAACTCCCAGTCTCCTGGTGATTGGCCCAACGTCACCCAACTGGTTTTCATGTCTAAGGCGGGACTAGAACTCCCCGTCTCCTGGTGATTGGCCCAACGTCACCCAACTGGCTTTCATGCCTAAGGTGGGACTAGAACTCCCAGTCTCCTGGTGATTGGCCCAACGTCACCCAGCTGGCTTTCATGTCTAAGGCGGGGCTAGAACTCCCAGTCTCCTGGTGATTGGCCCAACATCACCCAGCTGGCTTTCATGTCTAAGGCAGGGCTAGAACTCCCAGTCTCCTGGTGATTGGCCCAACGTCACCCAACTGGTTTTCATGTCTAAGGCGGGACTAGAACTCCCCGTCTCCTGGTGATTGGCCCAACGTCACCCAACTGGCTTTCATGCCTAAGGTGGGACTAGAACTCCCAGTCTCCTGGTGATTGGCCCAACGTCACCCAGCTGGGGACTAGAACTCCCAGTCTCCTGCTGATTGGCCCAATGTTACCCAGCTGGCTTTCATGCCTAAAGTGGGACTAGAACTCCCAGTCTCCTGGTGATTGGCCCAACGTCACCCAGCTGGCTTTCATGTCCAAGGCGGGGCTAGAACTCCCAGTCTCCTGGTGATTGGCCCAACGTCACCCAACCAGCTTTTATCCCTAAGGTAGAACTAGAATTCCCATGGCTTTTGGGGAGTCCCTGATAAAACTCTAATTAGGCTTACAATACCCTTGGTTGTATTCACACAACCAGTTTAGCTCGGCCACTTCCAATCTTGACGTTTCATTCGCACAACACCCGCAAAGCTTCTGTTGTTGTCGTTTTCCCTAGATAACATTGCGCATGGCCCAACTTAAGGCATGAACATGGCCAGTTCGGGAACGAAGACCCTCGCAAACACAATTTTACCATCGTTTCCCCCCCCCCCACCCTTGGCAGGAAAAGCAACATCTGCTTGCAATGGAAGAAAAAAACCCACCCAACCTGCTACTTCACCCTGGATTGAAAACATCTGCATTTGTAAGAGCAGGAACATCCCATTTGCTCTTTTTGAAAGGAAATAAATAAAAGAAGCCAGCTTCTTGAATCGAGAGGCAGACGCTAATCAGTCCTCAAAAGAAAACCGAGAAGCTGATTTCCTCTTTGGCTGGGGGGAAAAAAAGGACTCGGCTGTAAAAAACCCAAAAAAAACAAATTTAATTTCTAAGGCAGCATTCGGCAGGTGGCAGCTACCTTCTTTTCAGGACAAAATAGCCCTTAATAAGTAACATCGGCAGCCAACTTTGCAAATAAAGGTAAAAAGCAGGACTGGGTGGGTGGGGGGGAACCCCTCTTAATTGGGCTGAGATGCAAAACAACAATGGAATAAAGCCGGCATTGAAATTTAAGAGCACGGAATTGCTTTCAAAAGCAGTGGCTCATTTAGAAAAGAGAAAAACCCTCCAATCAGCTCAGAATTCAACCTGATTTTTTTTGTACAGATGAATCCCATGCCTGTAGAAGCCCAATTCCGTGTTTGTCGATTTTATGTCGGGATCAAAACACCCACCACCACAAGCTTAAACTCCTGGAAAGGGGACTTTTCAAATTCACAACAACGAAGGATAAGTTTTAAATTTAGGAATCGGGAGTCGTGGATCCATTTTTCTGGCGATGGAGGCAGTGGCAATGAAAGGACAAACTGGGTGTGTTTAAGAGCATCAGAAAGCATCTGGAACAGGGTTTCCTAACCTTGGCAATTTTAACGTGTGTGGACTTCAGCTCCCAGGATTGGCTGGGGAATTCTGGGTGTTGAAGTCCTCTTGTCTTATAGAAAGCTGGCTGGAGAATTCTGGGAGTTGAAGTCCACCTGTCTTATAGAAAGCTGGCTGGGGAATTCTGGGAGTTGAAGTCCACCTGTCTTATAGAAAGCTGGCTGGGGAATTCTGGGAATTGAAGCCCACAAGTCTTATAGAAAGCTGGCTGGGGAATTCTGGGAATTGACGCCCACATGTCTTATAGAAAGCTGGCTGGAGAATTCTGGGAATTGACGCCCACATGTCTTATAGAAAGCTGGCTGCAGAATTCTGGGAGTTGAAGTCCACCTGTCTTATAGAAAGCTGGCTGGAGAATTCTGGGAGTTGAAGTCCACCTGTCTTATAGAAAGCTGGCTGGGGAATTCCGGGAATTGAAGCCCACATGTCTTATAGAAAGCTGGCTGGGGAATTCTGGGAATTGAAGCCCACATGTCTTATAGAAAGCTGGCTGGGGAATTCTAGGAATTGAAGCCCACATGTCTTATAGAAAGCTGGCTGGGGAATTCTGGGAGTTGAAGTCCACCTGTCTTATAGAAAGCTGGCTGAGGAATTCTGGGAATTGAAGCCCACATGTCTTATAGAAAGCTGGCTGGGGAATTCTAGGAATTGAAGCCCACATGTCTTATAGAAAGCTGGCTGGGGAATTCCGGGAATTGAAGCCCACATGTCTTATAGAAAGCTGGCTGGGGAATTCTGGGAATTGAAGCCCACATGTCTTATAGAAAGCTGGCTGGAGAATTCTGGGAGTTGAAGTCCACCTGTCTTATAGAAAGCTGGCTGGAGAATTCTGGGAGTTGAAGTCCACCTGTCTTATAGAAAGCTGGCTGGAGAATTCTGGGAATTGAAGCCCACATGTCTTATAAAAAGCTGGCTGGAGAATTCTGGGAGTTGAAGTCCACCTGTCTTATAGAAAGCTGGCTGGGGAATTCTGGGAATTGAAGCCCACCAGTCTTAAAGCAACCTGGCTGGGGAATTCTGGGAGTTGAAGTCCACCCGTCTTAAAGCAAGCTGGCTGGGGAATTCTGGGAGTTGAAGTTCACCTGTCTTATAGAAAGCTGGCTGGGGAATTCTGGGAATTGTAGCCCACCTGTCTTAAAGCAAGCTGGCTGGGGAATTCTGGGAATTGAAGCCCACGTCTTATAGAAAGCTGGCTGGAGAATTCTGGGAGTTGAAGTCCACCTATCTTATAGAAGGCTGGCTGGGGAATTCGGGGAGTTGAAGTCCACCTGTCTTATAGAAAGCTGGCTGGGGAATTCTGGGAACTGAAGCCCACATGTCTTATAGAAAGCTGGTTGGGGAATTCTAGGAATTGAAGCCCACATGTCTTATAGAAAGCTGGCTGGGGAATTCTGGGAGTTGAAGGCCACCTTCTTAAAGTTAACAAGGCTGGGAACCCTTGGTCTGGAAGTTGCCAATAATCTCCTAACTTCATCAAACAGTCTTTAAAAGTCAGGAAAAAAAACAAGACAGCTGAATCTTATATTTTGTGCAATCTTCAGGCAAACTCCTCAGCACTTGGTAAGTCAGGAAAAAAAAAAATAATCAGGGAGCGTTGCTAGGTGTCGGGATCCTTAGCGTCTGTCTTGCCTCCCCCCCCCCAAAAAAAAACCTTATGGATGCTCCTTCGTCTCTCCCTCCTTTTTCAAACCCTGCAGCTCCCTCTGAAAATCCCCGGAGAATGGGCCGTGAGAACCTCAAGCAGGCCACAGAGCGTGGGGCTGTTTGTTCGTGCAAATGTGCAGCTCGTCGGAGACGTAGGAAGCTGTTTGTGGAGAGGTTACGCCGGGCCAGCTCCTGCAGGCATCACGTGCCTCACTCTCAGGGGCATTGCTGAGGCAAACACAAGTTGGCTGCTGCAACTGAAAACACACACGGAGGAAGGAGGCATGCCGTGTTTGAAAGCAGCCCTCGGGGGGGGGGGAATCAGGCAGGGAACTGGCCCGGCTCCCTGGCAGCAAACATCTCTAGCAGGGAATGCCAGGCCAAGAGAAGGAAAACTGGAAGCTTTGAAGCTACAAGGTAGGGGGTTACAAAACTCAACTTCCTGCCCACGGAGGAATACATGCCTTCTGCCCCGGCATAAACACACACACACACACACACACACACACAAAGAACACAGAGAGAGAGAGATTGGATGGATGGATGGACAGACAGGAGAGACAATATATAGAATATAGATGGATGGATGGATGCGCAGACAGACAGATGGAGATAGATATAGATAAATGAATAGACGGATAGAAATAGATAAGGGGATAAATGGATGGACAATATCTAGAATATAGAAAGATGGATGAATGGATGGAGGAATATAGAGATATAGATATGTAGGTATATAGATCTAGAGATGGATAGAATTAGAAGCGGATAGTTGAATGGAGATAGATAGATAGATAGATAGATAGATAGATAGATAGATAGATAGATAGATAGATAGATAGATAGATAGATAGATAGATAGATAGATAGACAGACAGACAGACAGACAGACAGACAGACAGACAGACAGACAGACAGACAGACAGACAGACAGACAGACAGACAGACAGACAGACAGACAGACAGACAGATAAATGGATAGACAGAAATAGTGAGAGAAAAATAAAGGGATAAATGGAGATAGATAGATAGATAGATAGATAGATAGATAGATAGATAGATAGATAGATAGATAGACAGACAGACAGACAGACAGACAGACAGACAGACAGACAGACAGACAGACAGAGGCAGACACAGACAGACAGACAGACAGACAGACAGACAGACAGACAGACAGACAGACAGATATGAATAGACAGAAATAGACAGAAATAGATAAGAGGATAAATGGATGGAGATAGAGATAGACAGACAATACATAGAATATAGAATGATGGATGAATGGATGGATATAGATATAGATATGTAGGTATATAGATAGATGGATAGAATTAGATAAGCAGATGGAGAGGGGCGGATGGATGGATGGATGGATGGAGAGAGAGAGAGACAAATGGATAGAGAGAAATAGTGAGAGAAATAAAGGGATAAATGGAGGTAGATATAGATAAATGGATAGATGGATAGAAATCTATATAAATAAAAATGTAACCAGAGTTTGTTCAAAACCGCTAATCTCCGAAAGTACTGCACAGATCACTTCCAAATTTTCACACAACGTTCCTTTCAATTACGGCACCAATGATATGCATAGATTGTGTAGATGTCACATCTGTGCCAGGTACATGCAAAGGAAATGTACAAAATTGTAAAAAAGGTAGGTAGATGGATACAGAGAGAGCAGTGGGCCACAGGTATTATGTCATCCTTTATGACATAAAATACTCTGTCCATAGGTAGGTAGGTAGGCAGGTAGAGGGATAGAGAGAGGGAGGGAGAAATACAGTAGGTAGGTAGGTTGGGGGTTATATGGTGGTTGTGTGTACATGTTTGTGTGTGCAGGTGTAGATCTACACACAGATTGGTTGGCCATTTAACCAGACTGGGCCACAGCAACCCATGGCCGGGAATGGCTAGTAATGAGATAAATGGATAGATTGACTGACAGCAATACAAAAATATACGTATATAAATAAATGGATGGATAGTTAGATGTATGGATATAGACGGAAAGATAAAGGAGAAACTGTCGAAAATCATTTCAATTTTTGACCCGCTGAACCACTGACCCCAGCTGGATCTTGGAAAGCTAGAGGTCACGAAGTACCGAGATGGGAGATATTTTGCTGCTGGCTACTTACATTTTAATGTTTTCATGGTATTGTCTCGTGTCCGAAGGCTGGTTGTACAGGGGCTGAAAGAGACAAAAACATTGGAAAAGTGAAAGAGGGCAAGGGGAGGGCGTGGGGGCACAATGGAGTGTGACTGCTTGGATGTCTTCAGGTGGAGAGAACCAGGAGTGATGTCCCTCAATCTCCACATTTGGTCAAATCTCCAAATAATTGCACCCTTCTGCCTTTTTTAAGAATGATATAGAATAACAGAGTTGGAAGGGACCTTGGAGGTCTTCTAGTCCAACCCCTTGCTTAGGCAAAAAACCCTACACCACTTCAGACAAATGATTATCCAACGTCTTCTTAAAAACCTCCAGTGTTGGCGCATTCACAACTTCTGGAGGCAACTTCTGTTCCACTGATTAATTGTTCTCACTGTCAGGAAATTTTACCATAGTTCTGCTTCTCTCCTTGATTAGTTTCCACCCATTGTTTCTTGTCCTACCCTCAAGTGCTTTGGAGAATAGTTTGACTCCCTCTTCTTTGTGGCAGCCCCTGAGATAGTGGAAGACTGCTATCATGTCCCCTCTTAGTCCTTCTTTTCATTAAACTGGACATACCCAGTTCATGCAAACGTTCTTCATATGTTTTAGCCTCCAGTCCCCTCATCATCTTTGTTGCTCTTCTCTGCACTCTTCCTAGGGTCTCAACATCTTTTTAACAACACAGCAACCAAAACTGAATGCCATATTCCAAGGGTGGCCTTCCCAAGACCTTATAAAGTGGTATTAACTCTTCACGTGATCTTGAGTCTATCCCTCTGTTGATGCAGCCTAGAACTGTGTTGGCTTTTTTGGCAGCTGCTGCACACGGCCAGCTCCTATTTAAATGGTTATCTACTAGGACTCCAAGTTCCCTTTCACAGTTGCTACTATTGAGCAAGGTATCACCTAGACCAGGGGTCTCCAACCTTTGCAACTTTAAGTCTGAAGGACTTCAGCTCCCAGAATTCTCCAGCCAGCTGGAGAAGTCTGGGAACTGAAGTCCTTCAGACTTAAAGTTGCAAAGGTTGGAGACCCCTGACCTAGACTGTACCTGTGCATTTTGTTTTTCTTGCCTAAATGCAGAACCTTATTTTTCATTCTTTCTTTTTCCTCTCTAGACTCCCTTCTTCTTCCATTCTTAAGTCCTCCTTGACCAAAACAGGGCTGAGCTAAGACATTTCTTTCAAAAGGAAGAACTGTTCCGAAATAAAAGATGGCCACCCAACGCCTCTACAAACCACAGCAGAACGTGCTTAATATGGAAGGACGAATGAAAGCTGTCCTCCGAGGGAGGCGCACCAACCAGCAGCAAACCCAGGAGCTCCCCAAAAGATCACAAGATCAACTAAGGCTAAAAAATGGAATCCAGACACTAAAGTGAGACAGGAGCTATTTTCGAACTTGGAAGAAATGCAACTGAGATTGAAGTGCAAGAAGACATCTTTTCTATTTTCCGCATCACAAAATCATAAAATTGTAGAGTTGGAAAGGACCACAAAGATTTATCTACCTCCTCCAGCCTTTGGAGATATTCTGGAAAACCAATTAAACCATCTTCCAGAGGGGGTTGTCCAAGCTGTTTGAAAAGCCTCCAGAGATAAGCCTCAACCTCAATATCACGTTTTCCCCAAAATAAGACCCAGCTGGAAAATGAGCCCTAACGTGATTTTTTTTCAGGATGCTCATAATATATAAAAGGTAACGGTTAAGGTTCCCCTCGCACATATGTGCTAGTCTATTCCCGGCTCTAGGGGGTGATGTTCATCTGTGTTTCAAAGCCGAAGAGCCAGCGCTGTCCGAAGACGTCTCCGTGGTCATGTGGCTGGCATGACTCAACACCGAAGGCGCACGGAACGCTGTTCCCTTCCCGCCAAAGGTGGCTCCTATTTTTCTACTTGCATTTTTTACATGCTTTCAAACTGCTAGGTTGGCAGAAGCTGGGACAAGTCACGGGAGCTCACTCTGTTACGCGGCGCTAGGGATTCAAACCGCCGAAACTGCCAACCTTTCAATTGACAAGCTTAATGGCTAAGGCGCTGAGCTTCTTGATTGAAAGGTCGGCAGTTCGGCTCATAATATAAGCCCTACCCAAAAAAATAAGCCCCAGTTAAGATTGTTAACCAGCCAGATGGGCGCATTTAGTACCGTATTCCCTCGAAAATAAGACCTAATGTCTCTTTTGGAGCAAAAAATTAATACAAGACCCAGTTTTATTTCCAGGGAAATACGGTAAGTCGACTTTTCCAGTGGTAGATCCAAGCAGTTTCTCCCTACTTTTAAATGATATCCAAGAAGCCCCTACTTACACTCATTAATTCTGATCTGTTTCATTGGCCGTAGAAAATTCTATTCATAATTTCTACTCATTCTTCCTCTAGCCTCTTGTCAGGGAGCGGAAAAAGGATCTCAGGTTTCTTACAAGCCTGCTTTTCTTCAGAACTGAACATCCCAAGTTCCTGTCCAGCCAACTTGGCTTCTCTCCTTCCACCGTAAGACGGATTTCTACAACCTCCTTCGCCATTATTAACATGTAGACCAATAAATCATTCATTACAGTTATGACTCTGGGTTCTTTCCAGATGAGTCAGCCTCACTCATGAAGCTTCACAAGAGCTCCAGCCCCATTGCCCCCCCCCCCATCCCGTCCCGTCCGCTGTTCAAGTAAGGACATGTCAGAGATGGGGAAATCTCTCCCCCACGAGGGCGAGGTGCAAAGGAGAAAGAAGAGGTTAGGAAGAAGGAAGAGACCTAAATGACTTCAACTCTTTTAGGTCAACCATTCCTGATTGAATCATTCAACCTCCAGTCCTGCCTGCAGAAGGTCAGCAAGATAGGGAGAAGGATGTGAATGCTATCTTTCTCTTATTCTATGTTGTTGTTTTTATAAAAAAAAACTTTTTAGAGGGGTGGGGGGGAAAGGAAAGGAGGAATTTGACTAATAGGAAACTACCGTATTTTTTGAACTATAAGACGCACCGGAGTATAAGACGCACCAAGATTTTGAAGAGGTACATTTTTTTAAAAAAAAGTTTTTGCACTCTGCAGGCCTCCCAAACCCTCTACACACCTCATATTTTTGTGGAAAACAGGGCATGCAGACAGTTTGAGAGGCCTGCAAAGTGCTCGTGGGGGCTGAGGGGGATAAATTTGGGTCCTTTTTTAGAAGGGCGGGGTATAAATTTAATAAAATAAAATAAATAAATAAATAAAAATGAGCAAAAAACGGCCCGTTTCTCGTAAAAACAGGCCCGTTTTTTGCCAAACCAAAAGGCATGCATTGCCCTTAGGAGGCTTATAGAGTGCTCTTGGGGGCTTTGGGGGGGTGGGGCGGCAAAAACGACCAACGAATGGCCCGTTTTTCACTCATTATTGCCCTCCCCAGCCCCCAGAACCACTTTGCAGGCATGCCAAACCCTCTGCACGTCCATTTTTGCGCATGGGAACGGAGTTTCAGGAGGCCAAAAATGCTGTATTCAGTGTATAATTCACACCCAGATTTTCACCCTCTTTTTGGGCGGGAAAAAGGTGCGTCTTATACTCCGAAAAATACAGTGCATCTAACTTCAGGCTCGCTTCTCTAGAGCAGGGGCCTCCAACCTTTGCATCTTTAAGTCTGAAGGACTTCAGCTCCCAGACTTGTTCTACCTGGCAGAAGGAAGTGATCTAGTCCAGGGGTGGGCAAACTTTGCAACTTTAAGTCTGAAGGACTTCAGCTCCCAGACTTGTTCTACCTGGCAGAAGGAAGTGATCTAGTCCAGGGGTGGGCAAACTTTGCAACTTTAAGTCTGAAGGACTTCAGCTCCCAGACTTCTCCAGCCAGCAAAGCTGGCTGGAGAAGTCTGGGAGCTGAAGTCCTTCAGACTTAAAGTTGCCAAGGTTGAAGACCCCTGCTCTAGAAGAGAGAAAGACCAGGCAACCTCTACCCTACCAGCTCCGACTGTTATGAAAAGTGGGCCACGGGTCCTTGAGCACAATTCCGTAGACTGGAGATCCTTTCCTGAAGATCTGGAAGTCTTCTCCCTTCTGCTGAAATTAAAATTGAAGACTAGGACTAGATCGGTCTCCGTTGGGTGGAACATCTGGAGGAAATTTGGGACTGCAGGGATGATGAGCAGAGCAACGAGCAAGCATGGGGCTCTTGAATGAAATGTTTTGCTCTGGAAGGTCAAAAGGTCCTATAACCAGGATGGCAAACCTATGGCACCTATGCCAGAGGTGCCACGCAGAGCTGTTTCTGTGGCCATGCGTGCCATTGCCAGATGCTCTTCTAGTTTCCAGCACATACATGCCAGCCAGCTGGTCTTCGTGGGCTACAGAGCACCAGAAAACGGCCTGAAAATGACCCCCAGAATGCCCCCAAAACAGGTTGTTTTGGGGGCATTTTTGGGGAGTTTTCAGCCCAGTTTTTGAGCACCTAAAAACGCCCTGAAAATGGCCCATTTTACAGCCAACTGCTCTTCTGATTTCTGGCACACACATGAATGCCAGCCAGCTGGTCTTTGTGGGCAACGAAGTGCCAGAAAATTTATTTATTTATTTTATTTTATTTATACCCCGCCCTTCTCCTTGTTAGGACCCAGGGCGGCGCGCAGGCATTATTAAAACCACAATAAAAAACAATATACATCATTAAAAACATATTAAATTATTTAAACCCGTGCTAAAAACCCATTTAAAACCCTACCTAATTATAATTTCTCTATAAAAGTCAGAAACGGGGGGCTATGCTAGGCCGGCCTGTTGGAATAAAAATGTCTTAAGACGTTGGCGGAAGAGGCGGAGGTCCGACATAGTGCGTAGGTCAGGGGGTAGGTCGTTCCAGAGGGCCGGGCCCACCACAGAGAAGGCCCTTCCCCTGGGTGTCGCCAACCAGCATTGCCTGGCTGACGGTACCCGGAGAAGGCCCTCTCTGTGGGAGCGGATCGGTCGAAGGGATGTATGGGGCAGGAGGCGGTCTCGTATATAGCTAGGCCCCGAGCCATGGAGCGCTTTGAAGATGGTCGTCAACACCTTGAAGCGCACTCGAAAGGCCACAGGCAGCCAGTGCAGCTCGCACAGGATAGGTGTTATGTGGGCTTGCCTTGGGGCACCCAAAATCACCCGCACGGCCGCATTCTGCACTAACTGTAGCTTTCGAGTGCACCTCAAGGGGAGCCCCATGTAGAGACCCCCAAACAGTCTGAAAACAGCCAAAATGCAGGCATGCGCACGGGCCAGCTGGTCTTGTTTCTCGTGCTCCAGCACACACAATGTCCAGCTGGCTGGCGCGTATGCTCATGCCCAAAACCCAAAAATCAGCTGGCCAGCACACACATGCACACCGGCAAGCTGGTCTTTGGGCATTCCAGTTTGGGCACTTGGTGCCAAAAAGGTTCACCCTAACTGTCCTATAAGCTTCAAGAGAAGCCCTCATATTCCACCCCCCAAAATCTCCCAAGAGATCTGGAGGTCCTGCTTGCTGATCAGAGACAAAAGCCATAGCTTATTGACCTACGGGTGGGTGGGTGGGATGGAGGGTGGGAGCTGTGATTTAATCTACCTGGCGGGTACGAAATGATAACAGATAATTGTGCAGGAGGCCAAAATTATCGGCCAAGAAGGTTTCTCTAGTAATTTGCTTTTTCTCCTCCAACACTTGGCTGCCCGGAGTCTTACTCAACCGGAAGTGTCATAGGGAAATTAATCACAGCTGCACTGCCAGTGAACTTCTCCATGTGCAAGAAAGCTGTCGAAAAACAACAAACAAGAAGAAACCTGACCTTTCCTCTCCAAATTTTTCGGTTTTCCCTTCAAAGAACAAAAGGTTTTAGAAGCGAGGATGTCTTAAGAACACTTCTGTAGCAATAGCCCTTAGACTTATACACTGCTTCACAGTGCTTCTACAGCCCCTCTCTAAGCGGATTACAGAGCCAGCCTCTTGCCCCCAACAATCTGGGTCCTCATTTTGCCCACCTCGGAAGGATGGGAAGGCTGAGTCAACCTTCAGCCGGTCAGGATTGAACTGCTGGCAGTGGGTCAGAAATAGCCTGCAATACTGTATTCTAACAACCGCACACCATGGAAGGTGAAGCAGTGACGGGCTGCCACAGAGAGGAGGGTCAAGCTGTTTTCCAAAGCCCCTGAAGGCCAGACAAGGAATAATGGATGGAAACTGACCAAGGAGAGATTCAACCTAGAAATAAGGAGGAATTTCCTGACAATGAGAACAATCAACCGATGGAAGAGAAGCTGCCTTCAGAGGTTGTGGGAGCTTCATCACTGGAGGCTTTCAAGAAGAGACTGGACTACCATCTGTCAGAAATGGGATAGGGCAGTGATGGCTAACCTTTTTTGGCTCGCGTGCCAAAAGCAGGGGGGAGCGCAGGGGGGTTGTGTGTGAGCATGGCACACCCATAATGCTATGTGTACCACCCCCTGCTTTTGATGCACTATTTTCGCCCTCCCCAGTCTCCAGAGGCTTTCTAGGAGCCTGGGGAGGGTGAAAACAGCCTCCCCCCTACCTCCAGAGGCTTCAGGAGCTTCCCTGAAGCCTCCAGAGGATGAAAAACGGCCTCAAAAGAAGGCCTAAATCAGCTGGCCAGCACCCACAAGCGTGCTGGAGCTGACAGGGCAACGCCTCGTGTGCCCTAAGAAATGGTTCCACGTGCCACCTGTGGCACCCGTGCCATAGGTTCGCCATCACTGGGGTAGGGTCTCCTGCTTGGGCGGGGAGTTGGACTAGAAGACCTCCAAGGTCCCTTCCAACTCTGCTATTGTTTTGTATTGTATAGATGACCTCCAACGTCCCTTCCAACTCTGTTAATCTGCAGATCGATTCTTGATGCCCTCTTAAGAACCCTGGATTTTCAACACAACCAGTCAACATCTGAACATTAGACTGACCCAATAGGTGGACAATGGTGTGACAGAATTGGAGCGATTTTTTTTCCCCCCACTTGGAGAAGAGAGACTGCTCTTCACACAAAGCTTTCTGATCAGGCCTAGCAACAAGTTATTTTAGCGGATTGAAATCATTTCTGTTTATATTGTCTTTAAGTCCCTGACCAACTCAGGAGTAGACAGACAGGAGATACAGGTGGCAGGGTAGATAAAAAATCTGTGGTTTTTTTTTTAAATGTTTTTTTATTTAAATCAGATTTTTTTAAAAATCAAATTTATTTTAATAAAATGCTTTTGGAGTAAAAATCTATCTAAAGGTAGTTTTCTGTTTAAGATGCATTAATAATTTAGTTTATTCAGCATGAAATGGAGCAGGAGGCTGTACTTTCTGCAGGATTCATATTTTTTGGTAAACTCATTCAATGAATCCAGAGGTGGGTTGCTAATTTTTTTACTACCGGTTCAGGTGCGCTCCCATGCACACTTCTGCGCATGCACGATGCTTCTGGGCAGGTGGGCGGAGCCTCCCTCCGGGCCAAACCGACAACAACTCACATCTGAATGAATTCAAGCCTGCAAGCTGAGATAACATGCACTGCAGTGGTGGGTTTCAATTTTTTTAGAACCTATTCTGTAGGTGTGGCCTATTTTGTGGGCGTGGCTTGGCAGTCATGTGACAGGGTGGGAGTGGCCACCTTTTAAAATGTGGTGAAACTCATTTAACAACGCTCTTGCTTAGCAACCAAAATTTTGGACTCAATTGTGATGATAAATTCTTTCTTTCTTTCTTTCTTTCTTTCTTTCCTTCCTTCCTTTCTTCCCTCCTTTCCTTTCCTTTCCTTCCCATTGGGTCACTGGCAGCAGCGGGCCAGATTTACTTCCAGGTACGCCGGTGGAACCCCCTCTCACTGGTTCTCTAAATTTCACCAACCGGCTCTCGCGAGTAGGTGCGAGCCTGCAGAAACCCCCCACTGATGCACTGATGCATTCCCACAATTTCGCAGTAACCCTGAGGTAAACCATAAAACATAGTTCAGGAATATTCCTCTGTCCCAACTGTTTTGCAAATGCACACTCTGGAAAGAGTGCAGAGAAGAGCAACAAAGAGGATGAGGGGACTGGAGACTAAAACATATGAAGAACGGTTGCAGGAACTGGGTAGGTCTAGTTTGATGAAGAGAAGGACCAGGGGAGACATGATAGCAGTCTTCCAATATCTCAGGGGTTGCCACAAAGAAGAGGGAGTCAAGCTATTCTCCAAGGCACCTGAGGGCAGAACAAGAAGCAATGGGTGGAAACTAATCAAGGACAGAAGCAACTTAGAACTGAGGAGAAATTTCCTGACAGTCAGAACAACTAACCAGTGGAACAGAAGTTGCCTCCAGAAGTTGTAAATGCTCCAACCCTGGAAGTCTTTAAGAAGATGTTAGATAGCCATTTGTCTGGAACGGTATAGGGTTTCTTGCCTAGGCAGGGGGTTGGACTAGATGACCTCCAAGGTCCCTTCCAACTCTGCTATTGTGATATCTCTACCACCAGGCTCTGAGGAGGGAGGGCAAGCAGTAAATATTAAAGGGAAACCTTCTAAGCAGCTTATAAATATAGCATTAAAGAGCGCCTGTCATTTCAGATCCATCCTGGCAGCGCCTGTTAGCGGGCATCCTCTCACCTGCTGCCTGGCACGTCCCTCACCTTGTGGTGTCCCTGCCACATCACCAGCCATTAAAAAGAAATGGGTAAGTCAACAGCAGGTCAGAGGAGGAGCCGCTGCTCCTTAAAAATTACAAATGAAATTAAGTTGATTTAAATCAAGCCTTTCTACTAGTTTATTTAAATCGGCTTGATTTAAATCAAATCCACTCTGGCAGGCGGTCCTCAAATTACAACCGGTTCAAAGTTGCAACACCAAACTGATAAATGTGACTTACGACCCCATCGGGTCTCACCCTTATGACCACTGCGTTTATGATGTGTTGGCAGTATCCCTGGCTTGTGGGGATCACCATTGGCAACTTCCCCAGCTGGCTTCCCATCAAGCCAAGTCAGTGAGGGGGAAACTGGACTCACTTAATGGCCCTGCGATTCAGCCAGCAAGTGCAGTGAGTCGCTTTAACAACCGTGTGTTCTCACCCAGCTCCCCAAACACGGCAAACGCTCTGAGGTAAACACAAACGATTCCTTTATTAGGAATGTCGGCAGCCCCGGCAAAATGTTTCTCTCTCACCGGAGGCTAATAAGTCCGGCCGGACGGAAGATGAATAGTTGCCTGCCATATCTATTCATTTCCGCCCCCTGCCTTTGATCCCCAGAGCTAGGGTGGGGCTTTGCTAGCAGTGGTGGCTCTCCTGTCCCAAGGACCGACCCATAGATTTCCACTGCTCTCCTCTCCTCTGCTACATCTATTCATCTCCACCCCCTGCCTTTGATCCCCAGAACTAGGGTGGGGCTTCACTAGCAGCAGTGGCTCATCTGTCCCAAGGGCTGGCCCATAGATTTCCACTGCTCTCCTCTCCTCTGCTACATCTATTCATCTCCGCTCCCTGCCTTTTATCCCCAGAACTAGGGTGGGGCTTTGCTAGCAGTGGTGGCTCTTCTGTCCCAAGGACCAGCCCATAGATTTCCACTGCTCTCCTCTCCTCTGCTACATCTATTCATCTCCGCTCCCTGCCTTTTATCCCCAGAACTAGGGTGGGGCTTTGCTAGCAGTGGTGGCTCTTCTGTCCCAAGGACCGGCCCATAGATTTCCACTGCTCTCCTCTCCTCTGCCTTCTGTGCATCCGCGCCTCAGGCACTGGACCCAGCTGTTCCTCCTCTTCCTCATCAGCCACCTCCAGACCTGGGGGCTGTTGACTTTCCATCTAAGGATTGACAGATGGCCCAGGCTGCACCTCCTCCCCCCCCCCCTCTCTGCCAGCTCCATTCCCTCTTCCCCCTCGGAGTTCTCAAGTTGCCCTGATTCCCACGCCTCCTTCTTCCTCCTCTGATTCGGCTGCTGGAGGGGCCAGTGCCCAACAGGCCCCAACACATAATATTATTATTATGCAAAAAATAATAATAAGCAGGTGTGATCCAATTATCAGCCACTCTGCTTAACCATGGAAACTGAGGTTGTAAATCCAGGGTTGCCTGTAACACATCTGGCTGAACCTGCTCTGTAGAAGCTCTCCAAGCCGGGTTTGAAAATAAACCCTTTCTACATCCCTTAGACCGATACGCTCCCACAGAGAGGGCCTTCTCCGGGTGCCATCGGCCGGACAATGCCGGCTGGCGACACCCAGGGGAAGGGCCTTCTCTGTGGCGGGCCCTACCCTTTGGAACGACCTACCCCCTGAACTCCGCACCATCACCGACCTCCGCCTCTTCCGCCAGTGTTTAAAAACACACTTATTTCATCAAGCCGGCCTAACATAGCCTCCGCTGTGACTAATCTTAGATAGTTTTTAAATGGGGGATTTTAATTGGTTTTAGCACAGGTTTTGCTATTTAATAGATTTTTAAATTTATATGTTTTATTTTTGTATGTTGTTTTTAAATTCCTGTGCGCCGCCCTGGGTCCTTTTGGAGAAGGGCGGGATATAAATTGAAATAATAATAATAATAATACAGATGGTCCTCGACCGTTCAACCACAATTGAACCCAGAACTTCGGTTGCTAAGTGAGACAGTTGTTAAATAAACGTTTTACGACCTTCCTCGCCACAATTGCTACCCGTCGTTCTTAAGTTCCTAACACGGTCGTTACGCCAACCAATCCGGCTTCCCCACTGACTTTCCTTGCCAGAAGATCGCAAAACAGGATCACATCACACAAGGTTGGAGACCCCTGTAGTATAGTACAGCCACACACACACACGGCGCTGCAACTGTCAGAAGTACATGCCAGTTGCCAAGCATTCTGAATTTTGTTCACGTGACCACAGGAAAGTGTGAAAAACGGCCGTTGTAACTTCCAACGGTCACGAAGGGAATAATTGTAAGTTGAATACTTCTCTCTTCGCACTTCTACCACTGGACACGGGTCATCGAGGCAAAGCCGGCCGAACAAATAGGTTTAAAAATAGTTTCTATCCTTGGGCCCTCAGGCTCTCGAACACAACCACAATCACTCCACACCCACGCGGAAACGCATGACGAGTTTTTCTTTTGCTTCCCTTTTCTATTCTCCCCCTAATTACTTGCCTAGGGATTCTTCTTTACACTATTTGTGTTGTTTGTGTTTGTTGTCATGGGTTGCACCAGTGAGGCTAAAACTAATTTGGTTGCATATATGATGATGCAAAATGACAATAAAGGCTACAGGGGTCTCCAACCTTTACGACATTACAGGGGTCTCCAACCTTTGCAACTTTAAGTCTGAAGGACTTCAGCTCCCAGACTTCTCCAGCCAGCTTTGCTGGCTGGAGAAGTCTGGGAGCTGAAGTCCTTCAGACTTAAAGTTGCAAAGGTTGGAGAAGTCTGGGAGCTGAAGTCCTTCAGTTGCAAAGGTTGGAGAAGTCTGGGAGCTGAAGTCCTTCAGACTTAAAGTTGCAAAGGTTGGAGAAGTCTGGGAGCTGAAGTCCTTCAGTTGCAAAGGTTGGAGAAGTCTGGGAGCTGAAGTCCTTCAGACTTAAAGTTGCAAAGGTTGGAGAAGTCTGGGAGCTGAAGTCCTTCAGTTGCAAAGGTTGGAGAAGTCTGGGAGCTGAAGTCCTTCAGACTTAAAGTTGCAAAGGTTGGAGAAGTCTGGGAGCTGAAGTCCTTCAGTTGCAAAGGTTGGAGAAGTCTGGGAGCTGAAGTCCTTCAGACTTAAAGTTGCAAAGGTTGGAGAAGTCTGGGAGCTGAAGTCCTTCAGACTTAAAGTTGCAAAGGTTGGAGAAGTCTGGGAGCTGAAGTCCTTCAGACTTAAAGTTGCAAAGGTTGGAGAAGTCTGGGAGCTGAAGTCCTTCAGTTGCAAAGGTTGGAGAAGTCTGGGAGCTGAAGTCCTTCAGACTTAAAGTTGCAAAGGTTGGAGAAGTCTGGGAGCTGAAGTCCTTCAGTTGCAAAGGTTGGAGAAGTCTGGGAGCTGAAGTCCTTCAGACTTAAAGTTGCAAAGGTTGGAGAAGTCTGGGAGCTGAAGTCCTTCAGTTGCAAAGGTTGGAGAAGTCTGGGAGCTGAAGTCCTTCAGACTTAAAGTTTGAAAGGTTGGAGAAGTCTGGGAGCTGAAGTCCTTCAGACTTAAAGTTTGAAAGGTTGGAGAAGTCTGGGAGCTGAAGTCCTTCAGACTTAAAGTTGCAAAGGTTGGAGAAGTCTGGGAGCTGAAGTCCTTCAGTTGCAAAGGTTGGAGAAGTCTGGGAGCTGAAGTCCTTCAGACTTAAAGTTGCA